>OZ008344.1:7869663-8158666 GCA_963931975.1 Cataclysta lemnata | reverse complement strand
GAGACGAAGAAGGAGTTTCCTGGGTAGACTCTGGAGCTGATGAATCCGCGAGAAGTCCGATCGGCTCAGTTTCCAGCAGTGAATCCGGCGAAACGGTTGGAGATTGCGGAACGCCCCTCCTTGCCGCCACTTTGGCAGGACGGCGACGGCTCGATTCCCGAGGATCGGTCGACGAAGAAGCCCTCGGCGTAGCGCACCTGGCACACAACGGTCTCACTGTCACCCCAGTGCGCCCTCCGCCACGCTACCGTAAACTCGATTCGCCTACCGATTCAGGCATCGAGTCCGGTAACGAGAAGCACGAGAGAATAGTCGGCCCGGGCTCTGGATGCTCGAGCCCGCGATCGTCTCTAGAAGACCACCCGGAAGAGAGGCGGTCACAGATCTCAGCGCCCGCGGACGACATGCCAGTCCTGAAGCGTGTCCTCCAGGCGCCGCCCCTTTATGACGCATCCTCCCTCATGGACGAGGCGTACAAGCCGCACAAGAAGTTCCGCGCGATGAGACGCGACACCGGCGAGGCCGAGGCGCGGCCGGTGCGGCCGACGCCGTCGCCGCAGCCGCACCCGCACCCCGCGAGCCCGTCCCACCCGGCGCACTCGCCGCGGCCGCTGCGCGTCTCGCTCTCCTCGACGCACTCGGTGCTGGCCAAGAGCCTGATGGAAGGGCCCCGGATGACCCCGGAGCAGCTCAAGCGGACGGACATGATCCAGCAGTACATGCGCCGCGGCGAGGCGGGCACGGCCGCGGCCGAGGGCTGCCCGGTGCGCAGCGGCCTGCTGGCCTGCTACCGCGGCGCGTCGCCGGCGCCGTCGCCAGTACTAGCGCTCCAAGTGGACGTGGCCGAGGCGGACGCGCCGCAGCCCCTCAACCTGTCCAAGAAGTCGCCCTCGCCGCCCCGCCCCTTCATGCCGCAGATGTTGCCGGCGTGAGCCCGGCCCGCGGAGCCGTACGTCTCCGCTGCCCCACCCCGACCTACATTAAATTAAATGAAAAAAAAACTAGTTAATAATAATCGTTCGCAGATCGTTTTAATATATTATATGTGATAATTCGTTTAGGAAGCATGCGTGTGTGGCCGGCGCGGACGAGGAGAGCGCAATAGACTGAAAATAATTTAAGACTATATAAGTGTAATTTATAATGCAATGCAGCGCCGGTCGCGGTGTGTTTGTGTGTGTATTGTATGTGCGTATGTGAGCGTGCTCAGTCATTTGTTTGTTAATATAAATAATGACAGGTTGTCGAATTAAAACAAACTTGTAAAAATTATTTCTGAATTTTAATTGCCACATCCTCTTACCCTTATTTATAAGATACAACCAGACAGAGAAATGATAAGATAATGAACACAAATCTTATAAGTGAATAGCAGTTTGACACAGACATGGGCCTGAAAGTCATGCTAGAAAATAATAAAGTAGCAATCAAATGAATAATAAACATTTCTGTAGGAAGTGGTCTAGGTAATTCAACAAAAGTATACACAAAATACTAATTCCAAATTTCATAATACATAATAAGGATTAGAATCATACACACCACATAATGTTACGTTCAAGAAAATATCTGGACGTAATTTATTGTGATTCTACTTAATATAAGTAGGCATATCTTAAAAGACCAAGAATCAGTATCAGACCACTAAGAACTAAGGGAGACTAATAATTTACTAGGCATAGAGAAAGCATAATACCAGCAAGGAAAGGTCAAATTAACGTAGCAAATAATTACAAAATATGTACGAATTACCACATAAGTATAACATATAATATATGAAAAAATAAGAATGGCAGTCGAGAGTAGGTAAAGGCCTCAACTAAGATTTTTTTTTAATAAAAAAACTCGTAAATATTACTTGATAAACTATGCAAATATTACACATACACTAGCTGTTACGGCCTCTTTTGTATATTTATTAGTCTAAAATACTTTGACATTTGTAAATTAAAAACATAGGATAAAACAAGTGAATAAATAGTGTTCTTTCAGTAATACCAAATCAGACATTGTTGTTTTACTTATTATTTTACACCGATTAAATAAAACCACGGTGCAATTACAAAATTAATATATTGTTGATTCTAACAAACCACAACAATAAGATGGCGACCGTGAGTCAATTAATAAAGAACCGTAAAATAGCACGCATTGCATTTACCATCGTTGTCAAGAAGTTAGAAGAGGCCATTGCGACACAGGAACCAGGTCTCGAGGGCTTGCTTGAAACATTTAAAAATAAAGCTGAACAATTATTTATGGTGGATACCAAATTGCAGTCAGCAGTTGTGTCGGAAGATATGTCGGAGGAGGAAATGCTGGTTTTGTTGGACATTGAGGAAACCATGGCTCGTGAGACGCGCTTTAATAACCTCAAGATAAAATGTGAGTCAATTGTATTATGTATTAAAGAGAAGTATATTACCCAACCGTGTTCTAGTAAAAAGAAATTACAAACACCAACGTTAGAATTAAAGCAATTTGATGAAAAAATAAATCCACTGAACGAGTCTGCTATACCGGAGGAGATTTTGCGACTTAGGGAACGATCAGTCAAACGCACAGATCGCGACAAGCCGGAGCAACTGATGTCCATTTTAAAATCTGAAGTGGAGTGCGAAGAAAAGGTTCAGATGGCGAAAAACAGTGTTCGTAGTGCGCCACATAGTTATAATAGTTGGCATTGTGAGTTAAATATTAATAGGGACTATAAGGTACAAAAACAAAGTGTTAATATTATGTGCCATAAAAATTCAACTACTTTATTGCAAACCATTTTTGTTAATAATATTTTATATCCTGATAAATTTGTTAATGTACGAGCATTATTAGATAGTGGGTCGCAAAGATTGTATATTACCAAGCGAGTCCCTATAATTCTAGGCCTCAAACCAATAAGTCTACATGTCAATACTCATTGTCTTTTTGGAGGAAATTTATACAAATGCTGTGTTCAGGATATCGATGTTAAGTATGAATTTGTTATTTCGGCATTTGATAAAAACGTAATTTGCAGTTATTTACCGAATTTAAATGATTTAAATGTTTATAAGTTTTTACGAAAGAATGATATAAAGTTTAATGATTACGTTAGCGATAATTGTTTTGATATTTACGAATTTTTTGTTGCTATGTATACGAAGCTTGGGCGGGTGTTGGAAGGGAATGTCGTTTCTTCCAATAGGTATTTGTCTTCCATCTCCAACCTTACCTATAGTTTAACTATAACAGCACAATGTTGGGACATGGAAACGTTCGATTTTAAAGTTCCTATCGATCCTCATCATCGTGGACCGCATCACCGTAGTGGGGAGGGTGGGATTAGTGCATGATAAATTTTGTATGTGGAGACAATTTCAATTGAGTTCGAAATTTTTGACAATTCTTCACCAATAAGTTACATTGTTGAGGATGTGGACATTTTATTACAGCTTACTTTTATATATTTTAATTATAAAATATTCACATTGTTGTTTTTGTTGTATAATAATAATTATAAGTATGTTTTTCTCTTTCTATTTTTTGTTGCCGTTGGAGGATGTTACGGCCTCTTTTGTATATTTATTAGTCTAAAATACTTTGACATTTGTAAATTAAAAACATAGGATAAAACAAGTGAATAAATAGTGTTCTTTCAGTAATACCAAATCAGACATTGTTGTTTTACTTATTATTTTACACCGATTAAATAAAACCACGGTGCAATTACAAAATTAATATATTGTTGATTCTAACAAACCACAACACTAGCACTAGGCGTAGCAGTCCATCAGATTCGATTTGACAAAGTCCTAATGCAATCTCGTTTCATGGAAAAGGCGTGCGAATAATTTTAGGGTTACCGAGATAATATACAACTGTGCTTATCAGGCTGAACAGAACTGTCTACTTTTCAAATAAATTATCACCGTAATTGCTCTGAGTAAAGTCGACAAACTAATTAGAAAATTTGACACCTTACAGTTAGATCAACGGGCAAGGCCCCCAGTATCGGTCCCGGATGCCTGCAACAGTCTGAAAAGACTGCTTAGTTTTTGAGATAATCTGGGATGGTTGGTGTCAGTTTCGATTGCTCGGCCACGACGGAGAATAAGAAAAGCGACTCCATCATGATTTAGTGCAAAATTGTGAATTTCTAATGGTCAAGAGCAAAAAAATGTGCTAGTGACTGTTCGGAAGTTACACGGGTTCGAACGTGGCCGCGCAGTTGAAACACGGAGTAAATAAAATCTGTAAAAATAAAATATTAAGCCTTTGATGTTTTTAATACCTCCACATTTTTGCACAAAATAAAACCTGTAATTCACAAAAAGAATTAGCCTTCTAGAAGCTTTAGTTTATGAGAAATGCATGGCCGCGTCGTCCTCCGCTTTTCAACGGCGCGGCCACGACTTTGAAGTTCAATATTTTCTAGAATATTAAGCCTTTGATGTTTTTATTACCTCCACATTTTTTCACAAAATAAAACCTGCAATTCACAAAAAGAATTAGCCTTCAAGGAGGCTTAGTTTAGGAGTAATGGATCTCCGCAGTTTTAACGGCGCGGCCACGACTTTGATGTTCAATATTTTCTAAAATATTAAGCCTTTGATGTTTTTATTACCTCCACATTTTTTCACAAAATAAAACCTGTAATTCACAAAAAGAATAAGCCTTCTAGGAGGCTTAGTTTAGGAGTAATGGATCTCCGCAGTTTTAACGGCGCGGCCACGACTTTGATGTTCAATATTTCCTAAAATATTAAGCCTTTGATGTTATTATTACCTCCACATTTTTTCGCAAAATAAAACCTGTTATTCACAAAAAGAATTAGCCTTCTACGAGGTTTAGTTTAGGAGAACTCCGTGGCCGCACAGTTCTCCGCGTTTCAACTGCGCGGCCACGTTCGAACCCGTGTAACTTCCGAATAGTCACTAGCACATTTTTTTATTCTTGATCATTAGAATTTCACAATTTTGCACTAAATCATGATGAAGTCGCTTTTCTTATTCTCCGTCGTGGCCGAGCAATCGAAACGGACACGATAGTTGAAGTTGAGCTCAGTTGAATGGAGACACGTTACAATGGCCCAATCAAGGGGCTAAGTGTGGAAATGCCCCAGCTAAACTAACTTCCGAATTCCGAAAATTATAGTCTTCCCGCATCAAGACCATAATTTTTCGAAATTCTTTTTCTGATTACCAAAATCTAACTTACGTCATTAAACTTACGTCATTTTTTTTAATATTTTTACACTCACCTTCATGACATTCTTTCAATGACACCACATCATTATGGGCACAATACTAAACTTCCATATTCTAAGCCGAGGTCAACTGATGAAGGTGGTTCTACCGTTACACCACAATATTTACAAAACCTTTTCACACAAAGAAACAAATCAATTATAATAAAACAGTTGAATTGAGAATCTTCTCCTTTTTGAAGTCGGTTTTGTAGCGTAAAATGCGTTCATCTTCATTTCTACTTGTTCAGCTTCATTTACAGTCACAGCCCTGTTGTGCAACTTAGTAACAACTTGACCTCAGTCACAGCTTATACGACACTAATTAACTAAAAGACAGTTTAACTTGACAAGGTTCAAGATTGAATATTATTCAGGGCCCTGTCTATACATAACTCAGGCAAAAAGCGATGTCACTGTATTGGTACATTGACATGACAAAAACTAGAAGGGCGATCGGTCGTCGACCCTCGATCGCTTCCGCCTGTGCTTCCGCGCCCGCTCCGCTGCCAGTTGACCCGGCTCATGGCCACACCGCGCGTGATTCCGCGTTCTCAATTTTACCGCCATGCCTTGCTGGCTATTAAGGTTTCTAGGAAGTAAAACATCAGCATGTAACTAGGGAACTGTTCTAACTAACCAGAAGCGAGAATACCTAGGTCAGAATAATGGACTCTCATTGGAAATAAATACATATTACAATTGTGATGTGTTTATTCAAAGGAAAATCTTAACGGACCACCTAGAACAGAATCTGTTCATGGTGGACTAAGATATCCATTTTTTTTCAGATATAAATGAATGTTCTCAGCAAAATACTAATTTGATGATCATTTACTAACCTTCTTTTAATAATCGTGTATATTTTGTCATCGGCATAAGGTTGTAAGTTTTGGAGAAAATTTGCGACAGGTGGATTACAATGCTGTGTAATTTGTTTGCAATGAATTGATCTATGCAGGAAATCGATGTCTTATCCGTCATCTCATATTGTTGTTGTTACATGCATAATAACAACGCCATCACAATTTATTGTGAAATTTTTTGAAAAAAATAGCTGTCTGCCATCTATTCCCTTTTAATTATTATAATCCATCACACTGGTAATGGACTAGTGAAGAATGAATGTATAGAAAAAGGATGGAGACATGCCAAAGCCGTTCCGGGGGACCTATGAACGGAGAGAGTGAATGGGACGACAACATTCCAACCAAGGTTTTAGCTTAGGTTTTACAACTAGCAGCTTGCTTGACACCATTTCTCTTTGGGTAAGCTGTTATTGGTGATTTTTCCCTCCACTATATATTCGGGCGCACCGAGGTGCTTGTTGGTATTGGTATACCTACACCGGGGCCATCTCCCTAAGTCGACTTTTACGACATCCTTTAGGGTTAGTCGGAGCTGGCACACTCTTCCTTATTTGTTAGCTCCTACGTCAATATGGGAGACATTCCACTCATTCACATCGTCTTTCTATACAATAATTATTATTTTATCTCTGTCTTTTGCACTCTTACCATTTGCGGCCTCCTGCCCTCTTCTCTAAGAAAATATTGTCCCTCTGATCTATCAGGAGGATTAGCTTAACTTAATGTTATATAAAAGAACAATATAAACTGAAACTAAATATTATAATGCGACCTCTTACGACGGACGAGACATCTTCTGCCTCAAGCAATAAGGGCTTTCACGTCCGTCTGTACTGTTAAAATAAGTTGTGCTAGGTGTGTTTCCTATCGTTTAATATATCATTTTCGTTGAATAATTACAGAACTCCGGAACAGAACTCTCGCACTACTCGTGATCCTTTTGCCCGTGGATATTATGTCACTGTCTTTTTAAATCTTCAGGCACGTCATTAACATTCTCTCAATTCTCACACAATCCACTCATTTCTTGTTTATGTACTCCTTCATCTTCCTCTCTGACGGTTAACGTTCAAATTCGCTCATCGCTCTTTTAGTCACAGGCATTACGTTTATTCTCATACATATTAAATAAAAGCGTTGATACAATAATCATCACAATTATTTCATTAATAAGTTTAAGCATAATAATATGATCATAATACTACGTATAATATACACTTTTCCTCAATACTATCATAAACACGTTACTCCATGTTTTTGTAGCTTTATCAAATAACTAAATCAATGTAGGCGCAGTAAGTTCGACGGTATATCCGAATCTAATATCAATATTATTTAAAAGGTATGAAGGCAACATTTTAAATATAGAAATACCATGTAAAAAAAATTACAGATTACCATGACACGGTCACATAGATTCGATCCATAACTTAAGTTAATAATGAAATTAACTTAAGTTATGTTTTTTAACGTACAGATACAATACCCGGCACATAAGTTGACCTATGCGCAGCGCAATAAAACGTTTTCAGGTAAGTATTAATTGAGGTGCGTATGTCTGTACTGTAACCATAGCAACGTAGGGATTCCTGCTTCTGCGCTTTCAAAATTTAGATTAGACCTGCGCAGGTCTGCGCAGACGATCGTCATTTTTGTTCAACTTATGTGCCGGGAACTATACTAAAGTGATAATCTCAAATCAAATCAAAATTCGTTTATTCATATCTGGTATGATTACAATACACTCATGAATCATTGAAAGAAATTTACGCCATCCATTCGCAAACTACAAGGAGGCCCTGTCCTGAGAAGAACGGGCAAGAAACTCAGTCAGGTTTTTTCCTCCCTTTACATAAAAGTAATTTAATGTACTTATGATGCTGACCATACATTCATTTCAAAGACGAAACTATTTAAGTTTATCTTTAAATAATTTCGCCTAAAACTAATAGGTGAAAATTTTATTTCCTATCTGCCGCCTTGGATATACAAAATACTTCTAATAATTTTACTCACGAGAGCAGGTATGCTTTAATTAGGCAGTATATCAGGATGTATACCATTTACCTTAGTAGGAGAAGGTGGCCACCTTCTCCTACTAAGGTAAATGATAACTGACATACTTAAATGATTTGGTTCCTATTAAGAACCGCCTCGGTGGTCTAGTGATTCGCCCATCGGAATTTAGGTCCAAAGGTCCAAGGTTCGATCCCCAAGGGAGTACAAATTTGTACTCGGTTTGGTTGGTAGTAGGAATTTTATAAAGTCTACTTGGCTAGCTACCACCATCTCATATTGTATTCCGACAATGTGTGATAAAATAGCCAGCCCCTCTGTAGTTGAGGGTTCCAGATGAAGCTCAATTCCATCTTCGGCCCTTACCGTCACTTACCATCAGGGGCGAGATGAAGCTCCTGTCTAGAATAAAAAAAAGAAAAGAATAAGGATACATTTCCAGGGGCAAATGCTATTGACCGGTGGCTGGGCATGCTGTGGGTGCAATGCGCAGTCGCGGCCGTGCACTTGACTCTGAGGAGCGGTGCATCGCCCGCCGAGGGTCGGCACGCGCTTTGCCCCCCGCCCACGCCACCACCACGCCTCAACCCCTACGCTGCAGCCTCCGCACCACCCCTTAAGCCTTTTAGATGCGCCATTACACATATCAAAGAGCAATAAAAATTTACCTCGATAAAATTTCCAGGAGGTTCGAGCTGCTATTTTGTCTCACACTAACACACTTTTTTTTATTAAGAAATATCCTAAATACTAATCAGAAGTTTTAATTAAAGGATTACTCCTTTTCATTCGAGATTTGTATTAAAGTTTTGTTTGTTGTTTCTTATCACAGAGTCATAAATTGTCACTGGCAATAAACCGTAGAATTCTGCATTCCATATCCTGCCTTCAGCATTTCATAAATTAGTTTCTTTAAAGAAATCTGTTAATTTGTCTATGATTATTATTGTTAGCGATTGCGTAAGCTACTAATATTCGCTAAGCCGATTATTGGAACGGTGACCAAAATATACTATCTCGAGAGCAGAGAGAGAGAAGAGGACAAAGCCCTTCCGTATACATACACATTTAATGGCCTGGCGATGATGACGCCCTACTATGTAGTATATCTCAATTGGAGATAATTGACATTCAACTTAATATTATAAAACTTAAAGTGTTTCAGTAGGAACTCGACAATCTTCATCCTGCCGTTTTGTCATCATGCTTCATGCGCAATGTCCTTATTCTCGATTCTTTCCACGTCACTTAGGTTCTTGACATGACATTGAAATTTCTCACCAATAAACTCATACCTGATAACACTTCGTGTTATTATCTAGATGAATAATTCAGCTTAATATATACCGTATTGAATGCACCAAATGTTATCGTTATGTAAGTTCTATGAAGCAGTTGATTAAAATATTTTAATACGTATTTTTACGAAGTGTCTCCTGATAAGACCTCTTCCTGTTAGGCATTCCGAGAAGCAATACAAATGCCACTGATCTTGTTTAGTTCTCATAGAACATCCAGACAGTACCGGAAGCTTTTTTTTTATTTGCATGTCGTTTTCTTTCATATACCTTAAAAATGTTAGCAAAAAAGATAATCGTAATCCTCTATGATTATAACGATAATCCGTAAATAAATAATAATTTCAAACTTAAATAATATCTTTGTTAAGATACTAGACCGTCTTTTATATTCTGGAACTCGTATTGAGATTCCCGATACAGCCTTCATCAGCCATGTCTAGGGTCTCACAAGTAATCTATTGCGAATACAAAGAGGCAATAGAGTATATTTTTACATTGTAAATTAAGGATTTTTATTGTATGTACTACGTAAGCACTTCTCTTAAAAGCTTTATACGCAGTAGGCTATAAATACGCTCAAGGCTCTGGTACAATTGGGCATAGGAAATACATTACGATAACGGAAATAACCAGCCATAGCTATAACAGTTTTAGAGGATTACTCACTGAAGCTCATTACAAAAGAAACCAGCTCAGGTCAACGCGTTTATTATATGCCACATTGCCATTATTAATTCATGACTAACATGACTAAACCCCAGATGTAATTGGAGTTCGTGTAAATAATTCTGCAAATAAATTAACGGGAATTGTAGTCATCCACTTTGACACTATTAATTTATATCCACTTACATTAATACATACATAATTCACGTCTATATCCCCGAAGGGGTAGCCAGAGGTGAAATGTTATAGGTGGCGAGCCTATTGCCATTTATCGGGTACGGAAAACGTTCCTCCACCACCAGGTTCCTTCCCCCCTACTCTCTGCTCCTTCGGGTACATGGCATAAGTCGAGGCCCGCTCGCTGGCTCCTAGCTGGGCCTTGCCCCACGGCAAACCACCCAGCATATGGTTAGACCGCGCCGAGGGCCTCGCCACCAGACCGAGGTCGAGCACAGGGGGGCGATGGGGAGCCCCGCGGTCATAGACGGCGGCTCAGACCACCGAGGGACTGATGTCCCCTGAGTTGATGCCCGGGCCATGAGCTACCGCTCGATGCCCGCAGCCCGCCATCAGGCGGATGACCCGGATGATGATGATGATGATGATGGAAAACGCAGTACATTGCTAGGTGACATAAGAGGAACGCTGCTGCCCATTACTGATCTTGTACGACACCCGCGGGAGAGATGGGGTGGTGACAATTGTATTCTGCTCTGCCAACACCACACGGCGTTAATATTGTGTTAACTTACATTCTTGTTTTTAATTTTAGGCGAATAATAATTTAAAATAAATTATTTTTAAGGACAATATAATATTATGTTTTCTTATATTTGCACGAGCACTACACATTTGACATAAAACAACTTTTACGGATAAGACTCGCGTATAATTAGGTGTTTGGCATGTTAATTATTTAAAAATATCAAATATTATGACGGTAGTTAACTATTACTTTATTGTGAGGACACCTGTCATTTTTAGTCCCCCCGTGACCACGGCCGCTGTAAAGTGATCGAAACGTCGGTTTAAATAATTAACAAGCCAAACACCTAATTATACGCGAGTCTTATCCGTAAAAGTTGTTTTATTTTAGACAATATAATATTTTTATATAAAATATAAAAATTTCTAACCTGAAGTTTTCAGCTTTTATTTCGGGTGTTTCTAACAAATAAAGGTTTTACAACTTCTTAAGTTTGTTATTGTCTAACTAAACTTGAAAATTACTAATCTTATTGCAAAATCTAAATGTAAAGTACCTAACTTAAAACTTATTTACGTACGTTTTGTAAAAAAAAGAAAAACGGTACACCACAATACAGTTTTTAATTTCAAGAACGTGCTTTCATTACGCAATTCCTTACTAAGTAATCACAATTATAATAGATAGCTATTAGTCAAAAAAGGAACAAACAGGCGTTATCGCTGGGTGGTTACCCTTGAGCGGTCCTATTATGTTAGTGGGGAATTAAATGTGACCCGCTACAAACGGTCGGTTCGAAACTGTTTCTTATTACCCGGCTTTAAGGTGCACGGGGCCCTCAAAATATACATGTACAACACTTATCGTTTGTGGACTGTATGATAAAACGTATTGTTCCTGGTGCTATTGGACCTGTAAACAATATTGGGACCTTGACCGCCCTAACGAGGTGACATGCGGAAAACAGGCGAAATTGCAACCTTGAACTACCCTCGCCTTGGGAGCATAAACTATAAGTAGTATTAAATAGGTTTGAAAGTCCTTGTAACCGTTTGGAACTTTTAATGACTTCAAGAGTCCTCGAGCCTAGTCCTACTTATAAAAGGTGTCATTGAAGGGGCATCATATTTGAATACACTAAATTTTCATTACACATAAAATATACGGTACGAATTGAGTAACCTCCTTAGGTTTTTCGTCGGTTAAAAATTCACTATATTCGTTGTACTAATATTGACAAATATACTTAATATGGTCCTATTATGGTAAAAACACCAGGACGCTGATTTTATATTTGAAGTCATAATCTTCTTCTCCCTGCCCTATGCCCAGTCTATGTGGGGTCGGCGCAGTATGTTTCCTCTTCGATTCATATCGGTCAGACGTCACTCCATTTTGATTCATATCATCCATCACACCGTAAAGGTGCTAGTGATGAATGAATGTATAGAAAAGAGACGGAACGGGCCATGTCGAGAAACTGATGAACGGAGAGAGTGATTGGAATGATAACATTCCAATCCATACTGCTCAAAGTTTTGGCTTAGGTTTTATAGCCGGCCGCCTGCCTGACACTAATCCTCTTTGGGTATGCTGTTGATGGTGGTTTGCCCTCCACCATTCGGGTGCCCCAAGGTGCTTATTGTTCTACACCGGGCAATCTCCCTTAGTCGACTTTTACGACACCCATGGGATGAGTAGGGGCTGGCCTATTCTATGTTATTTGTTACCTCCCAGGCCAGCATAGAAGAATATTTGAGTCATAATAAAAATCAGTTTTACTAATGAACGCCAGTAGACATCTTTAAGACAAATTGCGGTAATTCTTACCACATTACTAAAATATTAAATAAAAATTAATTTCTGTGTAAGTTATATTAATCATTAAGTTAACTTAAAATATAGCTTATGTGTTTATGTATTAAATAAGAAAAATTCAAAATATATATATTTTTTATTTCATTTAGGATACAATCAAAAAAGTATGGTTCATGAACACCTACATGGTTACAATTACATGCCCTCGTCAATGGTGAATAGAATTGTGAAGTGAAGATTCGCGTATTTTGAAATCTGTTTCACATCCCTCTGCTTCCCTCCTAGCGTGAACAACAAAAATAACTACAATACGGACATTAATTGCCGCACACAGAGACGTCAAATAACTTTAATGAGTATTTAATGTCAAAATTTTTCATTCAAATCTAGACCATAGACCGGCAAGAATAGCGACTAGTTTTGAATTGTCATTTTTTGACGTTATGTACTAAGTAGTAAGAGTAAGGCAGTAAGAGACCGAGCGATTAAGAGAGTTGTAGAGACCTTTATGAAAAGTTACATATTATCCTTTATGAAAAGTTGTCTCGAACGATAACGTTTTCAACTCCCAGTTTTGGTCTTATTAGCCTCAGTACACCTTAATATAAATGTCATAGGTTTATATTTTCATTTATCTCTATTTAGGGCAGTTTTAATTTAATACATTTTAATTCTCTAGGAGCTTTTAAGTTTAAAATAGATATTTCGATTCAGTACCGGTAAGTATTAAAAAAAAAATACTTAGTTATAGTTTTTCACAGCTCTACAACACCTACAAGGTTCCATTACGAAAAGCTACACCATCTATTTTGACAGGAATTGAAATAGTATTTTATTGATTGATTTATTGATTGATTTTTATTGATTGAATTGAAATAGTATCTATTCGATTTTAATTTTAACATTATATAAATGTTAGAAAAATTAGTACAAAGATTTTGGTGGTTAAAAAAAGAATTTCGAAAAATTATGATCTTGAGGCGGGAATCGAACCCGCGTCCGCTGCTATCCGGGCAAGTGCCTGACCGCTCGGCCACCCAAGACACTGAAGTTTTCAAAATTCTTTTTCTAACCACCAAAATCTTTGAAATAGTATTAATTATTATTATTAACGTTTAGTTTGTTTTCCAAATGTCACAATGGCACCACAATGGCACTTTTGTTCAGTTATCCAAAGAAAAACTTTTTATTATCTAATGTTCTTAATATAAGCCCGTACGCAATACACCTTGTTTATTCCAACAACGAAGAAGAGCTTTCGTAAATAAGGTCAAAGGTTACCAAATTTCTCTGGAGCGCTCCATCAAAACATTATTGGATAAATGTTTCACTGAACAATAATTTTTCTGTTTATCGGTAGGTACTCCCACACGGCACGCGTCACTAAAAACATCTTCTTTTATAGATATAAGGTTATTTTATAATGTTCCTTTTTGAAATTTGTTGACGAAATTCAGTGAACTATTCTGATTTTAATAAATACTAATTTCCTTAGGTAGTGTTCCACAAATTCTAAATACTGTATAGCCTTGATTGTGGAATATGGAAGGGGACGGACACAATGAGACCGTTATCCTCACTATATATGTACCTACTTTAAACATAATACATACATAATATTTTACATATACAAAAAAATGAAACACACAATGTATAATGTACACATGAAAAAACATGGTAGCAATAAAATGTTCCAACTGCACTTAAGCAAATGTTACAAAATAAATAAGTTAGAAAATGTCCGCCAAATACATGTCAGTACATGCATTTTTACATAAACGAACTGGATATTGTAAATATATAAAAAAACAAACAAAATTTCTAAAATCTTTAAGCATTGACATTAAATAATAGCCAGTCTGGAGCTAGTAGAGCAACGAGTCGTTAACACAAGGGTGTTATTAGAGCAGTTCGTTACAAAATAAATCACAATATTTATAGATTGGACCGAGCTCTTTATCGATTACTCCTGAAGGGTGAATAATTTGATTTAATAAATCCGAACTGGAAGTCACCGAAGAAAAGTTAAAGCACCCACCCACTCATTTGGAAAATCCATCAGTAACCATATAAATTATCGTACTAAATTTTGGCACCATTACCGTACCTGCATCCTAGATATTATATGGATAGAGTTCACAAAAATGTAAAACAAGCTATTATAATTTAACCGTCGGTTTTTGCTATTTTATCGTATGAAAGAACTGTCAAAAAATGACTGTTTTAAGTTTTGGGGACTCGAGCCAAGTGTTGCTGAACTCTAGCCTAAATAGGTAACCGCATTTCCATCGTTTGGAAATTACGCGACATTTAATAGGGATCGTACAGAATCAGGTTTGTTGAACGGTCAACGCTTCCTTGTCAGTTCCGTGCCCTCTCAGCTTAGCTGTTCAATGTTGCCACAGTATACTCAGATCAGTAGTTTATCTGCGGCCTGTCGGCGAGTTATTAGCCTACTTGCGTTGACGCTAGGGTTGTAGCGGCGGCTGCCAACGCGAATGTGCCAGGCGTGAACGAGCAGCGACCGAAAGTGCAATCACGTTGTACACGCGTGATCACACCGAACCCTTAGGCCCCCGTATTTTAAGCCAATGTGTGCGTTACAGTGTAACCTACACGGCGGCTTCGAACGCATAGAAAACAAATGTAAGAAACTGCCGTATTACAGAGTAAACAAAACGTTAGTTTCATACTTTTGCATTATCTGCGTTGGAATAGAAAAGCCACGTGACTAGTCCCTCAGTTTGTATGAAGACGTATTACTGTTCTGGGTGTACTGTGGTGTTGCACGGTATGTGGGCGGAGGGAGATAGGGGCGGCGGCGTGGGCGTCCGCGCGGGTGCCGGCTCCAAGGTCGCAGAGTCACAGCCGGGCAAGGTCACCGTGCCCGCGCGTGCCCTCCCCCGCCCGCACCTTGCCCCCTTCCCCCGATAACACTCTAGATTTGCGTGGGAGGTGACCTTTATCCTCCTCGGGAATAATTGTATAAATACTTAATGCTTTTTTTCAGGTCCCCATCTATTGCAAGTAGGTAGGTTAGGTAGGCACTGGGAATGATCGAGTCGTTAACGATTACGGGGGGGAGTGTTGCTCGACAATTTGTAGTGTTTTGATCAGCATATTTTTTTTTTAAATTGGCTACTGTGTTAGGTTATAGTTTTCCACTGTCTAATTTGGCCATTCGTTTGCAACCTTACAATGTTGGATTTAAAGTAGAAAATAGGTTGGGAATATTTGACGACACGTGGTAGTTGTAGTTTACTATAAACAATTAGGCCCTTTTGCACACATCGGTATGAAAAATAAAACAATTAGTGCTTTAACGACGAATGCATATAAAAAAATCCATTAAGTAAGTAATGAGTTGGCGACTGACATTGAATACTTTGTCGCAACATTGTGATTTTGTTGTAATTGAAGCCAGTATTTATTATAAAAGTATTTACGCAGTAGCTATTCATGGAAGTTCAAGCTTTCCGGGAATGGCCTCGTGGGAAGCCTACGCTGTGACCTTCGGTACACGGGTTCCTGACTACCTACGCGCGTCACGGCTCGACCTATGTTATTTGGTCTTATTATAAACAACAACATGGTAAGGAGCTTTCACGGAAAATCAATGGGTTAGAAAACAAAACCTGGACAACATATTTCTGGCTCTGGCGCATGCGTGGCTTAATGGAAATGCGTATTTACTTAAAATAGGCTCTTCGACATGGTTGGTTCAGACAAAAATAACTTTATATATTTGAAAATGAATAATAAAATGGTTTATTTAGTTATCTGAAGCCTCCAAATACACAATAGCCTCCTTTACATAGCAGTCGAGTTTGCATTATCTTCCCGTTTCAGGAATGGATTTAGTATAGCCTATAGTACTTTAAGATAAGATAATAAGATTTGGTTTGACATAATTTGTAAGTAAGTATTCTTAACTATATTTGTAATAATAAATAAATACAGAAAAATGTGGGTATACAAAGTTTTTTGAAAATATAATATTTACAATTTTTTTTTAAATTGATTATTACTGTTTTGATTATTAGTAGAATATTACAAGTTCTTTCATATCACCTACTTTTTCCTACGTTATTTAAAGTTTTTTTCGATATGTAATAAAATATCTATTAATAATTCAATCGTTGTAAGTTTAATATACATAAGAGTCGGAATTCTTATGTTGCAAAAAATTGCCGAGTAATTATGAAATAACATGAATATATTATGATTTATTAACAAAATGTATAAACATATTTAGTATCTATTTATTTTTTAAAATAAGAAGCAGGTATTAACGCGGTGATATTGTTGTCAAAATAATAGGGGCAAAGCGCCCAAAACTCAAAATTTCAAAAGAGTTTTTCGGCAGTTTCTAGTTGAGGACAGAGAGGACAGTTGAGGACAGATAGTAAATTTTTTCACATCTACTGTAAAAAAATAACTATCTGTCCTCAACGCGGAAACGGTACAGTATATATCATAATAATGAAGCCTTTAATATGAAACTGTGACTTTGGCCTTGTTAAGTAGATAATAAACGAGTTTACGTGCCTCCCCGGAGTCCTTGGCGGCAGGCATTTGGCAAGATTCTAGGTCGGAGGGATCGCGGGGCCAGCGAAACCAATTGTGCGACCCAAATAACCTAGAGCCTGCCTGTAGGACGCCAGCCCTGCCACGGGTATTGATTGATACGATGCTTAGATAACAATCTAGAACGCGGGAACTAATGGAAATAGATTTTCCTCCTCGTCTTTCGCTGGACTATGAAAAATAAGTTATGTGTAATAATAATATTGTCCAATTTATGGAATTACTTAGGTACCTATATAATTATTATAAGGATATTAATTTACAGGCGATTAGATTTCTATGGTGAGACACACGCACACTGCATGGGTCGCGTGGTAACACATGTCGTATGGTGACGGTAAAGCAGAATACAATTGTCACCACCCCCAATCTCTCCGGCGGGTGTCGTACAAGGCGACGAAAGGTTAAGACACCGTTAAGTAATGGGAAGCAGCGTTCTTCTTATACCACCAAGTACTAAACTGCGACGTACGTGCCCGATAGGTTCATTACCTATTACTTTGTATAAACTATTATTGAGAAGGAACGGAAGGTTAAGGCCTAGACGGATCTTTCATGGATTGGAAATTTTGAAGTTTATTTAAAACGATTTAAAATAAGGTAATTTAATCGATGGACATGCATGAGGACATTAATAAGTTTGGATGAATCGAAAGAAGAATGTTAGGATCGCAGTGGGAAGAAATGATCACAGCCTACCCCTGTGGAAGGCGTGATATATATGTATGTATGTATTGTTGTTATACAATACAAAAGTGTTCATCATCTTTTGTACCTGACTGTACCTAGACGGATACGTCTTAAATCATTCCTAGGCCCAATTCACCGTGTTAGCACAACTGTCCCAGGTTGTTTGCTAGCAATACAAAAGGAATATTTCTCACGTCTAATTACATGATTTGAATTGGAGATGGGGCTAGAGATCTACGCAGGCCTTCCCGGATTAGCCGAAGGTCGTTTTCGTCCTGGGCAAGGGAGAGCGCCGAGGACACCTCAAGGGCGCAGGGTGTGACGCTTGTGTTGTATTGTTGCCGAAATTGCTTATTTTCCTTACATTCAGAGTGGAACATTTTTATCTGTTACAAAGGCGAGGATTATGGGACATTTTTAATAGACGTTAGGTACTTTATGTACGTATAATGGGCAGCGCTGAAAAGGAACGACACTACTTATCTCTTTCACACAACGTTAGACGGGATGCTTATAAATACTTACTGTGTGGGTAGTGTTTCATATAATTAAGTATCAATTCAATGGGCTTCCTTTAGGTATTCATATCCATAAGCCCTTTATTATCTCTAATGCTAGAGCATAGATCTTCCCTTAGCATGGAATACACATAAGGATAGTGGACCATATAACACACCCAGCCCAGTGCGGATTGGCGAGTATTAACGACTGTTTATGCAGACCAACAACTTTAAGTGTTTATGTTTTAGCGAACATTCCCGCAATCGCCGGCTGAGCGCGATAACCACGTACTACGTCGTCGAGCCATCCTCGATTCACTTTGCAACTCATTTATTAACTATTGTCATATAGTATACTTATTATTGTATTATGAAAAAGCCTAAAAGGTATGACCGCCTATATCCTGCACTATTTTCATGTAGGTAAAATTGTGTTTATTAAAATATCCGATGTGTATCACTTATAAAGACTTTTTCTAATACAATATATATTGCTAATTAGCGAGACAAATTTTGTGATCGTAGGTGACGAAGCAATATTATAATTAAAATAAGTGGAATACTACCAGTTTTTTGTAAATTCGTCCTCATAATAGTTAATCATATCCCTTAGTCATCATACAAGTTCCACTGCTAACAAAATATTTACAGACTGCCGTCAGTCGGGCACCGATCTCAACAGCAATATTCTGACAACATAATGGAGAGCCTTGAGCGAGCGATAGTTGACGACTCGTCCATAGCTCAAGGACAGTTGTCAAAAGGAGCCATAACTATTTTACAGGCTTACCAATGCCATAACAATAATTTTAAAGTCAATTCCAATCAAACCAATGCCAATCAAATCCATAGCAACAATTTTAAAGTCAAAAATTTTGCGAAACGGTGATTCGTTCTTGATAATGTAATGATTTACTATTATTTTTATTGGAACATTATATAAATGTTAGAAAAAGAGCTTGAAAATTTTTCGAAAAATGTATGAGAGAATCGAACCCACGTCCACCGCAAACCGCTATCCGGTCTGTTGCTTATAGCCACTCAGCCAGCCAGGACGTTAGGTCCTGCTTGCTAAGGACATGGCTTAAATTCCCGCATCAGTACAATAATATTTATGACTTGACTAATGATACAACATAATAATTTACGCTAATAAATATAAAAACTAGCTGACCCGGTATACATTGTTATGCTTTATAAATTATTCCGTAGCCACGGTTACGTCAAATGTTTGACAGGAAAGTAGTTTATATGGGAAAATGAAATTGTTGTTTTTACTATTTTCCTCGCAAATTTATTACATTTTCTCACGTTTCCTGCCTTGCCTGGCCCAAGAAAATCATTCCAATACCAAAATCAGGTAAATCGGCCCAGCCGTTCTCGAGTTTTAGTAAGAATTCATTTTTATATACTTATAGGTATACATAGAAGATATAAATAAGTATACGCTACATTAATTTACATGATTTTCGTGAATACATCGAAGAACCTTCCCGCTGTTGACAGTGCCTGATTATAATTACAAATTAGTACCGCACCCTGTCGACCTTTCGCAGTCCTGTCTGTCTTCCTCTACGCGCTACCCTGTCCATCCTACTGACGTACTTCCAGGTGATATTGTTGTTTTCAACTTGTAAATGGGCACACAATACGAGTAAGGAGTACAGTAAAGTGGCCTTCAGTTATAAATCAATTGTAACGTTGTACCGTTACATTCTTTTAATTTAAGCAATCTGCTTTATTTTAAAATCTAACATATACAAACATAGATTTTGGTGGTTAGAAAAAGAATTTCGAAAAATTATGGTCTTGATGCGGGAATCGAACCCGTGTCCCCTGCGATTCCCGCATCAAGTCCATAATTTTTCGAAATTCTTTTTCTAACCACCAAAATCTTTGTACTAACTTTTCTAACATTTATATAATGTTGAAATCAAAATCGAATAGTATTAACTAACATGTTGACAGATAAATTATTTAAAAAACACGTGTCCGCTGTACATTGAAGCGGGACAGGCTTTTAATTTAATGTGTTGTGTTTTTAAAAATTGTGTTACCTATTATTGTTGTATATTTAAATTGTAATAAAACGGGATTTACCACGTACCTGGATTTTGTTATTATTCCGATAATTTGGCACAGTTTGGAAGAGGAAACATACGGCGCAGACCCTAGATAGACTGGGAACAGGGCAGGCGGAGGATATGTACTAAGTACTAAAACCTGTCATTTTATACTAACCTGGTTAGGCATATGGCAAAGACGGGTGACCTAGAGAGGACGTACCAACCATGATATAGGTCAGTGAAGTTTGCCCTTGACCTAGGGCGCCGCGATGCCCTTCAGACCGCAGCCCGACTTTGTCAAATGCCGCTAGACAAGGGCACTTAGGCGAGCGAGACCTATTTTTGGCTATTGTTACAGTTATTTGTTACCTAACTAATACAATTGCACGTCCAGAGAGACCTTATTTACAATTTCTCAGCCACCAACACCAATAACACCAAGTGAACTACATGAAGGTAAAATATAGAAATAAAATAAAGTTAACAACTTATAACTTTGATTTGTAAAAATGAAGTATTGGGCCAAAAATACTATTTTTATTAATATTTGACTTAACATATGGTTAAATCTGTGGTAAATTACTACTAATGGTCGAATATTGGACAAGTTAATACCTCTGGAACAGATATTTTGTTGAAATATATTTATCAAATGGCAACAATCTAAGTCGTGGTATTATTATTTATGCACCATTAATGATTTTGTACTTATGGTTTAGTTTTTTACGAAGCAACGGGTTCTAAGAATATAGTATTAAGGTTTTTGTTTCTTTCTTTAGTTTTTGATTTTTATGTGTACTTGACATAAGTGAAAAAAAAAAAACAAGGAGTCAGACTAAAATAAAGACTTTTTTCATGACAATAATTGAATACTGAAAACGGTTGGTCTAAAAGGGCATCTACTGCAATTTCTTTTACGATTATATTGTAAATTGCATTGCATATCACAAAACAGTGAATTGTCATCTGTTTATCTTAGGTAAACAATTTTCTCCTGTGGAAGTTTACCAGTTTGAGAGTTTTGTACAACAATTTGCAAAATAGCTAACCCACGGATTCAGAATAATGTATTGCTATGGCGATGTTGCTTGAAACGGCCTTTTTAGACAGCCTGGGCAGGATGATGATAAATTCGGGGAACATAGTTGTGTACGTGCTATGATAAGTACCTAGATGAGAACCCAACGGACAAGGCGTGGTGTGGAGCGGGTTACGCAACTCGTGGGCCGCCGCGTGAAGTGTGAAGTTCAATGTGACACACCCGCACACACTGATCGCTAATATTTATAACGTACACGTGGGACTGTGTGCTCGCGATATCTGAATAATCGCAGTCAACCCGTTACTCGCCTCTATCATTACTTCCCGGAATATTTCGCGAAAACACGTTGTTCCTTCTCCTTGTTTGTATACCGATGCAGGATGATTAATAAACATATTTACTGACTGTCATATCGGTAGCCTCGAACCTAATTCAAGAGTCAGAACATCGATCTAGCTCAACACCATGGCAGGTTTTATGATACGTAGCTACAAAGTTTAAGCAACAGTAGTTCCAATGGGAGTACCTGCTATGGGTTCCATGTTCCATGACATATGTTGTAACTCAAACATAACGCTCATTCAATAAAAACAAATAAAAAAAATACCAAGAAACATTGTGTATTTAAAGTTTATGTATGGCATTAAGACTTATTTTTGCAAGAGAACCGTTTTTAATAGTTGTTTTTAGCAGTCTTCTTTATATTCAAGAAGCGATATGTATACGTACGTGTAAAGCTCAATTAATCAACAAAGCGCAAAAATACTGCGCGGCCATAATAGTATATATAATATAATAATGCGCCATATAAACTGTGAAAACTTACTTAGTATGTATATTTTGTCCATTACCTAGTATTCTTAACACCTAGTGCTTATGCTTCTTACTTTGGGCTAGGATACTTTTTTTAAGTGATATCAAATCACCACGTGATTGCATAGCAGAATACACCATATCACCTCACCACCCCTTGCCAATCACTCGGGTGTCGTACGTGTCATGCATTTTATAATTATAAAGAATAATGATCACCTAGTAAAACAGCGAATATCTTGACCAGTGGATAACAATAGGATTGCCCCTGTTACATGGGTAGAACCTATAATAGTCTAAAGAAGATTAACTGTCACTCCTTCGGGGAAAAACAGGCGTGATCTATGAATGTACATGACGAGTGAAGGACACATTCTTTCACTCGTATCTTTTTAATAACAATTGAGTTGAAGGTCGAATTACTAAAAGATAAGTTTTGTCTGTGTTCAACATAATCAGCAGTGACGTGTGACATTATCGGAGTATATGCACTGACAATGTCATGGGGATAAAAAAACAAAAATCAATTAGGAAAAAGACGTTTATTTAGGAAAGGTAATATGTAGCTTTTATTATTTAAACTAGCTGTGCTCGCTATTTTTATAACCGCGACTAAGGGTTAAGGTAGCGATGAGTAATGGGGATCATGGTTCCTCTTATACCACCTAGTAATATACGCAATTTACGTGTTTGATAGATGGCATTAGATTCGCCACCATTACAAGGGACCTAACTTTATTGGCGAAATGGGTGCTAATTCACCTTAGCCTACCCCATCGGGGATAAATATGCGTGATACATGTATATTCATTTACTATGTATTCAGTTAGCAGGTCATTGGCTGTTTAAGCAAAATGTGTTTGTTTATACCACAATAAACTATATTATTATAACAGGGTATTATAACACAATAAACACATCTAATAGTTAAATGGCCCTTAAGTATGTCATGGCCCACAGGTCGTTATAGCCGATGACATATTGTACTTTTTCTCGGCTCACATCAGCGCGTTTGAAGCTGCAATAACAATTTCTAATTGTCAAAACAACACCGAAATACACGTGTTATCGGACGTGACTAAAACGTGTTCACATTGTGCATGACAGCATTTGACAAATCTAGTTTAGTGATAAAATATAGGTTTCTAACCAGTGTGCAAAATTTTAAAGTGTTAGGAAATATACCTACATTTACATGCATACTTACATAAATCACGTCTATTCATTCCCGAAGGGGTAGTCAGAGGTAAATTAACACCCACTTTTCGCCAACGATGTTAGGTCCCACGTGAAATATGCATTTGTGCTTTAAAAATAACGACGTAGATATTTTCAAGTATTTATTTTTATAATTCATTCATTTTGTATAGTTGATTTGATTTTGTCGTTATGATACACTTTCTATGCGGCATATAATCAATATATTATTATTTTAAAGTTAAAATATTCTATATTGATGATGACGAAATGACAGCGACTGTGTTTTATGAACCATGTATCATACAAGATTATCCTTAAAAACGAATTACGACTTAGATAACCTTATCTTTATTCTGCATAAGCAAAATAAGTGAGAAAAATAAAATGGCATATCGAAACAAGCAAAGAAATCAAAGACTAAAAAATTTTAAGATTAACAAATGAACCAGGAAAGAATCGAAGCTATAAAAATGGTTTTGGTGTTGTTTACATTTACTTAGAATCATGTCAACAAAAATTTAGTAGAATGAAGTTAGTAGTAACCAAAATGTAAGCTTAAAAGATGAATATAGTTCTGCTACCAAATTGTAGGTACGATATGCATTGGTACGATGCCTATAGGAGACACCTACTTTCATCAAACAAGAATTTACATTGCGGATCTATTGTATGCTTTACATTTCGCATAAGCGATGCCAAATCTTATCCAGTTTTCATTTTGTACATTCTGTATAGACAGACTACCCAAATAGACTGTTAGACCAAAACTAATGACTGAAGAGATGAAGACTAGAAAGCGTGCGAATTAAAACAATTAAAAATTAGATTCTTCAGGTTCGCGGCTAGTCGCCATATACTATATGCAGTAATTTTGAGAATATGATTGTAAAAAGATTCACAGTACCTACCATTCCGATAATGTGTAAGAAAAGACTGAGCTCAAATTTTATTTTAGCTGACGGAGTGTTTGCAGATGCAGTCCGAATGAACATGTTTTTTATATACATTTTAATCTTAATAATCCCTATTGTAGTATGATTCACGGTTGTTATAAATCAAGTGATTTAAGAGTAGCGCCAGACCGGGTACGTGCCAGTCACGTGATCGCATTTTGACACTGACATTGACCGCAGCCACTGGATGACTCGCGAAGCGCCCGCGCAACTTTGTACATAATGTAGATAGATGGCTGCATTTCTTCGACCATTGCGCCGTCATTTATCTCTAAATTAACGTCTAAAAATGTGAGCTCTTTTTACGTGAGAATTGTTTGTTTCACGAACCACTAGAATTGCTTAAAGACATTGATTTATTTCGTCACATAGATAAATCTAATATTTTTTCATGCAACTTGGTATTATGTCTAATCTTCTATAAAATTGGATTGCTGTGCGTTTGTCTCGCTAAAACTCGAGAAATGCTGGACCGATTTAGCTGATTTTGTTTTGCTGAGTTTTGAAATGATTGTCTTCGGCCAGGCTGGGCAGGAAACGTGAGAAAATATTGAAAAATTGCGAGGAAACCAGTAAAAACAACAATTTAAATTTCTCATATAAACTGCTTTCCTGTCAAACGTCATCACGTGGTCCCCTGGGCTTCTTAAGGCACGTTAAGCTGTTGGTCCCGATGGTATCTGCAATCGTTAACAGCCACATCCGCACAGGACCAGCATGGTGAGTTATGGCCCATTAGGGAAGGCCGTTCATAGGAAACAGCGAAGGGTTGGTAATTCATAATGAGGGACTTTCACAAAATGTTGTTGATGTTGATGATGTCTCATTAACATGTGTTAACCATGCAATATTTCCTACTTATTCGTCAATGCATAGCTACGGTTTGTAATCTCCGTCGTATAGGCGAGCGTGTAAAACTGTTCAAACAAACGTGTTAAGTGAAACTATGTAAGGCAAAAACAGATTTGACGACTTTAAGTGTCCTTGTGGGCAATACTAATTTGCAACCGGTCGCTTCCGCGCCTTGGCCAAGGTCGCACAGACGCTGTAATAACAATATTTATTGGCAGCTCGCGACCGCGACCGCATGGCCCCTTCTCATTAGTTTCCGCAAACGACAATGAGCAATTAATAGCGCTTTATTACGTATTCAGGGAGCGCGCCTGCAAACTATATCGCTACTGGACACGTTTAATAATGAAGTGTTACTGTCAAATCGTCACTTAATAAGGGAAATGATGAATATTTAGCACAGTACCCACACACACGTTTAAATATGTATGCATTTTTTGTTTCAGTCAATGGTCAGATAATAGGGGATTAGGTGGATATAGCAACGCGGATGGCCTCCGCAAATAATAATCAATAGAGTGGCAGGTCCGGGTGACGCAGGCGGAGCGGCGGCGCGGGCGCGTGCGGCCTGCCTATCTGACTGTACAAATAGCGGCGACCTTGAGATTCGGCGCGCACGGCAAGGTCACCGCGCAAATCGTTATCAGCGTGACGTCAGCGCGTGACCTCCGCCGAGGTGCCCGCGAGATAACACGCCGATGCCGACCGATAGTGCCGAGTCGTGTGCGCAGCTTCCGCGTACAGCGTCTCGCTCGAACACTTTTGAGATTATTTGAGAAACTGTAATAGGTATAAGGCGACTAAGGATAAATCAGTCGTGAGGAATGGGCAGCAGCGTTCCTCTTATATCACCTTGCAATGTACTGCGACTTTTGTGCCCGATAAATGGCAATAGGCTCGCCACCTATTACATGGTACCTAACATAATTGGCGAAATGTGGGTGCTTTTTCACCTCTGCCTACCCTTTCGGGGATATAGGCGTGATTTATGTATGTATGTATGTATGTAATAGGTATTATACTGTTATTGATAAATAGTTATAATGTGATATTGTTGTGCATAAAATAATTACTTACTTTATTACAATTAAATTTTGTGTAAATGGTAATACTTGCGAAACATCTGGATGTATATATAGTATTATTAAAAGGTCATTTATAGATAAACGTTGTTGAATATTTAATATAAATAATTTTAAATTTATTGTCATCCTATACACAATATATGAATATAAATATAATGAGCTTATGATACCTACTAAATTGATTCCTTTAAAAGAAAACATTACCACAAACACTTGAAAATTCACGAGAAACAATGTACCTAATCGTGGTGAGTTATCGTGTCATAAGTATTTCTGTGGCTGGAATCATGCCAACGTATCACGTCTATCGGTATCACTTTCTACAAGCTTATCGTTGCCGCCCGCAAAATACTGCGCTGGCCTTGTGTTTTCATGGTCGTGCAAAAATATCAACTTGACATTCAGACGATTTCCCGATCTTTGAGTTGCTAACCAGGAAGCATCGGTTAACATTGACCACACCTCGCATCTCGAGGTCGAACTCGGGTAGATAATAAATTAGATCTAGCAGATAGGTAGGCACTATTTTTATGAAACATCAAAATATTCAAAATAATTATAAACTAATATTATTTTAAGGATTCACACCTATTTCCTATTCTTTCCTGGTTCTATATTTATTTATAAAGTTTTATACTTAGATAATTCTGTAACCACCCAAAATCATATTATGGAGCTCATGAAAAGATAATGGGTGACCTTGTGTGATAAATTGCAAGGATTTTCCTCTTACATCACTCTAGGAAGATGCGCTGAATGGTAGCTTCCGCCGTCGATAGTTCTGGTTTTGGTGACAATTTATGAAGTCGAATTGAATGAATAGAAACAATAAAATACTTTTTTGGCCAACATATTGATTTGTCACACCAATGTTGTGTGACAGATCTACAAAAACAATAGATCTTAATTATACGTTATTATAAATTTGATATAATTCCATTTTAATTAAAAATAAATAAGATTTAAAACAAAATACAAATTGACTCTCAAATTACAGAATAACTATTATTGCTGTACTACAAAACATTTGCAGGACATGAATGTCAAGCACAGTTGTGTTTCTTTATATACTTGTCATTGAAATGTATTATGATGTTGTGTGAGTAAATAAAATGTTGAATGGTAATGAATAGGATCGATAAGATCACTTTAGCTAGGGGTTGGATGCGGGAGCAGTTGGCAGGGTTCCAAATATGAAGGGGTGCATTCGCAGACGCATAATCTGCAGACTGGAGGGTGTAAAAAATCCCCAATATAAAGACACGACTAACATCACTAAATTACAACAGCGTCCTTTTTTTCACTCTCTTTTGAATCATTACTAACCAATTTTCGTTATTTTGAAACCTACTCAATGTATCCGTCAAAATATATTTTAGATGAAATTGTTATTAAGTGCAAATAAGTAGGGGAAGGTTAGCAAAATGGATGCAGTAAGCAAGACAATGAGATTATCCACAATAAGACCACCATCACAGCAATAATAACGATATTGGCGAGGTTGAAATATTTTCGGTGATTTAATAATAAAATGTTAATCTTGCCTACTATATCCACATTACCCGCCCTTCCCCTAATATTAATAACCCTATTGAAATATAAGGGGACTAACGAAAGGGTGACCTAGACAGCAGATTAAATTGTATTGATTTTTGAGATACTGTTTGATTGAGCGTCGATTGATAGTCACAAATATAATTATTTCATTTTAATTTGTGTCACTTTCAACATTTCAAGCTTTAATTTGTTCTGAATATAGAATTTATTCTATAGAGGAGCTCTTACGAAAACAAAAATTAAGAAAAATGGGCAAATTAAAAAAGAATGTAATAAACATCTATAAAATCCATGTTTTATATAATCAATTGTATGTGGCTTGTTCCCGTGTCGGAAAACCATCAACATTGTTTATTTACGCGTCAGAAGTGTCAGAACAGAAAAACGAACATGTTGCATGAAAAAGAATTAAAATAAACATTTTTTTTTTACTATTTTTTATTCTGGTTTGAATCGAATATTCAAAGCTAATTCTAGCAAGATTTTGTATATTTTTCAAAATTAATTTTGTATATTCTAATCTCCTGGAGATAACTTTCTATGTTGCATTTACGAATTTTCTAGTCCCACGTAACCCAGATTTACGTGAAAAGTAAACCAGAGTGTTTGGGTGAGCTGAGCATGACCTGAATCCGAATACGGGCACGCGAGAGAAATCTCGGGCTGCGCACGCGCAGTGGGCGCGGAGAAAGGATGGAGTCCTTTATTGCAGCCACTCTCGAACAACCACCATTACATTAAAGCACTTTCCTAAATGAAATGTATGTACGTTTCACGTTTGATGACAGATTTCCATCTTTCCACGGATGTTTGGTACAACACAATACAATTGAAAAATGTGATTAGAGTAATTTCAAAATGTGTTTGCTCACCTATTTTTACGATAACAAATATGAACTTGAATAGATAAATTAGAAATTTGGATTTTCGGTTCTCGACGTGTTATATTGTTTTAGACTTTTTTCAATACGTAAATTTAAAAATATAACATGGCCAAAAAGTTTTCGAAAAATGATATCATATTAAATTTACTAACATTATATTATCTATTATTAACTTCATTAAAAGTTGAGTTGACTTACAATTAATTTGGTTGTATATATTTAAGAAAAAAGGCCAAATGGCAGGCTTAAATAACGTTTATATCTCCATCACACACCACTACCACAGTATTAAGAAACATCGTTAAAGATTCGGCAAAGTACTTTCACTTGCGAACACCGTAAATAAATAAAGTAATATTTTAATTACTGGTTTCAGAAAAAAGTATCGCAGAGAGATATCTTTATTGGCCACTAGGGCAGAAAGTGCAGCGATATCGACTCAATTTCTCTGAAGGCGCGGCTGTGCAGCCACCTGGCGGCCGTCGGCGCGGCGCACAATGGGCGGAGAAAACGCTCGGATGCTGTCATCGCCCGTGGCTCGCCTGACTTATGGCTTACAAAATCTACATACAATCATCACTAATGTAGGTCAGGGCAGTGGGCCGTGGTGCCACGCGCCTTCACCCTCTCTTGATCGATATTCATTGAAAGGTGTGTATTTAAAAAATAAACAAGCACTTAATAAAAATAAATGCCATAAATACAGTAAAAACGAAAAAAATATATCAAATTATTGAGCAGATTTTGAATTTTTATTGAGAGAGAGAACTTTTTTTATATCTTAGAGATTATGAATTGATAAAATATACGTATCACACACAACGAAAGTGTGTGTGTATCTTTAAATTTCAACAAACTAAGAAGAAATCTTAGTGAGAATAAATATCTGGATTCACTGTAATAAATAACAATTTGGCCAGAAGATAACCTCCCTTTTTTATATTTTTCGAAATATTTTTTTTGGCTAGATCATCGATATTTCTTAAAATTATATCGACAAGGTGCGAATCTGGTTAGGGTTATCGTAAATGTGGTGAAAAATATAATTATTGTACTATAAATATTTTTTATAAAAATATAAACATATACATATTTTAAAGAAATATGGGTTAGTAAATCGATACTTATATCGTTAAATCAATTAAGTGAAAGCTGATATGAGCTAATCTGAGCTGATAGTGTTCATAAGAAGGGCCAAAGTTAAGTTCAAAGAGTTACAGAGGGAGCTGTGCTCGGGGTTTCTCCATAATTAAGTGGCAGTGGGCAGGGCGCGCATCGCAGAAAAAGTGGACCGACGATCAGGGTAAAGGTAGCGGGAAGCCGCTTCATGCGAGCAGTGCAGAATCAAACGGTTTGAAGTTCCTTGGGGGAGGCCTATACGCAACAGTGGGCGTCTCTTCACTCTTGCCTGATATGATGACAATGATACGCATTTCAGAGTAAACTATAAAATAAAATGAATATGGTACATGTTATCTGACAGTATTTTGAAGGTTTGGGCGAAAGGTCAGATCGCTGGTTATCGGCAGCCAAGTGGTTCCGGGTTTGAATCCTGGTAGATGTAAATGTTTGCGGGATGAACACAGATATTTGTCCTATATATGTATAATTATTATAATTATTGGGTATATTAAAATTTGTCCGTCATCTAGAATCCATAGCACAAGTGCCTATATGTTACTTACTTTGGGATTGATGAAAGGAGTGTCAGAAATATTATGTTTTTGGTATTATAATCAGCGAAAAAAAGAAGAGTATGGCTTGGAAATGCGCGCGCGCCGTTGGCCTTATTCGCTCGCTGGGCTCGTGTAGCAGCATCGGGCAAATTTGTGCGACTCCAGCGCAATATAAAACCCAGCAAAGTGTTTTTACACCGGTCGCTGACCCGCATTTCGTACACCGCAACAACACTCGGTATCTTTTTCCGATTTTCTTTAGGCAGTACTTTCTTTTTTGTTAGGCTCGGTGACAAATGAGACACAGGAGACAAACGGGCACAACGACACCGTCTTTAAGATGGTTATTTACAGAATTAGAAACTCCTCAAAATAGCATTTTAAAACGGAACGATTAAGAATCGAGCACAATATTTCAACGGAGAATTTATTGCTGTCTAACTCGCGGAATTTAAGCAGTTTTGTTTTATGAAATTTATAATAACATTAATTTTGTTTGAAGTTGCAAACGAAAGTGGAAATTATTGGAAGCAAAAAGAAATGTAATTCATCTCTATATTCAAAAATTTTTTATCCTTGATTTTTTTTTGTGAAAACGTAACCATGATTCAAAAAGAGGCTATCTTCAGCTTTCAATTTAATTTCGTTAGTCGGTGCGATAAGGCTGGTAATAGGAATAATATAGATTAGACTCTTAGAATTCATTATTCAGAACAATTATGTTCTTTGAATCCAGGGCCTAATTTTATAAATAATTATACAACTAGGATGTAAGTATTTATTTGTATAGGGAAAGAGGGGAAAATTAATATTTAACTTTTTATTATTTAATATTTCACAGCAAACCTCGACATTGCGCGTGATCGTGTATTTTGCTGTGATAGTTCTGGCATAGTAGATGTTACTACAGGGTGAATTTGAAATCGGTCGACAACATTTTACAGTACATTTTAACCGCTATAGTGATCGTTATAGTAACAATTAATTGTAATCATTCAGTTATAAAATACAAGAACGCAATTATTAGATTGATTAATTGCAGTCGACTCACTTTGCACGTGATTGTACCTACAGCGTTCTACCTAGCCGCGCGCACCCGTCCGGTTAGCAACCCACTAATTACGAACGATTTATTTAATTTTATTTAATATTAAGAATTTAATTATTATACTTAAAATTGATATTAAAATTTAAGAACTTAAAATTTAATTATTATTCTTAAAATTTTAATTATTACTTAAAATTGTGAATGCCTATTAGACCTACTTTTTGTTATAAAGAGAATTGTTTTGTTTGTGAAGTTCAATTACAAAATTACTTATATTATGTTGTAAAGTTGATAATAAAGTTTATTTCAAGTAAATACAACATGTTTTATTTGTCCGCTATTTGATAAGTAAGTCTGTTAAGATTTATTGATATTAACCGGCTTACCTAACATTAGTTTAGTCTTAAGATTTATTTATTTTACACATTTCCGGTGAACCAGCAGGTATTCTATACAATCTCTAGGAATTGTATACAATACCTAGGTAAAGTATGAAATGGACAATGATATTCATGATATTTCATACATTGCCTGGACGCCCCAGGGATTGTATACATTACCTAGGGATTGTAAACAATACCTGAATTATACACATTGCCGGTAACATATATACCCCTACCACGTCATCCGCGGGAGAGGTAGATGACTTGCATTCTACTCCGGCACCTAAGAAAAAAGCTTCTGATAATATATTTTTATTAAACCGAGTAAGCCAGTAATCTTTGCTAATCCAAGTGACTACCATACTAAAAAACTTGGTTCTTATTCGGTAAATAATAAATTTGAATTCAAAGTCAATAATGAAAAAGTATTTTGGCGATAGATTAAAATCGACTCAAAATTAGATTTGTATACGGGATTAATTCTGATTTTAAATACGTTGTTTGAATGTTCAGACGGTGGTTAACGACCGACAGAATCGTTAGTGGTCAATGTTTGTGTGAGTATCGAGAAATGGTAGCTTAATATGTTTATTAAATTTTCAATATTGTAGGTTCCTCCTTTCTTTGGAAGACACGTTAAGCCGTTAAAGGTCTGTCATCGATGGGTGACCAAAAATATATCACCTCGAGTCAGTAAAAATAATAACAATTCTTTTTGTCATTTAAATATTTTCCATTGGTCAGCCGTGTTTTGGTGATGATGAGTTGCATATTTATATGGAGTGCAAAGACATCAGTTGCGAAGTGCGACGCAAAAGTGGAGTGTTATCGCGCGCACACGTGGTCGGCTGCGTGAGCGCACCATGCCTCCGTAACACGTTAGCTGCACTGACGTGTTACGGAGGCATGGTGCGCTCTCGCCTCTCTAGCCTCTCTGTAACAACCAATTTTTACATACATTATATCACATATCACGCCTATATCCCCCAAGGGGTAGGCAGAGGTGAATTAAATACCTACTTTTCGCCAATTAAGTTAGGTCCCATGTAGTGGCGAGCCAATTGCCACATCGGGCACATAAAATCGTAGTATATTGCTAGGTGGTATAAGAGGAATGCTGCTGCCTATTACCCTTCGCTGTTCAATTTTTATAATATTTATTCCGTATGCTGTTCTAGTGATCAAATATTTTTGTCGTGTAGTGATGGCAGAGCAGAATGCAGTTGTAACCACTCCTATCTCTTCAGTAGGTTCCGTCACAACAAAGGCAGCAGTGAGTAATGGGCAGCAGCATTCCTCTTACACCCCTAGCAATATATTGCGATTTAGGTATATGCCCGATAGATGGCAATAGGCTCGCCACCTATTACATGGACCTAACTTAAAGTCGGTGTTTAATTCCACCCCTGCCTATACCTCTGCCAACTCATGCCTCTGCCGATTTAGGCGTGATTTATGTATGTATGTCAAATATTTCTTACACTAACACCTATCTCTAGCTAGATGATCAATTGTTTGTTGGTCACCCGTCACAGAATCGGGGATAATGTAGGTGTAATTTTATATTAAATAATTTACTTTCCTAGTTTTCTTATATTTTTAATAAAATTCAGTTAAAGGTCTCTTTGTTTAGAATTTTGGCATAGGTATTTATTATAATACCAAGACCAACAATCTATGTCCATCACAAAACCAATTCATGCGTTAAAATAAAATATAAACGTTCCGACTACAACATTATCTGCGTACACCCGTGGGAATCTATATGAGGCAATGTACACACACTCCTATGCTTTTAATTCAAGCTGTGTGTTACAGATTTTCTGCGAATCCTTTCACATACCACAGCTCTGTTGATTAACATAGAACTAAGGTTTTGGTATTGGCTATGATAGTTTTAGGAATCATAAGATGATGTAAATGCCAAAACATTTTTATATGAAATAATATTCGTAGTATGTTGTTTAGATGATATTTGACTTTGATTGTATGTAGCAGACATCTAGCCCGAATACTCACATTTCCCACAGTGATGGCAACAATAAACAAAACAATATACAGGAAAACCTACAAGGTAACTGGGACAAAGGAAAATTATTTTCTTTAACAACAACAGATTTGTATTGTCAGCAAATAACGTCTAATTAAGTAAATAGGTCTGTCCACGTGTATCAATACAGTCTCTAATGCGTATTTTAAGCAGATACCTATCTTAATTTCTAAAGTTTTATCGCTATGTTCAGTTCAGCTTGGAATATAGCGAGCTATTAATGTTTTCCATAAATGTCAATAGTCAAAAACATGGATAAGGCCATTCTCTCTACAAGGGTTTCTTGTGAGTTAATGTAGAGAAAACCACGATAATAGTTTTCTACATTTTAATGCTATATTAATATATTTTAAATTATTTTTATAACGCAACGACTTTTGAAAATGTGTCATTAAGTAAAATCAACATCTTCCTGCTGTTAGGTTATCTGGTATCGACGGAAACATTCCGTCCTTTTCATTTCATATCAGCCAGACGTCACGGAGTCGTCCACTCTCTTTTAATTTCCTTTTAATGATGCATCCATCACACCGAAAAGGTGCTAGTGGTGAATGAACGATGATGAAATGACGAAAAAGGATCATCCTGAGAGACTTATGACCGGAGTGATCTTAAATACATAAATACTTACAATATTCTTCGTTTTGTCTTCGGTTATACAGCCAGACGCCTGCCAAACACTAAACCTCTTTGGGTAACACCAATGATCTTTGGGTAATTAATGACATTTTTATTTAAGCATAGATTACCTAAATCACGACTGTTTAATACAATTTTACCGTCTTATTATCGATATAAAGGAATTAGATCATGTTAATATTTGGTCTCTACATATATTCTTCATTCGTTTAGGGAGGCTCTGCTCAGGCAGGGGGGGAGGGGCATTATGAATACGCTTACGTTGGCGATGATATTATCTCATCGATATCACCATATCTTAAAGTACGTTTTCGACAGACAGTAAAGTATGTAATAGAAAAACCATTTAGTACTGGAACAAAATAAACATAACAACAACGTTGCAATTACTATTCACGTGACGCCCGAGCCAAACCGAACTAAGCAAAACATACAATTTTTTGGCACTGGAGCTGTCTAAATTTTTATTTTGAACAAGGTTGTTAATTTTTTTTCGATCCGCTCTCTTTTAAACGTGCGTTTTTTGCAAAGTGTGGGTAGTCTGTTTATCGCTGGGTTTGCCTGATTTACAACTTCGCGTACATAGCTAATATTTAAACCGAACTCGAGGTCATGGCATGCTTGACAGGAAATGTTAATGAAGTAATATTCTTCACGCTTCACCAATGGAGTAACTGGAAGGACAACACAGCATCAAGCAGACGGCTAACGGTTCCGCCACGATACAAACTATGAATGACGCCACAACCCTGTCATGACGTCATTGGCTATTCAATAACACATGTTATAATTGGAGTTCTATGCTGTAGGAAACGTTTTGATAACCATCAACCGTTAACGTCATACGCCTCAAAAATAAACACCGTAATACGCTCCATAAATGAATAAGCAACGCTCTCATTATCGAGGATATAACTTTATTTATGTACTCAACATTTACAATTCAACAACTACGTCATAGCCATGTTCCAATATTGTATGGGTGGCATCGCGGTACTTATTTGTGAGGGAGCTCAGTTAAATTCCGTTTGCACTGCGAAACACCGCACAGGTGGACCATCGATAAAGAATAATACACCATATTTCAAGGGAATGTAATTCGAATGACACATTGAGTATTATATTTCACGACGAATGACATTCCTTTGGAGTTAGAAGTAAATGAAGTCAGTAAAATCTGATATAGCCGCCTGATGTGCATGTTTATCTTCACGTCTCAGATATTTCGTGTCTTATTACATATAGTTATAAAATAAAAAAATTAGGTACTTGTTTCTGTGAACGAACCCACGCTGTGATTAATAACAAACGTGTTCGATAGAATCTGCCTTGTTAAAATGTCAAAGTACTAAAATATGGTTTAAAATTAATGGCCGCTAGTTTTAGGCCTTATACGGCGCGACGGGGGTGGCGCTCCGCGGCCTCGTGCAGCATCATGCGATATTTTCGCTCTCGCTAATGCGGAAGACTATTTCAAGAGTCAGGGTCGCCCGTCACCCGCGACCGCACCCGCGCCCGCGCCGCTCAATCGCGCACTTACGTCGCGGTGTCGGATTTCAGTAAAACGTGACGACACGCCCTTCACCCTTCATTGTCGTTCATTCGGTGTCGTCTATCGGACACTTGGTAATTACGGATTCCGTCTGATTAACGATCGCGACCTCAAAACAAGTTACTATCGCGCGAACCGTCATGGTTCTTTTTCGGCTCGAATGGGGATTTCTTAACGGAGGGATAATCTCCATATTTCATACAATTCGTTTTACTTTAAATTACTTTTGTGTGTTTTTCTCAACCTCTGCCTATCTAGTTAACATATTCATGCATGGTTGATGTATGAATATGTTAACAATATTTATGGTAAAATCCAGTTTATGTTAACCCAATTATTTCATCTTTGTCTTCCTCTTCCTGCCTTGCTTCTAAATTATTTTCAATTTTTATTATTAGTATTATTTATAAGGGTCGCAAAATAAGCTCTGCTCTAAGATTTCACTACATATTATGGCAGGCCGCCTGCCTGACACTAACGTTGGTCATGATCATCCAGAACTTCCTTTTTCGTCTCTACGCGCAGGGAGTGCTCGAATGCAAGGCTTAAGGACAAGGCCATTGGCTTCTACAAAAAACCCGGTAGATGCTGTAAACGCCTCTCGGCCAACAGCTTAGGGCCTTTAAAAAAAGTATATAACATTTTGAAAATAAAACTAAAAATACACTAAACACAATATAATACGAAATTCTCCGGAAAATTTTATATGTATCATATTTCCCTATACCATGTCCTCAGTCGGAGTTATAAAGTCGCAGTATAATAGAATACCATGAAAAATTGCGTCACCGCTTTATAGCCTATGAATATCCGTCCTGAAACGTCAAAGGCAAAGTAGCGATCTTGAAGAATCTAACCGCGTGGCCTCAACCCGCTTCTATGAAGGTAGCCTATACACATGTTAAATAGGCAGGAAGAGCGAGCAATGCCAGGAGTCAAAGTTAACCTTTGTGAAGGCGCTTTTCTTAGGAATCCGTACGCATTGTATAAACCAACACCACGGCTAAATCAAAAATGACCAAATCATTACATAGCCGTCACCTTATTCTGTTTCGTAGCTTTGACTGGAACCCATGCGAATTTATAAAAATTTATTGTTTATTCAGATGTAGGCGTTTAACATCACTAAACTATTGTAATTTAAATAATAAGACGTATGAAAGTCGCGACTGAGATCACCTCTAAAGTTTGTAAATGAAACCAAGGCCGATCGGTAGTGTTCATTCGACCTTCAATTTTTTTCCTAAAAGCGTTTGGTAAATATGTATGTGTTACGTAGAGGACACCGCCGGGGTAAAGGGAGATTATACATTGATTAAAGTATTGTAGGTACTTTGAAATCAGTAAAATACAAAAATATCTAAATTTATTCCCATTATTCCGCAGATTTATGGTTATGCTTGCATATTGACTAATTCGAACTGAAAATAACAATACAGTAATAATACACACAGTGTAATTAATATTAAAAACGTAGTTTTAGAAACGCATACAAATTTAAGCTGACAAAAAACAATTCCTTAAGCTAATTCTTCTGTTTTATAGTCTTTCGCCAGCATAAAACTTGTTGAAATATCTCTAAAGAAGTATCTCATATACTTCTTTAGAGTCATTTCAAGAAGTTTAATACAAGTACAATTGAGCAGAATACAATTTATTGTCACCACCCCCATCTCTCCCGTGGGTGTCGTATAAGAGTAAGGGGTCAAGACAGCAATGAGTTAGGCAGGCAGCAGCGTTCCTCTTACGCCACCATGAAAAAAAAATCGAAAAATTTATAATAACTATATAATGCGGGAAAGGCAACAATTTTTCAAAAATGTTTTCGACTTAAATAAAGCTGTGCCGTTGAAATACAGCAGCTAAGCACCTGTACTTAATTTCTTAACGTATACCTCAAGGCACTGTCAGTCGGGTTGAAAGTAGGTTGCAGCTGGTGGAACGTACACCTGGCTTTTTCAGCCACATGACTTACAATCATGCAACTGCACGTGAGCAGTGTCAAAATAATGACTACAGCACTTTCTCGACTACGAATAATATATTATTAAAAACATATGTTGTTTTCGGCTAGTCTCTTTCCAATCGTACACTTTCCCCAAAGTATAGGAGACTACCAATATTTTTAGTGAAACTGAAACTTTTATATCATTTTAGTACAAAATCTTAAGATTAAACGCATCCTTTGGACTTTGGAACTAATAGGCATTAGATATACATACATAAATCACGCCTATATCCCCGAAGAGGTAGGCAGAGGCGAACCAGCACCCACGCTTCGCCAATCATGCCAGGTCCCATGTAATAGGTGGCGAGCCCATTGCCATTTATCGGGCACAAAAGTCGCAGTACATTGCTATTGCTAGGTGGTATAAGAGGAACGCTGCTGCCCATTCCTCATAATTGATTTATCCTTAGTCGCCTTGTACGACACCCACGGGAGAGATTTGGGGTGGTGACAATTGTATTCTTCTCTGCCGTCACCACACGGCATTAGATATTGTGTGTCTAAAAATATGTATATTTATAATATTTTACATATCTAATAGGTACTACAGAAATATGTAGTACCTATTAGAAGAGGTGTTTTCTAAATACAGTGCGAAATTGGTATTTTCGTAGTAAGTAGATGCTCAAAATCATTTACACTGTTTTTGAGAGTGATAAAAAAGGAAATGGAACAAAGAAAAACCTTAAGAAAATTCTCTGCGACATAGCTCAGTACAGGCGCTAAATTTAAATTTACAAACATTTCTGTCATTTGTTTTAGAAATTAATGCTAATGGCGAGGTGCCATGAGTCTGTCAACTTGGAAATTATGACAAACAATTGTGTGTTCTTAATGATTTCTTGTCAAACACACAAAAATGAACTGTCCCTATAAATCTATCGTTCTAGGGTACTCATAGGAGATATTTAAATAAATTAAATAACATTTTATAATATTGTCTGAACGACGTACTTTAATATTTTATGGACACATTTCATAGACATATGATCAGGAATTAACTGACACTGGAATAAATAAATCTGACTGAATGACATTGATACAAGAATATAACTAGGTTAAATGTTGGTAAAACCAACATTCAACCTAGGTATATTCTTGTTTTCGGATACACCACTTTTTTTTATTACGGCACACAAAACAAAATTACAAGAAATGCTCGTTTAAATTAAAAAATATATCAATGGAAAACAGAGTATCAATATGATTACAAGCAAACATTGAATATTTAACACAATATCATCTTTTAATATTGTTATTATTACGCAGAAAAGTTACAAATATCTGGAATTATGCAACTCATCGTGGACGTATCTGTACTTGTGTCCACAATGCTGTCGGTGCAACCTTAAGTTTGATTATTTAAGCGAGGCCGCTCAGCCGGATAGAACTCGTCTGCTGAAGTTGCATCGCTCGCTTGCTCCAAATTCAAACAGACGCCGGGGCAAGGACTGGGGTCTGTCCTCGGCAAACCTCTGTCCAAGTACAACGTTCTGTCGTTAGTTGGGGCCTTGAACTTTCAGATGGTAAACATGTTTGTTCATGCCACTGCTCGGCACTTAGAGCAAACCTTTGACATAAATACGGTTTTCATATCTCCGCAATTAGAGTATATAGCAGTCGGTAATTATATTATTATACATTTAGTTTAGTTTAGTTTAGATGGGCCTTTTTCGCACTTTGCCCCCTGATTGGACTATTGTGCGTATTATATTATACATAATTAATATATGAATGTAGATATTTTAAACTAATCAAATTCAAATCCACATTTTTGTCATATATAACAAAAATGCGAATCTCGCGTTTTAGTTTAAAAGCTATCTAGAGTTATTTAGAGTGTATAATAGAGATAATGGAAATAATTTTCTCATTAACTTGGTTCTTTACTCATGATTCGCGTAGTTATTAGAGAATCAATTTTGTACAAAAGTCTGATTCTCGACCCTTGTTGTATTGTAGGTATGTATAATCGTATAGTGAACATCGTAGCGGCAGGGGTCCTGCGTTCGCGGGAAAAACCGGCGAGACAGGCAGTGTTATTCCGTTAAGCCACGTGGCTTGCTCTCAAATGCCCTTCCTTACACTACATCATCTTCCGCAACTCAATTATGCTAAGCTTCAACTTTATATTATAATTATAAAATATTAGACTTTGTAGATGTCTTGTAAATTATTTTATTTGATTTCAAATCATTGTTTATTTATCGAGCTCGTAGCTCTTGACATTTTTCATTGACCCAGTGCTTAAAGTTAAGGCGGACTTAAAAAGGCTGAGTTTTTTGGAACGAAGCCTCCTGGTGGCTATTAATTGGACAAAATTAAAACTCAGTTAATTTTTTTTCTTAATAAGTATTAATGATATAAATTTTGAATACACTTTTTAGTAGTAGTACTGTATAGTACTTAGAAGTAGAACTGATATTTCATATGGTTTTGTTATTCTTCCCATTTCCTCCTATTTTCAAATTTCCAACTGATCTATCGATAATATTTATTTTTGGTATAAATATTGTGTATTGTGGATTACGAATGTAGTTATTTTCACGTTAATTTTCCAAAAAGCTTTAGACACGCTGATTTTAGCTGTTTAATGTTTTTCTCTTTTGATGATTCTGTTTGTAATTGTAAATGAATAAAAAATATTTTTATTTTGTATAACCCCTAAAGGCATTCCTTTAGGGGTTATACAAATAGTGCAAACAATTGTATTACGTGAGTACACATCTGTTAACTAAATAAACTTATGTTATTGTTTATGTTGATAACAACGTAGCGTATAATGTCTTGTGGTTCATTGTAAGCAATATGTGGGAAAGAGATCTAAGCAAAATACCCCTGCTAATAGAACTTGTATAAAGTATATATTAAATCAACCTGTTTGACTTTGTATTGTGGTAAACACGTGTTCTTCAATGTTGTGTTTTGAACGAACACGACGTCAATGCACATTAACAATTAATAATAATTTTAATATGTATAAAGAAAAACGTATTACGATTTCCTATCGGAACGATTCAGTGCAAAAGCTATGTCTTCCTGATTCTCCGGCGATACATGTACAGTACAATATGTAAAAACAAATGATCGAGGAAAACATTCCTGTTTGTTTGCATGCTTGCTTAATGAAGTCCTTTGTGACGTCACGCCATGGTGACCGCCGGTGGTAGAGATAATGAGCGCGTCAAGGGCGACGCGTGTTAATTACAATTACCGTGAGTGGACATTCTTTGTTCCAATAATGATTAATGCCGGTCGAGTGTCGCGAGATAACAGGAAGCGACCGTGCCGCCAATGTGACCGCACAAGGGCGTAGAGCGCCCACGGCCGGGTCGCGGCCATCCCTCGGCCCCTTCCGATTACTTTCGAGGGCTACACTAGCAATGTGCATGTATACCGCTACAAAAACTTCCTAGTCCACTCCATTGAATACTCCATACAATACTCCATACAATACTCCATACAATACTCCATACAATACTCCATACAATACTCCATACAATACTCCATACAATATTCCATACAATACTCCATACAATACTCCATACAATACTCAAAACAACCCTTATAACGGTCGCTTTTCAAAAGCACTGTTTCTTAGGTCGTCCTGGATGTTGCAGCTTTTTAATACAGTGGTATTTTTTTTTAAATTGCTTTTCTTATTATTTTCCTAACACTGGAAAACTTAGAATATTCCCAGCTACTTTATAGACCGGCGTGTGGTTTGGCAGAGAAGAATACAATTATTGTCACATGCACCCCAAACATCTGCCGCGGATGTCGTACAAGTCGACTAAGGATTAAAACAGTGATGAGGAATGGGCAGCAGCGTTCCTCTTATACCACCTAGGAATGTACTGTGACTTTCGTGCGCGATTATTGGCAATAGGCTCGCCACTTCTTACATAGACCTAACATAATTAGCGAAACGTGGGTGTTAGTTCACCTCTGCCTACCCCTTCGGGGATATAGGCGTGATTTATGTATGTATTGTATCTTATAGACAGTAGGTCCCTATACAGCGCAGGTATCTCGTACATGCAATACACCCAGTAATTAATCTTTTCAGCGGGAACGTTTACGTAACACCGTAAAATACTTTATTGGTGCACACACATGGATAATTTCAAACGTGTAAACTGCAACCTTGTGGAGGCAACAAATCAGCAGCATTACGGTTATTGTTTTTTTCATACGACGTGGACGTGGGACAACCGAATACGGAACTTGTGGCTTAGGCAGAGAATCCATATTTCGTTGAGCTATTTGTATTCTTATCGTCATAGTTCTAATCAGAAAAGCGTTAAGACCTTGAGCCTGACCCTGGATATTTTTATCCGCATTTTTGCGAATAGCAACGTAGATAGGCCACGTGACTCAACTTCGTAATTAGCCACAGTTGCAGTATATATTATAATGAGTTCATATACATTTTCATATGTTATATTTTCACTTAAATAGAGCTTAAAATTACTAAAATAATAGTGTTAAAATGGCATTACTGTAATTAACTTATTAGGTTTGATGGACATTTTTTCAAAATGTATAGATTTTTATCAAAAAGCACAATTACAATTAGCGAGCTAGAAAAAGAAAATACGAGGTCGCCCCGGCCTAGGAAGTCAAGCCTTTCGACCTCGACCTTCTGAATGCGAAAAATATTCGGCGGCGACGACGCACGAGGGGCGGCTACCGACCGGCTTCAGGCCGCCCCTACTTAGTAGTGCCTTCTCACCCCACCCGGCCAAGGTCACCCTCAAGAAGAAGTAACTGCTTCTAAAATAACGTAAATGGGTCGTGATTGCGAGTTACAATATTATCTACTAAGTGGATTTTCTACAATCCGACCTTATTTCTTGTAATTACCTGTCGAAAAAGAATGAACATCAGTCACGTCTTTTTATCAATGTTTATTCCTGAAGGCATGGTTGTATTAACACTACCAATGCTTATGAGACAGAAAAAAAATACAAAGAAACTTGATTAGAAAAACTATGAACTGTCCTAGGGTAAGAATCGAATCCGATACAATTTTAATTTCCTTATTTCCTCATACTAAAATATCAAAAACCAAGCAAGAAAAAAAAATTAAGCATAAGCATACCTGGATTATTTTCGAAGCATTCTTATTTTAACAACGACGTGAAAACTAATACTACGGGAAAACATAATGGCAATGGCATAGATAAAATATAGATGTCCGATATAGAAATATAACCTATATAAAACAACCCGGCAACAGTTGGTCCAACAAGCTCAAAATTAGGTCGATATGAAACGAATAACTTTTTGTTAGGTTTCAAGCTATATATGCTACAAGGCGATAGTTATGATTCACAAATCCATCGAGTTGATTCTCCAATGAAAAACAGGTATAATACCTATAAAAGTAGGCTATCAGAATAGGTAGAATCAGAATTTTATTTGTAAAAATTTAAGGGCATTTAAAGTAAATAGCAATGTATACATACTATATCTTGAACCAATGGATTTCATTATACATTGAAACTGATAAGGAAGTATATCAGCACATAACGTCACGTAGTCGCGTAAAAGAATGAAGGCCGCACGTATCATTAGCAAAATTTGAATGATAAATATATTTAATATAAACATTTACCAATAACGTAACATTTGATAATTTATCAAATATAGCTAGGTTTCGTAATTGATTACACAGCTCACTAATATTATGTATTATAGAAAAATATGCGAACAATTGTCACCACCCATAGCTCACTCGTGGATGTCTTACAATACTAACATAATGCCTGTCTTCACCAACAACTGTTAACTTAAATTGACAGGTCCTTAGTTCAAATAATATAATGATATTCATTGTTTTGGACGATATGTGTATGAAATAATTCACATTGGCCTAAATAAACGATAACTGAGACATAAAGTGTCTCAGGGGAACCTTTGAAATCAAATGATGTGATGAAAATGGGCATTTAGAGTTATAATTTAGGGTTTAAAGACGTGAAAAAAATCACTAAAACGAACAGAATACTATATTATTATACGAATAGAATAATATAGTAAATATGCAAAATAATAAACCAAAACAAAAATATCAGCCCAATATTTAGTTTCTTACATGATTTTTTCTCAGTAAATCGTCTGAGCGTGAATCAGAAAACTATTCTTTCCGACATGCGCATCTGTAAAATACTCGTACCGCGCACTGGTAGTGTAATCATGACTGGAGATCTGTAAGCAACATGACCACCTGACTCATAGACTGACTGAACCATATTTAGACATTTATCAAATAAAGGACCAGTATGACTTCATTTCCTCCCTAATTCTTTCTAGGAACACCAAATGAAGTTTACTCATTTAATTTGGAGCGTTATGAATCTACCATGTAATAATCTGTTAACGCAAACAGTTCTTCAGACTAAACAACTTATACATGTGTTGATAAACTTACTTAGTAACGAGATAGACACTTTAAATGTCACTTTGTAAAATTGTCTGGTCAAATATTGTCAGTTCCATTATTGAGAATATGCGTTGTAATAATATATTATTAGATAACCGGACCGCTCTCCAACATAGATGCTACGCAAATATGGAGTCACAACAACATCACAGTGGTGAAAATAATTATAAAAAAAGAATATGTTATGCAGTGGTTCTTTCGAGAGTGTTCGTAGTAGATCATACTAGTAATACTGCGATATAGGTGAATTGACAATAAATTCGCCTCCTATTACATGGGACCTTACATGTTTGGCGACATGTGAGTATATAAATGTCGATACACCACTAACCTTCAGGGATAAATGTGCGCGATTTGTGTATGCATGCAAATAGGTAAAAACAATAATTGAACGAATGATGTAATAGGAGCATGTGTATAAGTTTTCGCAATATCAGCCAGTGCAAGAAGGACGTCCACCGCAACACTGATTGTCGCCGGGTGTTATGGAAACATTCCTTCAGCCAGCCATTGTTCACGTTTTGTTGCACAATAATGTTTATCAAACATCTAGGTAAGTGCGTACTGGATTGTTGTCGTTCGCACTGTAAACATACATTACCTACTGCGCTGTAACCCTGGAACGTATTAATAGAGCTCGTTAGTAAAAATCCTAGATTAAACGCGAGATCAAGGCAAGCTACACAACTACATTTTACAGCCAAAATTCTATGTTAGTAAAAACTTCCCCATCGATTTTAAATTTCTACTTATTTAATTATATGTAGGTATCATTAAAAGTTCGTAAATAATATTGCAATCACTAATGTCCATCATTAGAATTTCCAGTTTTAAATCAGATAATATCAATATTTTACATTTTCAATATTCCTTTTTTGAAAGTAAAATCCTGCATACAACATTATACTAATAAAATGTACACAGCCAAAAGATAGGCTTAATGGAGACGTAGACTAGTAAACTTATCGCATTTAGAATCGGACGTAGACATGTTTTGTTTACTTAACTACAAATTATTTATTACAACCTTTAATCACTAAAATGATAAATAAAAACAGTCACTTCAAATTAGTCGACGTCTAAATACTTTATTTATTTATGTTACACGGATGATATCGCACAACGACATTGTATTTAACGTTAGGACTGTAATGTTATCACAATAAACAGGCGTCCAAGGAATTCTCTGGTCAGACAGCCTACGATCCGGCCTCGTGCCGATTTTAACAGACAATGCGGCTCTGTTACACTGCGCGACTCAATCCGCAGTTCCAAGGGAACATCATCGTATGGACTTAAGGCCTGCTGTTTCAACGATAATTAACTCAACCAAAGATTAAAAATCGATTAATCAAGTCTAATAATCAGGAAAATAACTAAAGATACTATCTGGCTGGACACTGTCCTCATTGGTTACCATTTCTAACAAGTACCTAGTAAAAGCTTACTGCACGAAAACGTATCCTAAACGTACCTAGACTATTATTGAATATTTTATCAATAGCTAACTTAACTATTAGTTAAAAATCGTTACCTTTATTGTATCTTTTTTGACGACCGGTTTGGACGACTAGTCAGATAAATGCTATCAGCCAAGAGTTTTGAATACTGGTAGGAGCAAATGTTTGTGATTGATGAACTCAGATATTTGTTATAGAGTATATGGTATATTAAAATTTGTCCATCATAAAATTTGTCGTCGGAATACCATAACACAGGTGGCTATGCTACTTACTTTGGGCTAAATGGTAGGTATGACTGTGATTGACACCAGACTCTCCCCGCCAGAAGGGCTGGGACACCGGAGTGGTTTAGTGGCGTATTCCCGACTCGATCTTGAGTCGGGCGAGTCCCACACACGTCGGCCGTCTAGCTAGCGGCCGATACGGTGCGTAAATGCATTCCACTCCGTCAAAGAAAAAAAAAAAAGGTATGACTGCGATTAATACTATTTTTTCTTATATTAGACCATTCTATGTTTACTAAATTTAACCAATGGTAACAATGACAAATATCACAATCTTCTTAATTGCCAGATATTAATTTTTTTATTTATAATATTTAACCAATGGTTAAGTTAACTATTGACCGAAGTAACAGGCCTAAGTCACAAACACTGATAGCAGGAAAATTGCAATTATGTTGAATATGACCCCACGAGCCGACGTTAGACGCAGAACGACCTTAATCTTGAACGATAGAGCGGTACAGCGCCCCCGCTTTATCTTCTCTCCTTCAATTCACTTGTTTACAGCGTGCACTTAACTTGGCAGATGCACAACTGAATTATTTATTCCCTCTGCGACGTAACTAAAGGTTGTGAGACACAGCCAGACAATGTTGCTGCACTTTCACTTATTTTGCTCTTTATAAAATGTGTTACACAAATACAGAAAAACGATATACAGAAAATGAAACGATTTATTCAAGTCAAAATAATGTCGACCCTACTATACTACCGTATCGGTCAATCTAAAAGGCATAGACTATTTTAACAGTTTAATAGTTATTTGTACAGTCCGTATCATAAGCAGCACGCCCATGGTAGATTGAGTAGGTAGAGTTGGTGCTCTATTATTACCTCATTACCTAATAAATATGTTATTAGGGTTTTAACAATTTTTTATTGTGACAATGTTCATCAGCATATGATGCTGACCGTACCTATGTTAATAATATTGGTTCTTATATGACTCTTGTTTGTCTCTCCGGGGATATTAGGTTGTAATGTAAACAGGCTTTCAGCAGCGTTGTTGACTCTTTTACTAAAATAAAAAAAAATTATAACTTTTTTTAATAATAGTAAATACCTTGTTTTTTGTAATAGGTTCAAATAATAACATGCCCAGGTTGCCACAAACTACCAAACTTTCGCGCCCGATTTGAAGCCTTTGTTATGTCTCATTATTTGGAAAATAATTATATATTTATATGGTTTGCCGTGATATTGAATGTTATTGATATTGAATCATTGCTTTTTGTGTCGTTGACTTTATTAAAATTAATGTTTGATGTTTACTTGTTTCTTTGTTCTTCAGCCAATCATTATTATAGCAGTACTTGGATAAATAATAAAACTGGAAAACAAGATCTTTAAACAAAAAAATCAAACCTAAAATCCGAAGTAGTTTAAAGGTTTTATAGCGAATAGTTGGTATTATTTGACTTAACATATTATTATCTGAAAATAAATGCGACAATCGTCAATACATTACAAAGAAACTGTTGTGTCGATTCACAAATACAACATCATTCTAGGAAGATATACTTCGTGTCCTTTGTCACATCGATACAATACAGTTCTTTAATTTACGCCCTTATCGCCCATACTATACGTCTCATCTTTTACATTCCCTCATATAGGTATGTATGTTGCACTTTATTGATATTATGGGCGCCACAATAATATTTTTATTATTTGACCTACATTCGATTTCAAATTTAAAGTGCAAGTCAAATAAGTTTACTTCCGAAACATTCTACGAAACCTACAAAAAAACATAATGCGATACCTAAAATCAATATTAGTAACAAAATTTTGGTTTTATCAACAGAAATCGTATTTGTTAACGTTTATGTATGAGTCACGCTTTGGTCCCACTACAATCGAATCGATTGTGTCGCAATACAATAATATGGACACAACAAATATACTAGATTATATTTAGGTCACTTGAGATAAAATAACTTTAAGAAAAACGAGTACGCCAATCTGGGTACAGAATTTCCATCACCCAAAAGGAGTAGTGAGTTTAGATAAAAAATAATGTGAATGTTCTGTCCGTCCCGACTATGAAGCAAGACTTATTCTTAGGAAAACTTACCAAAATGTGACCGTGAATTCAGATTAAGAGCAAATACAATCTACATGTCTACTACCTACTCAGGGTGATCGCGCTGATTCTGACTTCCTTATTGTCTTTGTACTCTCATTGCCGCAAAAATACAATAAAAACATAATGTACCAAGGTCGCGGTGGCCTTGTTTACTAGGAACCAATGTGTCAATTTGCGTATTTATTTCTAATTATGTCCATTGATAGTCATTTGCATTTACGTATTACAGACGTGTGGCCGGCGGTTCATGCCAAACACAATTGATGTTCAGTACCACTTGTTTAACTTTAAAAAAGTGCAATAGTTGCTATAGCAATACAGTAAAATGTTGTAGATAAAGAAATAAAGTCGACAATTAATACTCCTAACGTGAACGATATAGTTACGTTTGCACATTTTAAACAGACACTAGCACAGAATAAAATGACGGCACTGGGGAAATGAGATTCTTCTTCTATATCGAGCCGGCGGCGGTAAACGATATCTGCCTAAACTCAGCAACGCAGGCCGTAGCGTCCGTAGCACGCAACAAATCCTCCCGCGTGCAGGTGTAGGTATGCAGGGCACATAAACATAATCAGTATCAATAATATAAATCGTTTTATAATCTAATTTGGTTAAAAATAGTATAACAAATCATTATACTTTTAACACAAGGACATAACAGCGGTAGCGAACGCAAAACCTTAGCGCTGTTCGTATGACGGCTAGAGGATGGATAGATTATCACTGTATACCACATAATGGTATACCACTCTTCTAAAATACCTCTCCGAACTCAGATGTCACACAAAGCGCTCGACGATTTAAATCGGATATTGGACAGCGTTTCTTACACAACATCATTGCATACTGCGATAAACTTTCCCATCCCACTTACACTTCAGGGATATATCGTAAGCTATATGTATGTAGAAATAGATGTATGATATCTTCGTTTTGACTTTAACCTCCATTAGAAATAGTGTCAGGAAATTTTCGGTCGACACGTGAAGTATCCTGACATTGGCGACCAATTTATCAATTTCAATGTAATCTCTCTAAAATTATTTATTGTACTAAGTAAACTAGATAATTTTTTTCTACAACATTTTATCTATCTTAGTACTTATCCGTATTATAAATTGTATTTCAAAATACATAAATGTACTATTCTCTTATACAAATAATCGCCATAGAGACATATTTCAATTGTTCAAATTGCACTAGCACAAGACAACCTAATATCACTATTAAAATGACTAAATTGCATTAAAACTAGTGTTATGATAAATAATATAATCATTACATGTACACTTTTGAAAATATTTAATGAACTGTTAAACCTATTTTATAATTGTATTGGAACTACATATACCTACTAAAACTGACAAAGTATCAAGGTGTCTTAAACTTGTGCCACAACACACTGACCTCATAAATATTTGAAAATATACATAACACACATTTTCAATACCATCGTGAATGTCGACCCGAATCAAAATACATACATATTGTCGGTCATTAACAGAAACAAATACAGATAGTCATTGAAACGCGAATGTGTGTCAAGTGTGTGCGTAGGGCCGCATCTGCCGAACCAAGGCGCGATCATTGTTTCTGAGCCAGTCCAACCGACTTAATTAGCTCGACCTAGCTCGTAAAAGTGTTGTAAAAAGTGTGAAGGTCTGGCGGAGGTAAGGACTCGGCGAAAAGAGGTCAAGTGTAATGCCTTGCGCTCCACTGACCTCATTTGGGAGACGCCGCCGCGCGCCGGCAGCCAGCGTGCGCGCCGCCTTTCATGCGAACATGTCCTAGTTTGCCACTGTTCTACAATTATTATGTTTGCTTAAATTCAAAATTAAGAATGCCGTAGAAATTTATGCGCATCTCACTTACCAACATACTTAAACGTCTACTTGAATAAGCACACAAATCCGTAATGAATCTAGATAATGGGCTAATTTTATTGCCATTGACAATTTTTTTTTATGTAAAAATCAAAGCTTGTATTACTTCTTCAAAACTACTGATGTAAAATTGTTCCACAGAATTCAAATATTCCCGTCTTTGTCATTGAATCGGGCCTAGCTTCGGTAAATTGACAGCACCTCAAATAAAACAAAAGAGTGCTGCACGGCTTTGAAAAATCCGGAAACGTAGGCGACCTCTTTGGTGTCGAATGCGGCCTTCAGTCGTTATTATTAACGCAGTGGCCGCGAAACCAGAGCGATCATACCTCGGCATCGCCCGAATAATGCCATATACTCCATAATTCATCGGGACCTTGGCCCCGATACCGTGCGTGAGCTTCACCACGCTGCCGTCGCCGTCGCCATACTTCCGACGGGACCACTACGGCATCGTTTAAACACAGTGACACTGGAAAATGGGAACAAGGACCATAGGCAATTATGTAGGTTAAAGAAAGCGGGAGCTTTCGTTTGTTTTTAGACAAAAATCCGAGGGACTTTATAGGCGTTCTTTTTTTGAATTGCGGTTAATCTATATGATGCTTCTTCATACCGGATAAGCCATAGAATGTCGAATGAATCTTTATTTGCTTTACCCAATTCCGTTCTTTGTGAAACGGTTATCATATTGGTAAATTTTTGGGTCAAGTGTGAAGTATCGAGTATTAGGTTCGATTTTCAAACATGTTTATTTTATTTTATCTTTAGTGCAACAGTTTGAAGTCATGATTTTCAAGACGGGCTTACTACGTGAGATGCATGATGATCAACAATAAACTATAACAATACCGACGACGCTAAAGACTTAAAAACCAAAGGCTGTAATTTTACCGTAGATGGTTTCGCCAAAGAAATCGTCATTTATTTATTGGTAAAATTGAGTTCTTTTAGATATATAATATGTACTTAGTAAAAAACATTTTTTTTTTATTTACATAGGCAGAGCGTATGGCCACAATCATGCCTAAGATGGTACACCCTCGCCCAGAAGATGCCAAAAAATCAATATAAAAAAACATAAGCTTTCCACCCCGCTTTCTCAAATATGGATAAAAACTGATTAAACTAGGAATAAGGAAATATTAGAATAAAACTGTGAATCAAATTAACGTATAAGTTTAATGAATTTAGCATTATGTCAAATTAATACAGCCATACACTTCAAAAGCGACACTACTTCGTTTTGAATTTTGACACACTTGATAACATACTTGACATTTACTTCGCAATGATGCTACTAAACTGTAGACGAATATCTTGCATCCAGCTCGGTGTTTCAGGATACAATAATAATTTTTATACTATAAGGGAAGACGATCTAAACTAGGTACCTATAGTGGATAAAACGGGCACATATGTATTAAATAGGTAATTTCAAGACAGGAATCTGGATATATTCCTGAAAGCCCCATTACCTGCATTGGTGCAAATTTTAGTTCCCATATATGGAATAATATCTCCTTGGGTGTATATGTTAATTTATTTTGCACAGGAAGTCAGTATGCCCGTTTCGTGCTATCTTCTTTACCTTTACCTACACTACTGTACAGCGCTACTTATAAATGCCCAGTGGAATAGATTATTGCATATTTACGTCTAGACATGACTCGCACTTTACTGGTACGACTACAACGCGGAAGTCTACCATAAGATAACGTATTTCTTGACAACAGTTCGACGCAGATCAAGGCGATTCAGTGAATGCATTCAATCTTCTTGTATGACCTTATAATGTGAAGTGATGTATTGTTTTAAATTATTCAAATCATATAAATATAATGAATGGCGTCCTTTACAGCTGGCCATTTGTACAAACAAAATTATAATTTAGAATAAAATAAAAACTACTCGAGCTGGACTACTAAGTTATTCCCAATCTGTTTTGTCTTTTTTGGAACCGCTTGAAATCTGGGTATTGTTAAATTATTTTAATTCTGATGCACATCTCTTGACCCTTGCATGTTGGCCTGGAAAAGAAAAAAATATGTAGAATTTGCCAGTTTCGACGCACATGGGGCGTGTGTCATTTGTTTGTTATAGGTATAAATATTGGAAACAAAATTTAAATTACGAATTACGAACAAAATTGAAACTACGAAAATGTCAGAAAACAATCGAAAAATTATATCCTTATACGGCAGTCGAAACCGCATCATCCATATTCCGGGCGGCTGCCTAAACTACTCGGCCAACCAAGATGTTGCCTTTGGAATGCAATATTCTTTCTTCCGTCACTCGGGGAATGGGCCATAACATAACCCACCACACTTACTTAGTGTGGACTGGTGAGTATTAACGACTGCGGATGCAGCCGGTACCGAATACTTGACGTGCGTTATAAGTGGCGTATAGTATAAGTAGGGTATAAGTAGCTATATGCTTCTTAACCCATCCATCATCAAACACAAAATAAATTTAAATAGAACTGCAAAATGAATTAATTTGAATATAACGCCTTGTCCAGCCGTCTGACCGTCACGAGATAGGTACTTGAATTTCAAATGTTTCATTCATTTTCATAAAGGTTTCCTCAATGTCAAATAATTAAATACTTTCAAGAACACCAAATTTTCTGTTTCAGTTTAAAAAATGGTATATTTTTAATATAATTGGTATTATTATTAGTGGCGCTACCAATTCAACGCATTCTGTGACCTAACAATCTAGTATTATTATGCCCCAAGCTTCCCATTATGTATAAATCGTTGGATATATCCAAAGTGCATCTGCTACCATGTCAATAGCTTGGTATATAGAAAGTAAACATTAAGGGGATGTTATCAGAGGCAGATGCAAAACTTAGCCCTCGTCCGTCTGTGGGGAGGAACCGAGGAACTATTTGTTTTATACAAAACATCGGGCCTGGTGAAGTTTGCTACTTACTGCAAATGCTACAACAGTGCTGCATTTGGTTTAGAGCAAAATAAAAAAGTAAATCTTTTTTTATTAAAACATTAAAAGAGCAACGCAACACCGGTTTGAGCTACCAACAACTATGAATCGGGCGAATAAAATACTGAAATTAACGAGCAATTAGTTATTTGGTTATTTCAGAATTTTATTCCTCTAATTTGTATTTTTGTAGGTTTAGGTTAATATAATATGACAACAGCAATTTAAAAAAAATTATTTATTTTTTAATCGTAATGTATAAAATAAACATTAAGAAATGCCATAGAGTTAATTCAAAAATGTGCTTATTTATTTTGTAACAATTTGTATCGAACCTGAATTTTCCTACTAATATCAAAAGATTATCTTTTACATACATACATACATAATTCACGCCAATATCCCCGAAGGGGTAGGCAGAGGTGAACTAGTACCCACGCTTCGCCAATTAGGCTAGGTCCCATGTAATAGGTGGCGAGCCTATTGCCATTTATCGGGCACAAAAGTCGCAGTACTTTGCTAGTTGGTAGGTATAAGAGGAATGCTGCTGCCCATTCCTCATCCTTAGTCGCCTTCTACGACACCCACGGGAGAGGTTTGGGGTGGTGACAATAGTATTCTACTCTGCCGTCACCACACGGCCAATTATCTTTTGGTTTCATTATAAACTTCACTCCAAAATAAATTTAATATTATATAGCGATGATTCACAATGAACAATTACTGTCCATTCCCTACTTTCTTATCACCCTCAGTAAGCAATAAGATGGGTTGCCCTGGTATTGCATTCGGCCCTGCCGTAGGTCCTGTGGTCAATGCCCAATCAAATCAAAAAATAAATATTTGGTTATCACGTTTGATCCACTTTGTACGTAATTATTTCCTATTTAAATTAACACTAATTGTACTGTAAGTACTGTAAACTGAAATATCAGCATCATTGACTATGATATGTATCATTTTTTTATAAGTACGCCTATCGCAATAGAACTGATGTCATTATTTTATTATGACTTAATTTTCCAACAAAGACATTGTTATTTGTTAGTCAGAATGATCTAGTAAAAAGTAAAAAACTTCACCGAACACATATTTGAATTCTTCGTGAGCCCTGGTCATAGTCCCACTGTTAGTTTACTAAGAAAAATATGTCGACATTTGTTTTGTGTGATAAATTTATAACTCTGACGTCATCAAATCGCTGATTCATCTTTTGTTGCCACGTCCAATATGTGAAAAAACAGAATTCAGAATATACATCCAGATTTATAGTTCATGAATCGAAATAAGATGCGTATAAATTATTTAAAACATCCATTGTGAGAGACAAACTGATTTTGTTTGAACGCTAAAAATCTGGGTATGTATGTATTAAAACAGCGAAGACACGGGATTTTATATAAAATGTTCAAATATAATATTGCCTCCCTCCCTTCTTATATATCTATTCAAAGGTACTTTCCACACATACAAAGACAGTTTCTTTTGGTCTTTCATAATAGTTGCATCAATGTAGCATTAAAAGAGGTTATCTCGCAGCGTGTCTTTGTGCATTCGACTGATAAAACCATACGTTGTTTTCTCGCAAGCACGGGGTCGTCTTTCACGACAATTAGGAGAGGTCGGATAATATTACCACAAGGTCTGCTGACAGGCTGACCTCGGCGTATCGGTCGCGGAGGACAGACGAGTCGCAAATATTTGCGTGCGCGAGAGGCGAGCGGCGGGCGCGGCGGGCGCGGGGCGGGTGACCTTGCGCGTCTGCCGCACGACCTTGATCTTGAGACGACCGCCACAGCGCGACCGCCCTCTCTGCGACGCGACGGACCGAGCGAACAACTACTACTCCGGGTGCCACCTATTACCATTTGCCTTGCCATTAACGCTGTCTTCACTCAATTATAGTACTTAAAGTGATTGACGGGAAAATCGGTCTCTGTTAGCGTATGTTAGTAGAGCATCGGTTGCTGGGAGCGTCAAACGTGAACATTATGATCTGTCCGTGTACAATTTGCGAGCATTTCCGATTCTCATGCTATGTTGCAATTTCCATTATGTTCTTTTCTATGCCTAAACGACATTTATAAAATTAAACATTAAACGCTAATTGAATTTACAAATTGCATTGCATTAAAATAAAATAGAACCAGGATGCAGGATATACACAGGTCACAGGAAGTAACATTAAAAAAGAGCACAAGTCTTATCGCTAAAAAATAAAAAAGCGGTCTCTCCTCTCCTTCCTCATCAATGATGTATACTTATACTCGCCTTACTTGTACGGCACCCATGGGAGAGGGTGGGGAATTTGGGGTGGTGACAATTGTATTCTACTCTGCCGTCACCACACGGCACACGGTTTTTAATTCACTTTTCTTATATTCACCGTTCACTTTTCAACCTCGTCGAATCACCTGTCCAAAGTTCGAGAATGCCTAGGCTTTGTTGGAAAAGTGATACAAAAGAAGAAAAAGGAAGAAATACAAAAGAGGAGATGGCTGAATCTGGAAATTTATATTTACTTTTCTTTTAATAACAAACATAATAACAGTTAGTACAAAGATTTTGGTAGTTAGAAAAAGAATTTCGAAAAATTATGATCTATCTCATAATCGAATCCCGCCTCAAGATCATAATTTTTCGAAATTCTTTTTCTAACCACCAAAATCTTTGTACTCATTTTTCTAACATTTATATAATGTTAAAATTAAAATCTAATAGATAATAACAGTTACTTAAGCTTAAGCTAATGAATGAAATACAATACACGGTGAAAGCTAGCCAGAATGCTTTAAGTCTTCACTCATCTCGTATGTCACCATGATAGAATAAAAAAAAAAAAAATATAAAAAAAAAGAGTGTTTGGCGCGTTTCGTGGTGTCAGTCAGATTTATTTTCACTAATTGAAAAATTGTTACAGAGTGGATTTTGTGCAGTGAAAGTGGTGTTATTTTGATGCACAAGCATCCGTGTTGATGTGCAATTATGCAGAATCATCGAAAATAAGTCTCATGATGTGTTTGATGTTGTGGTGAAGATCGCTATAAAAAGTGGCTTTATCCATTTCATCAAGCACCATCATTAGCTCTGTTACCATTCAATTCGCGCCAAGCACTCCCTATATGCGTTAAAATATGTGGCACCCATATTTTAACGTAAAATTCATTTCATTCATACTTTTCACCCACTCATTATTTCATAAGACTACAGATAAAATATACACTAAAGACTTGGCTGTATGGGCTAGACCCTTTGCCTTCCCTAAAATATAGGGAGAATTTAAAACTAAACTAAAAAAAAAAAATCAAAAAATATTTATATGGTAACTTGGGTTTGTTTACAATAGATCATGGTCGGAGCTACCTTTTAAGCAAAGGTAATTGCTTGTGCTAGGAAGCTCCGCTCTTCCTTAACAATAGTTTCATAACCATTACCGAAAGTTACAATAATTTCATAATATCCCTACAAATGTGTATGTTTGTGTGTGTGTGTGAATGTGTGTGGGAGCGTGTGTAGGAGCGTGTGTGTGTGTATGTGTGTGTGTTTGTTATATACATATATGTCTATTTATTCGGGTTAAATATCATAATTATCGTAATTATAGTCATCATATATGGGGTAACAAGGTGTTTATTAATTTTATTACCATTTTTGACTTACGAGGCATTCGAGACTATCGTAATTTATTGGTTTTAACCACATAACTACCTTTTTTTTTGTTATTTTATAAGGTAGAGGATAAATATTTAGTTCTTTGTTAATTTTGTTATAAAGATAAGCAGATTGATAATTAAATTGTCGTTTAGCAAATACTGATTTTAATGGTGGATGTGAGGCAACGTTATATTTTCTTCTTTTGGTAATAAATGATGGATTATAAGCAAGAGATCTATGTTTTTTTAAGACTGTTTGTAAAAGATAAAGTTTTCTCACAGACAGTATATCACTCGTCGCATACAACTCATCAGTGGGAAAACGGTATGGTTTAAAAAACATTACTTTTAATAATGCTCTCTGCGCCCTTTCTAAGTCCAAAAATCTTGTCTTGCTTGCTCCTCCCCATACTGACACACAATACGCAATGATCGACTGACCTAGAGATAGGTAAGTATCATGCAAGAGACGTTTTGAGGCTACATGGCGTAAAGATTTGAATGTCCATATTAATTTTCTTAGTCTGTTCATAAGCAATTCCAAATGATGATGCCAGGACAGGCGTTGGTCGATTATGATTCCAAGGTATTTAGTGTGGGTTACTTTATTAAGTTTTGTACATAAACAGTCATAAATACGGGGGAAATTACAATTATGCAATACTATATTAAAGTTTTTTGGAGGTTGGCTATTGTTGTATTTACTAAAACATATATAATTACTTTTAATGACATTTAGTGTTAGGAGATTCATATTTAGCCAGGATGCTATTCTAGCTAGTCCAGTTTCGGTAAGTGTTTTTAATTGATCCCATGTATTAGCTGAAAAAACTATCGCAGTATCATCGGCATAAGAGAATATTTTGCCACCGTCAATTTGCGTGTTACAGAGATTATTTATATATATTAAAAATAACGTGGGGCCTCTGAGCTAAGATATGTCTCTACTTTAACCCGAGTTTTGCGATTGGTTAGATAGTTTTCAAAGAGATGTAAAGACTTACCTCTCACACCCATATTATGGAGGTTGTGCAGTAGAATAGGAACAGACTGTATCAAAAGCCTTCTTAAGGTCTAAAAAGACAGCCAGACATTTTTTACCAGAGTCTACATTGTCGACAATGAGAGAAGATAGGGCAAGAACTGCATCTTCAGTAGATAAATTCCGTCTAAAACCGAATTGCGAGGATGATAGTAATTTAAAATTTGATAGGAATTTCAACAGTCTCGTGTTCAATACCTTGTGGCGTTCTTGTAATGCGACCGCCTTTGATTGTTTGTCTATGTTTGACAAACACAATGTTTTTCACTAAGTGACAGTTGTCAAATTAATTACATGAGAATTTTATTCCGAGCTAGAGAGTATGGTCATTTTCTAAGCCTTATAAATATTATTTCCGATTTATGTTAACTGTCCAGTTTGTATATATTGTAACCGTTTACATATTTAGAAGTACAGTCAGTTACTTTTATGAACCCTGCCTTTTACTACCACGGAACACATCCGCAATCACCAAGATTGCACCCGGCCATACAACTTCCCAAATTGGTGACCCCGACGTGATCGTCAAGAGCTTTGGGTGTAATATCATTGGCAATTGACCGGCGCGGGATGGGAAGCTGCGTTGGACATGCGGATAGCCACTACGAAGAAATTTTCGTCGTGTGAGACGGTACCACATCCCAAGCTGTGGCGTCAAGCGCCCCCTGGCGCATTCACCGTTTCCTACATTCGGAAGTTCGAGTGACGTCTCCGTGGGAGTTGCAGTTGGACACATGCATGCATTGGACTAACTGCGCATTATACCATTTGTGCACATCGCTCACGCAAGTACTATCGGCATCATTATTTGGAGTATTTTTTTAAACATTTTATTATTATTCCAAGTAATGATTTTTAGTTAGTTGTGTAAAGCGTGTTCGGAGTATTGATTTTTACGTTATTTTATGAAAATTTTTTTTTTCAACTTGTGTAATGTGACATAGGAAATATTTCATTTGTTTTTCGTGTGTATTTTTTCGCGTGGTTTGAACAATTTGTTTACATTGTCTTTTGTTTTTACGTGTAATGTTGTCTGCATATTGACAACTTATGTTGTTTTTGTTGACATGTCGACATATGAATTTTTAGACGTTTGTGTTTTGTTTTCGCCACATCACGCGCCCACGGAATAGCAATTTTTCTTTTCTGTCCGTTCTCTCTCTATTTTATACAAATTAATTTTAATTTACTTTCGTTTATAATTTTAGTAGCGTGTTTTCGTTTATAATGGCTGACGAACTACGTTCACGTTTAGCAGCCCTGGAGGCAGGAAATGCAGTTTTGCGTAATCTGCGCGACCAAAAGGAATCCCAACCTCAACGGGAGGGCGAGGTATGTCGCGTGAGTGTCAAACTTCCCCCTTTTTGGTCTGATAGGGTGACAGTGTGGTTCGCACAGGCTGAGGCACAGTTTTTGCTTGCTGGTATCAACACTGATGCCACGATGTACAGCTATGTCCTTAGCCAGATTGACCACAGGATTGCTGGCGAAATCGAAGACATCGTAGTCAACCCGCCGGCTGAAGGCAAATATCAGAAGCTGAAAGAGACCTTAATCAGCAGACTTTCGTCATCGGAGGAACAGCGGGTGAGGCGCTTTCTTAGTGACGAAGAACTCGGGGATCGGAGACCATCCCAATTTCTCCGTCACTTGCGCTCGCTCGCGGGAACGGCTCTCTCGGACGATAACATCTTGCGGCAATTATGGTTACGTCGTTTACCACAGCACGTACAGGGGATTTTGGCTGCACAAGCTGACTTATCCCTCGATAGAATCGCAGATATAGCTGACAAGATTTTGGAAGCTCAGCCTAGCTCTTCCAACGTGTATGCTGTTGCCACGCCCTCGCTCGATACCGTTATGGCTCGATTAGAAGAATTAACTAAGCAAGTTGCTGTTTTATCGACCGGTTCTTCTGTTCGATCTCGAAACCGTTCTTCTTCCAGAAGCCAGGCGACATCACGCAGTAGCACACCTGGTAGTAAACGCTGTTGGTATCATCGCACATTTGGTGCGAATGCCAGCAAGTGTATTGCTCCATGCAATTGGGCGTCGGAAAACCACACAAGCAATCAGTAGCGGCGGCATCTGATTGCAAGTCCATCCAACATCACGGCCGCCGTCTATTTGTCACTGACCGTATCACAAAGCGTCAATTTTTGATTGACACTGGTTCGGATCTTTGTTGTTACCCCCGCAGCTGGTTGTCAGTTCCGCGAAAATCTTCGGACTATGAACTTAACGCCGCTAACGGGAGTAGTATTAAGACATATGGCACTATTCATTTAAACCTCAACTTTGGTCTTCGACGAGCATTTGTTTGGGATTTTGTTGTTGCTGATGTTACGACAGCGATCATTGGCTCAGACTTTTTAAGTTATTACCATCTTTTGCCAGATTGTCGACTCAAGAAGTTGATGGATGGCGTAACGAATTTGTCAGCACCCGCTATTGCAGCAATGTCGGAACAGCTTAGTGTCAAGGTTGTCGTTACAGGAGATTCCAATTTTGTTAAACTGCTCGCCGAGTTTCCAGAAATCACTCGGCCTCCTGGAATCCCTCGTAATGTTTTGCACAATACTGTGCACTATATTAAGACTACGGATGGCCCGCCTATTTCGTGTCGTCCTCGTCGTCTGGCGCCTCAGAAGTTGATAGCAGCAAAAAAGGAGTTCAACAACATGATCCAAGCTGGCATTGCACGTCCTTCTAAGAGCGCCTGGTCGTCTCCGCTACACATGACCTTGAAAAAGGACAGTAGTTGGCGACCTTGTGGCGACTACCGATCCCTTAACGCCAGAACTGTCCCTGATCGGTACCCAGTCCGTCACATAAATGATTTCGCTCATAATCTCGCAGGATCTAAGGTTTTTAGCCTAATAGATCTCGTGAAAGCATATCATCAGATCCCGGTATTTGAAGAGGATATACCGAAGACAGCCATCGTTACCCCGTTTGGCCTCTTCGAATTTCCCTTCATGACCTTTGGCCTTCGAAACGCTGGTCAAACTTTCCAGAGGTTTATCGATGAGGTCACACGGGGTCTTGATTTCTGTTTTCCGTACGTGGATGACATTCTTATTTTCTCTGCGGATGAGGCTCTCCACTGCGAACATCTGCGTATCCTCTTCAAACGCCTTCAGGAGTATGGGGTTGTTATTAACTCTTCGAAGTGTACTTTCGGCGTTCGGGAACTTACCTTCCTTGGTTTCCATGTCAGCCCAGAAGGTACAAGCCCTCCTCAGGATCGCGTTCAAGCTATTTTGGATTTTCCAGCTCCGAAAACCGTCCAGGGCGTGCGTCGTTTTCTCGGTATGTTAAACTACTACCGTCGATTCGTACCCCAGGCCGCGCAATTTCAAGCTCCATTGATTGATGCAGTAGTTGCCACAAATGGTAAAGGCAATAAACAAACCTTTTCTAGAATTTTCGCTATTACAGATAAAACCGAGATAGGCCTATAATTTGATGGATCAGTTCTGTTTCCACTCTTGTAAATAGGTGTTATAACAGCTTGCTTAAGAACCTCAGGGAAGACACCTAGTTTGAAACAGAGATTGATGAGGTGCACAAAGATGGGGATTACTTTTAGATTACTTACTACTACTAGAATAAAATCATAATGTGTCGTTACCACACAGCGATGAATAAAAAGTAAAAAAGTGAAAAAAAATAGGTCGTCATATTATAATTGATTCTTGATGCTGGGCCAAAAACTTTTCTTTGTACTATTTTTTCTAAAAATATAAATAATTTCGAATAAGAGTCAAATTTGATAAACATCATTGTTTGTTCTATGTAGTCTTCTTCATATATCATCATATCATACAACAATCGAGAGTTATTGCAATAATTAATGTTACAATAAAAATATTTGTTGCATAACTTCTGGTCTTCGGATGGTCGAGGAAAATGTCATAGTTATTAGAATATTTATTAAAACTGATCTAGAATAAATCGTCTGATAAATCAAGTGTTCTATAATATCTTCTCTCTTAAGTATCTCAAAAAAATGTTTTTTTCATCCCACCATCTCGGAAAAAGCGTTTTTGCTCTTCGATATATGAGTGCAAAAGCCGTTTTTATCCTCTAGAGGATAAAGTAAATTTGAATTTAGAACATCGTGTGCAATGAGTTTGTGAATTCAAAACATCATTATACCTATTTATTTCTACCTCCATGGTGCCGAAATTATCATGCAACCTATTTAAATTTGTTAAAAACTCAGACTCGGAACCTTCTTGGCGTACTTTTTTTGTAATTTGCTTTGCGCGCGCCATTTTCTATTCACGTCATAAATTTGTTAAAACCTAGGAGTTCCGTGACGGTCAATCAGCTTGGCGTCAATCTTGCTTTAAACGTTTTGATCGTCTAAAACGCTTGCTTGATGCTTGAGTCAAGCATTTAAATGCTTTTTAGGTCTGTTTGATTTGTTTACGCTAGCAACAGAACAAAAACATACAGAAAATCAACGTGCTTGACTCAAGCTGATTGACCGTCTCGGAACTCCATTAGGGACGGTAATTTTTATTAGGTACTTACAGGTGTGTCTGAATGAATGTTGCGGGTTGTTGGCTGGGTGGATGGGTGGGTTTGGAGGTGTGTCTGGGTGAATAGGTGTTTTGTGGGTGTGTCTAGGTGAATGGGTCTGTCTGGGTGAATGGGTGTTTTGTGGGTGTGTCTGAATGGATGGGTGAGTATTGTGGGTGTGACTGGGTGGAAGTTGTGGGTGTCTGAATGGATGTTGTGGGTGTGTCTGGGTGTTTTGTGGGTGTTTCTGGGTGAATGGGTGTTTTGTGGGTGCTTCTGTGTGAATGGGTGTTTTTGGTGTTTCTGGGTAAATTGGTGTTTTGTGGGTGTTTCTGGGTAAATGGGTGTTTTGTGCGTGTTTCTGGGTGAATGGGTGTTTTGTGGGTGTTTCTGGGTGAATGGGTGTTTTGTGTGTGTTTCTGGGTGAATGGGTGTTTTGTGGGTGTTTCTGGGTGAATGGGTGTTTTGTGTGTATTTCTGTGTGAATGGGTGTTTTTTTAGGTGTTTCTGGGTAAATTGGTGTTTTGTGGGTGTTTATGGGTTGAATGGGCATTTTGTGCGTGTTTCTGGATGGATGGGTGTTTTGTGGGTGTTTCTGGGTGAATGGGTGTTTTTTGGGTGTGTCTGAGTGGATGGGTGTGTATTGCGGGTGTGAATGTTGTGGGTGTTTCTGGGTGGGTGTTGAGAGTGTGTTTGGGTTAATGGGAGGGTGTTGTGGAAGTTTCTGGGTGAAAACAAAAACTGTTGAATCACAACAGTTTCTGTTTTCACCCAGAAACTTTTTTGTATTTTTGTATTATTTTTAGTATTTTGCCATTTCCTCGTTGGGGGGGATGAAAAGTTACGTGTTGCACTCGAGTGCAAAGATTTTTCACCTTGTGCTCTTTTGATTCCCTCGCTATCGCTCAGGATTCTAATTCAATTTTAGAATCCTTCGCTAGCTCGGTCATCAAAATTTAGCACGCGGTTAAAAAACAACTTTGCACTCACGTACAACAAATAACTATTAAGACAAAGAAAAACCAAGATACTTCATAATTTGTCATTTGTTTATATAAATTACTTTTAATTTCAAGTATTTTTTCTTATATATAGCCGTGTGGTAACGGCAGAGTAGAATACAATATACAATTGTCACCACCCCAAATCTCTCCCATGGGTGTCGTACAAGGCGACTAAGGATAAATCAGCGATGAGGAATGGGCAGCAGCGTTCCTCTTATATCACCTAGCAATAGTACTGCGACTTTTGTGCCCGATAAATGGCAATAGGCTCGCCATCTATTACATGGGACTTAACATAATTGGCGAAACGTGGGTGCTAGTTCACCTCTGCCTACCCCTTCGGGGATATAGGCGTGATTTATGTATGTATGTATATATCATTGTTTTCTAAATATAAAAAAACCACACGATAAAGCGATGTGGCATCTTATTTTTCAGTTCGAATTCTAATCCTGTTGACTCGAACTCTTCTTCTTCTTCTCCCTGCCCTGTTCCCAGACCATCTGTGGTCGCCGCAGTATGTTTCCTCTTCCATTCATATCGGTCTGACGTCATCAAGCCCTTTTGATTCATATCATCCATCACACCGTAAAGGGGCTATTGAAGAATGAATGTATAGAAAAGAGACGGAACGAACCACGAAACGGATCTCCCTTAGTCGACTTTTACGACACCCGTGGGATGAGACAGGGCTGGCCTATACTACGTTATTTGTTCGCTCCCAGGCCAGCATAGAAGATCCTGTTGACTCGAATGATGTCGTAAATAGCTTCGCGAGCAAAATGGTCAGCGCCACGTGTCCCCGCAGCCTTGCGTTGCGATAAGCTGCCGATAACGCGCTGCATCGCGTCACTGCGCCGGCGCATTTCTCCGGCTGTTCGCTGCAAGGCCGCGCATGTGCACCCCATACGTTTACTTACACGTGTACGTGTGTAGGAATTACACTGATACGCATCTAGTTCTTTGTGTAGATCGCCTCAGAATTAACTCTAATTACTAAGTCTTCTGTAAAGATTATTTTTCTCAAGTCAAATATTTATTACAATCGTGGATATTGAAATTTGTTTGTTAATAATAAACATGAATAATCAACCGATACTGAAAATGCTATAACATTAGATTGATGAAGATTTAGCATTACAAATGAGTATTACAATATTCATCTGACATGAAACCTTTGAAATAAAACGAATATAAACTATTTAACTCTAAGTTAAATACATAGTTTATTTTAGTTATGTCGACTTATTTTATAACAAATAAATATAGCAATAATAATTTATTATAAGCTGAAATATTACCTAATTGTAATCTAACTGAAAGAAATTTTCCCCAAAGCCGTAGACACAACTTAAGATGTTTTTAGGCAATCATAAATAAATGTCATTTAGTGATTCCCTTGACTCAAAAAAAACCATAACGCATGCGTACCTTGAAAACTACTTTAACTGTAATTTGTTCCGTGGAAAATCTACTCGTACGGTAACTCGTCAACAAGCAGGTAGGTCGATAAGTCAATTTGTGTTTTGTTGCCACTGAATGTGACCGGCGCGGGCGCCGCGTCCCTGCCGGAAAGGGAGGTGACATTGGCCGACCGCTGCGTTTTTATACAACTGTTTGATGCGCTGACGCAAAGCAACCAGCCGCTAGGATGCCGAGAAGGTCGCCTTTATATTCCGATATTTGAACAGGGACGTCGCAGTTGCAACTCAAATATTTGGGCATATTAATACTCTCATTATCTCCATATATCAAAAACAATATACATGTGTGGCAGAAACAGTCGAATAAGTCGTAGAACGCATCTAGTTGGTATTGTATAGCTATTATAACGTTCATGTTTATATTTTCTTGACTTGTATTGTTCTGTATACGGTGTGTTATTATCTCGGTGAAATAAAATAACACTATTAACAAGAAATAAACTGGTGATAAAGACAACAATGTTTATAGAATTGTACCTACAAATGTTTCTCGTAGTAGTAAAATAATTATTAAACGAAGCCTACTCGGACCTAAGACGTTTCCAGTGTGGTTTTAGACGCACCATTGAGTCATGAATCAGCAAACAATATTGCTGAGCACTTGCGTCAATGGGCAGCAAACAATGCATCGATGACGGGTTATACTGGGCACGCGATGTTCACTTTAGGACACGTCACAATAAGTAAATAAATGACGACCTTCCATTACCAACATTTTGAACGTTTGTCTACGATATATTTATATATGTTCGATATTATTTCTATTAGTTTGGACAAAGGGCAAGACGGTGCACCGACACCTTAACTTGGTCCAAATACTAGTAAATGCAAATTTTAATGTGATTAGCTAGATTGCGAATTATAACAAAAAAAAGCAATTAACTTATAAAGAAAAATGTTTTCGTTCAGGTGACTATCATTTAGGTGGTCTCTACTTAGTCGCACGGATTGAAAGACGCACGGGTTCGAGTCCCGCTACACGACACAATTGTACGAATATTTTCTGACCTATTTTTCTGTATATTTCTATCTATTTTCTGTATTCTAAGATTTACATAATGTTCAAATAAAAACCCAAATAATGTAATCTCATGTTCATCAGTGCACGTTAAACATGAAATTTCTGTTAAACCGAAACAAAGTCTCGAGCTCATTGAAGCGTTCTTGGTCCAATTAGGTCGCGTTGTTTTGTGTCCCAAATCTTCGTTGCTTTCCCGTTCAAGCAGTAATGTAGAATACAAATTTTGTATAGTTTTGGCTATACTTTTTGAACTGGTTTTGTTAATAGAACCTTAATAGTTGATTGAAAAAATCGGTTTTCTTCAGTTGGGTTAGATAAAGTCGTACATCAACATATTATTTTTTGAATTTGAGACTTATTTTCGCACTAACCCAAGTTATAATCCAAAAATTTTCTCCCAACAGCAACACAACTGTCTATCTGTCTAATAAAATTCACTTCAATAACTCTACATTTTCAAACCGTAGTCGTAACGTAAGTATGTATGACAATTACGTGTTTTATTAAAAAAAAATTAGAAATGGTTTATATTTAATGTAAACTTAATGAATGTTATTTCGCTAATGATAAATAAATATATTATTGAAGGTTAGATGTGCAAAATGTCGGCCGTGTGGTGACGGCAGAGTAGAATACAATTGTCACCACCGCATAACTCTCCCGTGGGTGTCGTACAAAGCCACTAAGGATAAATCAGTGATGAGGAATGGGCAGCAGCGTTCCTCTTATACCTACCACCTAGCAAAATACTGCGACTTTTGAACCCAATAAATGGCAAAAGGTTCGCCACCTATTACATAGGACCTAGCATAATAGGCGAGGCGTGGGTGCTAGTTCGGCTCTGCCTACCCCTTTCGGGGATATAGGCGTGAATTATGTATGTATGTATAAAAAAAAGGCAAGTCCACCATAATATAGAACAAAAGCAACAATAAGAAACATATTTTCTATACGCGACTAATCTAATCATGATTTAAGTTGAAATACCCCGTTTTGTATGGTAATAACTTTTCAATATGGAGGAACTAATGATATTGATGTTTTGTTGTTTTTTCTATGTAAATCATGTTAATGATAACCATGCAATTATGAAATTAAATCGCATCTAGCATCATGCATGGGCTCCACTTAAATAACTGCCGCAAATTAGAAATAGAACGTGTTTGGCGGTGCTGCAACGACGCTTTATAATTAGCGATGCACAAACGAAGTGGCTTCGAAGGAATTGGGTCGTCGCGCAGAGAGCGGCGAGGGGGGCGCACGGAATTCGCGTAACGTTACGTCAGGGGGCGTCGGCCTCGCGTCGGTCACTGACCCGCGGCTATCTCTAGCATGCCCGCTAGTCGTATGCGCATAATTACGCACTGAACCTACGTAGACGCTGAGTGCATCAATAGTTCTGACAACAACAGTGCAGTCTTTAATGGCTCTATTGTTAAATATATCAACTTAATCCTTTATGATAAATATGTTTTTTTCTAAATTTAATGCTTTATTTATGTAGAAAACAATAGAATTTAAATGAAATGTTGATCCAATAATCAAATAAAATGGTTAAATTTAAGGCAGGTTCATTATGGACTATATTTCAGTCATAAATGTGAACAGAGGATGACGAGTTCCTAATTCAAATTATGAGACACCTTGAATGTTTATATCACTTATTTTATAACATAATTAGGTGTACATTAGTTACAAATATGTCTAAAATCAAAAAATTATGGATGTAACATTTTAAAAGCCTATCTAACCCTTTGTTTCCGCTATCTATTTGTGTTATGTAAAGGTTTATTGATGTTTTATTATGTTATTTTGTCCTTAGGTGTGTATTACTATATTGTATGTTTCCCATTTTAATAAATACTTAAATAAAACTTTTAACAATCTTTCGTGAAGCTTACGAAAATCTGTGAGTGAACTGCCTCACCATCAAACCGTGAACCTGGAATTCAGGTCAACGTACTGAAACAACAACAACAAGTAACATTTTACGATTGTACCTACAGTATACTTGCAACGTGCGCGTCGCGCTCATTGTGAAATTGACGTCAAATCCGTTACCAGTCAACGTTTTGGGCGGTTTTGTTTTGAACGGCAAATATTGTGCTAGTCGCGTTATTAAGGTCGGGTCAAAAATCGTGTCGCGCTACGTGTGCGGGTCGTTGACCCCGTTCTGTATCTTGGCGCTTGAAGCATGAAGGTACACACTTGCCTACCTACACTGAACTAAACGGGATATAATACGGTTAATTCTATTCGTAGGCAGGCAGCGGCCATGATCTTATATCTTACCAATTACGAAATTGATATAATGCTCTATGCGAAGATTGGTTTAATTTTATTTCATTCAACCGTGCATTCTTACTCTCTGATTTCATTGTATCTATCGCGATGGATTTTAAGTAATAAAACTGATACATGTTAATTTAATAATCTGTAGAGCATGATCACGTGATATTTAGACGCCATGGCGTTATCAACATACCAATAATGTACAACTTTACAGCTTTTAACAATGTTTAAAAATGCATTATAATACATACATGAATCATACCTATTTATCCCCGAAGGGGTAGGCAAGATGATTGAGGCCCTCATTGCACCATTTATGTTAAGTCCCTTACCTTGATTTTCTAGCCCGTTAAGCTGGCCCCCTATTAACACTTAACATAATTGGTGCAATGAGGGCATCAATTATCTTGCCTACCCCATCGGGGCAAGAATGCACGGTTGAATAATGGCACGAAAATCACAGTAAATATATTGCTAGGTGGTATAAGAGGAACGCTGCTGCCCATTACTCATTGCTGTCTCTATGTCTTTTTAATAAACAGATTACAAATACATTATATTCCGCTTATTAATCCATTCGATTCTTTTAAAGTCGTTACTACAATAAACAAAGGAAGAGAGGGATATATATTTTTTTTATTTTGAATCTATTTTTGTCTGTAGTTTCCAAATTTATGGACATTCAGATTTGCTCTACACTACGGTCATTACTTCTCTCAATCTCTCACAAATAACCCGTGACCCTATTTACTAAACGGAAATTCATAATTATGACCTTGTTGTAATGTTTTTATCTTGTATGTAACCAACAGCTTTAATAATGGGTATTTCACAGCCGATAGTAATAGGAAAACTTTGCGACCCAATCCGGATTGAAATAAATGAACTGTGTATATAATTACATGGGAATCGAGACGGCTATAGACTTTTAGCGTACAACCCAATTAACCTTTATATTATTATGTGTTCTCCGAAGTCGTTGTGAGTTCAAACTCGTTGCATGCTAAAATTGGGACGAGGCGACGCGATGCGATGCGTAGCGTTAGCAACAGCAACCACGTGCTCGCCGAACTAATTATTAAGCTTCATTTGCATTTTACTGTCATTAGAATTTAATTACCACACACAAACGTGAATTGCTACAACACTTATTAGCATTCGAATAAAGAAAAGGAACACATATAGTTATTTTCTTTTTTAACGTTGGCTTTAATAAATAGTACGCCAATTCATCACCGAAAGGATAAGCCGAGGTGTATCAACACTGATATTTCTCCAATTCTACTCCCTGGTCCCTGTCCCATGTAATAGGGTTTTGGCTATTGCCATCTCTTGGGCACGTAAATCGCATAAGTCCTTTGCATTCCCTACAGATGCTTTTAAAACATTAATGGTCACTTTCTTTGTATTTCATGCGAATAGATGAAATAAATAGAAAGCCGCGTGGTGACGGCAGAGTAGAATACAATTGTCACCACCCCAAATCTTTCCCGTGGGTGTCGTACAAGGCGACTTAAGATAAATCTGAATATGATTAGGAATAGGCAGCAGCGTTCCTCTTATACCACCTAGGCTAGCAATGTACTGCGACTTTTGTGCCCGATAAATGGCAATAGGCTCGCCACCTATTACATGGGACTGACATGACATATTTGGCGAAACGTGGGTGCTAGTTTACCTCTGCCTACCTCTTCGGGGATATGGGCGTGATTTATGTATGTATGAATAGAAGATCGTTCAGAATAATTTTACTTAAAATACCATGCTTACCGTATAAAACTAATCGAAAACTCCCTCAATAGGCAACCAAAATAATAATAAGAATAATATGGTCCATTCTTCCTATATTCTTCCATCTAGAGTAAAGCCCTGTGCCCCAGCAGTGGGAAAATAATAAAGCCCGTGATGAAGTATAGTACCTAATGTTGAAAACAATAAGTGGAATAATATGCCAGGTCCACCTAATCATCATAATGCGATGTATTAGCTGTCTCGTTACCTTACAAAACAAATCAACAACCTTAATGTAGGACACCACACCAGAAATAGACTAACTAGGTCTGGTGTAACTGGTGACTACGAAATATCAGGAACTAGTTTTATGTTTCTAGCGAATTAAATTTCTAATAAAGTAAATGGAGGTATCAGATTTTCTTGGTTCTGTCACAACATTATACTAATAAATGATGACTGTACCTAAGCGACTGACAGACGAAAGGATTTACAAACCAAAGATACTAAAGAAACCAAGAATAGACAAACCAGATATTTGTTTGTGTTTTATTGTTTCGCCTTTTTGTATATTCTTATACCAAAAATAGCATTAGTTATAGCTTTCTCTCGAGCTTCTACATAACACCTTAGTCACATGTACAACTAAATATAACTTAAATAGCATTGTAATCAATTATGAGACTTATAATCGTCGGGACAGATTTGGATTCGTAGCTTTTACTACGACTGGCAGTCATATACGCGTATCTTGACATACTTCTCGTGAATAGGGGCAGGATGCTACGCCGTAGCAAACTGTCTAAGCCCTTGGTAGGTTCTAGAAAGTCATCGCTACAGTCGCAATATAGTAATGCTATCTTAACAATCCTTCTATCTACAATGTTAACAATGTTTTTGTCATTCATCGCACGAAAGTGTTATTAAAAAAACCTCAGCTTTCTGAGCTAAGATTCGCCCAAATTCTCATAATATGTATCAGTGCATGTCTCCGTGACACTTTTGTATTCCAACAAAAGTATCAGCGAGTTTCTTTTATAATAAAGTGAAATTGCGATGTCATTACTAGTGCGAGGCCATTAATCATGCTATTTGGAAAATAAAAGAGCGAACTTTCTCGGATGGCGCCGAGGCAGCGTCCGTGTGCTTTCTACGAGCCTCCGCGGACTCAGCTATTGTGATCATATCAACTGTGCCACGGGCTATATAGCACTCAGATACATATCATTACGCCCACTCATTTCTGTAGTCACGTAGTGTTTCCAAAAAACACTTATGTCAGAATTATAGGTCAAATGTTTCAAGTCTATTGGCGGACTATTTATAAATAGATTAATCTACAAAATCTTATTTGACAAAATCAAATAAGCATTTGAGCGACTACATTTAGTAAATGAAATACCTACGCATAAAACGAAATAGCTTTCCTTTGTTTTATTTACTAATTTACCTAACTTCCAAATGGAAATATTTAATACGGTACCTATTCATTTCTTGTGATTATTATGATTAGTTTTTATTGTAATAATCGTTATAATAATGTTCAAATAACTACACCCATTCTCCTTTATTAGCCTTCGTTTATTATTATAAAGTTAAGTTATAATTGCCCCAAATACAATGTCACTTTGAGTAAGTGTCAATTGACGTAGAATATAAAAAAAGGGGTAATTACTAGGGAAAGAAAACCAAGTGCCCAAGGAAGAGGACATTGGGTATATTCTCTATTTCATTATTATATTGGAATGGAACTTTGCAATCTCAGTTTAGAGAAAAGCAATTTATGCAAGTTAAATATTGTTATAAAAAACCACAGCTAACTTGACCCCTTTAAAACAGAGCTAAAATCATTGAAAATTCCATAATGCCATTTTCCATTTCTATGCCATTTACATTGAAAGGAGGTCGTATATCAACCGTCAGGTACCTACCCGGAACTTAGTAAAAACTGTAACTAATAGATTAGAATAAAAAGCGCGAGAAAGCACAAGCGCAGGCGCAAGGAACTGGGTCACTTTCATTTTCGTTCATTTCTTTTCCGATGCACCGCGTAAACGTCGCTTAACATAGCGAACGCATATCCACTGCCTCCTTTCTTTGCATACTTATTAGCAAAACTTGCTTTCAGTGCAAAATCATCACGTAACAAAGCGGTTTTCTTTTCGTCTGTTCTATTCTAATCGATTTCATTATACAACTTTAGTTTAGTGTTGTTATAACAACTATATAATGTGTTTTTAATAGTAAATAAGTGCTATACTGTTCATTTGGTATTCCAAATTATTAATTATAATAAGCCTTAAATCTGATTTTGCAATGCTTGTTATAATAACCACCCCTAAATAATAGAGGCCATTATGGTGGAATCTAGCAGTTTTGGCATTAAATAATAATGTTTTTCCATACAAAAATACTCAATTCATTTGAGATCAATAATTGACATATCATTTACAATTAACCAACGGTAATTAAAATATTATCTTTTCATAGTGAAAAGAGATTTGAACAAACTTTAAACCGACGCTTGCTGTCCTATAAATCTCATATTAACAAAAGTTTACATAGCGACATTCGTTATCGAAAAATATCGCTCTGACAACTTTACTCTGATATTACAATAATTATAAAGCGAAAGAGCAATAATTTTTAAACGGACTTCCGAAAGGGCGGGCAACACTGAAGATATTTTACTAATACAAATCACTTATAAATGTACGTTACGACGATAAACTAATCGCCGAAATCCGTGATCTGTACCTACAAATAGCTGAGCAGTGTAAAATAATAAGTGTGCCAATGAAAGTTTTGACCACTCCTCGTTGGCTGAATGTAAGGCTCGAACCAAAGTCATATAATACAATCAGATTATATACAAATAAATAAGGTCAGAAAAATTTCGAAAAATAATTATGTTTTGACATGACCAGCGTCAGCAGGACATAATTATTCGAACATTTTTTGGCCCATTTTTATTTGTAGTAGGTAATATTAGGAAGTATTTACCATAATCACAATCACATTTATCAAAATCTATCAGATAATATCTCAAAAAAATAAGGAGCAGATTATTACAAATGATTATAATCTTTTTTTCAAATGATTATCTAGCTAGTCCTTTAATTTTTGGTAATTGTTTACAATACAGTTTAAATATCTTATATCTACTTATAGACGCCTTATTGGCTTCTTTCAAATCAAATTGAGTAGTAAATAAGATGTTTCTGTTTTATCCTTTGTAAAACACATAATTGATAATTATATATAATAATAATATATATTTAATATTCATAATTCGCTTACTCATATTTTTTTATAATATATTTATATAATTTATTTTCCTCATAAACGTGAACAGGATTTTAGACTTTAATCTAGAAGCGTCGAACGTAGCTGTGTGGGAAAGTAAGAACTTTCTAGGCCACTGTTCGCCGTCACGCTAATCACGCACTTATTACACGGGAGTTTTCTAATGATTTAAACAAAAAATGACCTACCTAAAATAATCCTTAATTTGTCCTCTCAAAAATTATTGTTTAAATAAATTTCGTAAAACAATAATAAAAGGGCAATTATGTAGTCATTGTTATTAAGTACGTAAACTTAATCTTTTTATGTGGACTTCAATCTTTTTTCCATTATTTTACTAACAGTAGAAATAATGCGAATATACCTAACTAACATAACCTACACAATTATCAATAGCATATCATAGCCATCATCTCTGAAACAAGGAGGAGGTAAAGTATGAAAAATAAAAATATATATAAAATTAATCTTCTGATGGTTATAACATACCTATATGGACTGAATCTCAATATTTAAAGACAAGATATTATAAGTTATACGTGGATCTCAATACTGTGATTAAATTATTAGGTAACTAAAATGTATATAATAATATGTATATGTAATGATAATAACCTAATTTATCGTACATACATACATACATAATTCACGCCAATATCCCCGAAGGGGCAGGCAGAGGTGAACTAGCACCCACGCTTCGGTAATTAGGCTAGGTCCCATGTAATAGGTGGCGAGCCTATTGCCATTTATCGGGCACAAAAGTCGCAGTACTTTGCTAGGTGGGAGGTATAAGAGGAATGCTGCTGCCCATTCCTCATCACTGATTTATCCTTAGTCGCCTTGTTCGACACCCACGGGAGAGATTTGGGGTGGTGACAATTGTATTCTAATCTGCCGTCACCACACGGCCTACTTTATCGTAATTATCATTAATAGCAACATATATTTTGGTGGTTAGAAAAAGAATTTCGAAAAATTATGGTCTTGAGGCGGGATACCATAATTTATCGAAATTCTTTTTCTAACCACCAAAATCTTTGTACTAATTTTTGTAACATTTATATAATGTTAAAATTAAAATCGAATAGTTAATAGCAACATATTAAAATTCTACTGCGTTTTTGATGTTTTCGATCAATAGTCAGCAACTAAACACAAGCTTATCAAAGTGAAATTGCAACGTTCCTATTTCAGCAACCCAATTTCCTTCGCATCGGACCAACTTTCTACGGAAAGCCCGCAGTGGGGTCAAACAGCTCTGTGCCATAGTAGAGTGGAAAAGGTGAAATTTAGCGGAGCGAGAAATCGACGGGATGCGATGTTTATTGTAACGAGCCAGCGATCAGGCGTGCGCGCAAGAGAAACGGAAAGTAATGGCGGGCGCCACAGCCAACCCACTTTCACTGCTCCGGTGCGCAACAGCGCGCTGCGCCATACTGCGCATTTGCGTGCACATGCGCCCTATACAGGCGTTGTTTGTCGATTGTTTTTGTTTCTGTTTACCTATTTTTGTATCGTGCACAACACTATGTTGTCCCGTTATCTTAAATATGGCACGAACTATTTGAGATACAGTACAACATGCAACAAGAAGGCGAAACGAACAAAGAAAAGTAATTGAGGGAATTTTCGAAAAACTATCCAACTGAATTTTAACGTGGGGTACGTCATTCAGTGCCGGTGCAGTGTGATTCCGTGTTGTGACGGCACAGTAGAATACAATATAGGGGATCGGACGGTAATCAGATTAAAATCTTAAATGTACTTAGGTAAAAGAAATATACTGTCTAACGAATATTTATAGAATAATCTTCTTATACCTATATAAAAAAAATGAATTGCTGTGCGTTTGTCTCGCTAAAACTCGAGAACGGCTGGGCCGATTTAGCTGATTTTGGTTGAAATGATTGTATTTCATTTTTCCATTTAAACTGCTTTCCTGTCAAACAATTGATGTAACCATGGCAACCAAATCTTAACCACTACGGGATAGATATGGCATGACAAGGTATGCCAGGTCACCTAGTAATTCTATTGAAATATTGTTAAATGAAGAAATAAAATTTTGTTATTTACAATCATTTTTATCTGTACTGAAACACTAATCACAGTGCTTGACTTAATTAATTTGTGGTCAATCATGAATAAAACGCATATACTAGATACTAGTTTTCTCAATGGTTATGACCCCAAATGACGTCACGCGCTGTCAGATTCATTAACGTGGCGTTTTGGCGGCTTTTTTAAACAAACAGTATTATGTTGGCAACACAACATATTAGTTTTTTTAATGTTTATGGTTCGGGCTCTCTCTTGTCTTCGGAACTGCCAACGTACGAACCTACTAAAAGTTAACTTTTAGAAAATATTGTTATTAATTAACAGTTTAAGTTTATTAGTGTTTCATATTCATCTGTAAAATGAGAAAGTTATCACCTAATACACTTGTGGTAAAGAAGAACTGATTTTCAATTCGACTCCAACCAGCCTATACAAAAATACAGTCCACATTCGTCATCATTCACATCACAAATAATATCATCACAAATAAAAAATCATCACAAATAAAACATTATTTTGAGTACCTAAAAGGCTATACATAAATAAAATTTAATTTTTTAATGGAATGAAACTTAATTAATAAAACTATTTATCCAGACGAGTGTAACGTGTAATGTAACACGAATTCTACATTAGGACGGCACTACGAGCATTACATGTAACGCTCGCAGTGCCGTCAAATCAATACAAACTTTTTGCTGCATAAATAAAGCTGGCCGCCATGGATAAAAGAAAAGCTTAATAGTTAGGAAATAATGTAAGAAGAAAATTTAAATTTCGAATTTAGAACAGTGACAATATCTGATTTTTTTATTTTAGTTTTGTTCTTCCCTGGAACGTTGAAATGGTTTTAAATAAATAAAAAAAAACAGTTAGAAGCTTATTATTATTTTATTTTATATCGTATTTAGTGGTTTTTTATTAGCCACGATACCGATTTATCTCATTTTTAATGTCCTAATGGAAGTTGTCCCGATAAAAATTAATGATCTTTAAGCATGAACATTCCACTTTGTCTTACCCTACTAAAATGTATGGAAAAAAAATTTCTTTGATTTATGGGTATTCTAGTACTCTAATCTCAGTTGGTCTCAAAGAGTGTTTTAATCCTCTATGGTAAAGGGATCGATTGGCATAAAAAAAATCTCAATTACGAAGATTTTCTCGCTGACTGTACATTTTATCAAAAATCTGTGAAATTCGATTGTCATTACTCAAAAAGTTGGGAAAGGTCTCCTAAGACCATTTTCGAGTGGCAGCAAGGGATCTGGTAGCTGCCCTTAATGCCCCATCTCAACTTTCCGCCCTGTATATCTTTATGTCCAAGGTTTATTTCAGAAAAGTAATTTTTGATTGTTCATATATTTTATTAATAGGTCTCATTATTTTTAAAATATAGTATATGGGACTTAATAATAATAATATATAAAACATAAGTTAAACACTTATTGTATTTGTTATCAAATAAATTTTATTAAGTTTGAAATTCATTACGCTCTAATATTTAAGAAGATATTGAGTTTTTGTGACCTAGCTGTTTTCATTGCAACCTAAGTAGTTTATTTAATGTACTTACAATATTTATTTCAGTTTTTACTAATACTGTTTTTGGACTTACTAAAACAAAAACAGTGCAATACTCAATTATACTGCAGATTGTATAGCAAAACTTCGTTACAAACAAAAACAGATTTCCTTCCTAATTTACAACCTCTTTTACTTTTATCATTGCGTACATACATACATAAATCACGCCTATATCCCCGAAGGGGTAGGCAGAGGTGAACTAGCACCCGCGTTTCGCCAATTATGTTAAGTCCCATGTAATAGGTGGCGAGCCTATTGCCATTTATCGGGCACAAAAGTCGCAGTAAATTGCTAGGTTGTACGAGTATAAGAGGAACGCTGCTGCCCATTCCTCAGCACTGATTTATCCTTAGTCGCCTTGTACGACACCCACGGGAGAGATTTGGGATGGTGACAAATATCATTGCGTTATTTTAAATTACGCTTAAATATTAAGATTTTTTTTATAAGATACATAAATCCTACCCATTTCACCCCGAAGTGGTAAGAAGAGGTTTATTAACTATGTTAAGTCCCAGTGCCTATTGCTTATAGGGTAATTGCAGTGAATTGCAACAACAACGCTGCGTATCTCTCATCAGCTCATCACTGTTTTAACCCTTTCAGGACCATAAGATTGTAGGAGGTAAAGTAATCATTCTGACTGTTTAGGATGATTCAATAGGCATCTAATAAACATACTTTTAAATAAAAATACAAAAAATATTAATGGGTTTTCTGATTTTTATTGGGACATATTTGTCCCTATGGACGTCAAGGGCTGACATTTTGCTTATTCTGCTTATCTGTACGTGTATTACCCTCGGAGTAAATAGGTATTACCTTTATTCATAACTTACCATTTAAAAAAAACGCAGTTTAATGTTATATGTATTTATTTATTAATGAAATTTTTATATTTTAATTTCAAAGTTATATTTTATCCATCGATCGTAGATAATATTTTATTTTGTACCATCTATAGATAAAACTCATAGCACACCTAACGTTGATCCATAAGTTTTTATTGTAATATGATATGATCCGAGGGCATTTTTCATATTTTTTTTCTGCTGAACCAGATTGACGGTTTTTTCAATGTCTTTTTCAGTAGGTGGTAGACGTAACTTGGTGAGCAAATGTACCGCTTTGCTGTCCATCCATTTGACGTAACATAAGCTTTCAGCTTTAGAAATAAATATCTCCGCGCTTCATTTTTTTGTCTGATCATCATTTTCATCTTCAGTCTCAACATCAAGGACACGTTGGTCATCATCCTGTTTTAATAAGCCTTACATCTTCTTCTTTTCGAGCAAAAAACTATCTTCATCGTCACTAATTATCCATCAAAATCTGTTGGATTTAATTTCCCTTGAGTTGGAAAGCCGTCACATCCTTTACGAAACATAATCTGCAAACATAAAAACAAGAAAGGTGAGTAATTTTTTTCATAAAATGGCAACCGCAATAATGCAAAAGTCACATGCCGACCGTACCGTCATAGGCCACAGGGACGCCGGTGTCCCTTTATGTTTATAATCACAGATCAAAACGCATTATATGAATTTAGTTTTTATTAGTACACAAAATAAAAAAATACTTACCAGGCAATAAATATTTCACCATATAATATAATGAAAGAAATTCGCGCGAAACAAATTGTCAATTTCCAATGACCATAAACAAAGATTAACAGTTTGAATGCTGTGTTGTAGCTGTATTAAAAAGATGATCAAGTACGTTCAAGAACTAATTAAAGCTAAAGTTACACCTCCTACTTTCTTAGTTATTGACTTATTGTTTTTTTGTTACTTTGGGACACGGATGTCCCCGTGCTCGTCAAAGGGTTAACCGTTAGTATACTATATGAAGACAATTGTATTATAATTTTAATTACAAATGTGTAAATGTATTTGATAATTAATGGACTTATTTAGACGTCACAATTTTTATTACCAGGGTCGTGACGTGATTTTCTTTCCTCATTTTCTTCTGTTTTTCTATTAGCATTTGAGTCTTATAAAACATTTGCTTAACATAATTATGAACGAAGTGGAAACAATGTAACGTGGAACATGGTGTCACTGACCCTGTACCTCACAAAAGAAAAGGAGTTCACCTGCTTGAAACGTAAGCAATATTTCGCTTGTGTATAAAAAAGGTAAGTTAGTTTATTAGGTAGGTAGTTTATTTGAGGTAAGATTCTAAGCATAAAGACAGCGATGAGTAGGTATATAATGGGCAGCAGCATTCTTCTTATACCACCTAGAAAGATACTGAGCTTTTAAGTGCCCGATAGATGGCAATAAGCTCGCCACCGATTACATGGGACCTATAAGTTAATTGGCGAAAAGTGGGTGTTTCGTTCACCTCTGCCTACCCCTTCGGTGATATAGGCATGATTTATAATGTATGTATAGTTTATTTGATATAAAACAAAGTTTACAGATTCGGTTTGGCATTAGCTAACCCGACGTTACGATCACTTTACAGCGGCCGCGGTCGTAGTTTATTTTGATGGTCATTTTGATATCATTTTGATTTATTTTGATGATCAGTTAACCCATTAACGACCACAGTTGCGTTAATCCGACTTGATGGTTAAACGGTTTTAGTCCATAATACAGTTAAATCATCAATAAATTATATTGTCTTAAGCTTACGTGGTCACTTTCATTTTTAAATTGTGAAAAAACGGGATTTATACCACGTGATCCGTGACCATGGTGCATGTAACTGTGCCGAAATATCGGAATCATAACAAAATCCCGGTACGTGGTATAAATCCCGTTTTTTCACATTGTTCCACAAAACAGTACTAAAGCAGATCTTATTAAATATTATAGACCTGTACCAGTATTATGCTGTCTAATCAACAAGTTAAATGAACAACAAACGTTTTGGTTGGCAAGTTTCACATTTTTTGTCGATTTGCTGATCACAAAAATAGACAAAATGAACCTGAATATCACAAATATGCCCATATTCATACCCAAAGCGGTAAATCACGCCTATTATCCCCAAAGGGGTAGGTAGGTAGGCAGAGGTGAATTAACACCCACGTTTCTCCAATTATATTCGGTCCCATGTAATAGAGCGAGCTTTCTATCGGGCACGTAAATCGCCATATATTGCTAGGTTATACAAAAGTAAAGCTGCTACCCATTACTCAAACTTTAGTCGCCTTGTACGACACCCGCGGGTTAGATTCGGGGTGGTGACAATTGTATCTGCTCTGCCGTCACCACATGGCAGATTTTTTATATTTAAAAGAGCGACATGTGTGACAAATTACAAAATAAACATTCCTGACAATTTTTGTTATTTGTTTACCTTTGTAAATTTCCTAGTTAGAATTACATTTTATTATGATACGCGCGATCGGTATAGCGATTCGCGGGCGAGCGGAGCGGCGCGCCACGGCGATGTCGACCGGTGTCGGTGAACCCGGCGAGTCAAGGGCCGCGGTCGACGACCGCCGCGGCCGCCTCACTCCGCCAATACACCACATTGTGCCGACCTAACCGCATTATTACACCGGTTCGTTACAATCAGCAATTCGTCAATGTCCTCTCCCCAAATGGAGTAAACGATGAAACTTCGAGAACGCCCGTTTTTTAATTAGCTCTTTTGTTTAATGCAAATTATAATGGAGATCTTTTGCTTAATTGCATTAAGCGCTTGCACCAAATGATTACACTAACCTCCAACATATCGGATTGGTGTAAACAATTGCAAAAGTATCTAGATTTGTTTATTGTTGCTTACCTAATCAATTTTACTTTATAAGCACTTAGTAATACCAAGAAATGTGTGTCATCAAAACATTATTTGTATGCTTGGCATGACGTAGTGTACAAAGAGTCATCAACCTATTTCTCCTAATTCCAAAGTAGAGTTTTAGGAAAACATAACATCTTATGGGTCGATGACCAGCTCGACCCCAGGAATGTTATTCTAAGCATGATGAACTAGGTTCAAGACCATGCGATATCCAACACAGTGTGCTGTATATAGATTATAGATACCTATATTACAATATACCAGCTATTGAACAACGAGTTCATTGACTAATCAAGTATTAATAGTGAGTGGAGTACAAAGAATTGCGTAAAACTAATAGGCAGGAATTGTGTTTGGCGCACACCATGTTTCATTGTTTATTTTGAACAACAAACTACACTAGTTGCGCACATAAAGGACAAGTAACAGTTGAGTGAATCGCACCTCCTTCATTGAGCTGGGTTCGGCCAGCAATAATCAGTCAAATATATCGTGCTAAGCGTGCAATGGCCGGGTTGGGTTGCCGCCGCGGGTCATCGAACCCATCAATACAACTACTCCACTACAAAAACAAGAAACAGCTCGGCATCGCAACTTTACCCTCCTAATGTTATACCCATATTATTGTACAAAACATTTATCTAGGTATGGCAAATTGACGAAACGGTTTTTTGATAAAGAGCACAAATTACTTTCATTTATATCAAAAATTGAGTACCTATGTGGCAGGTTTATTTTTTAAAATATATGTACATATTTACATAAATGTGTCGTTCTAACGAAGACAGTCGTTATGCATGTTTTTGATGGTGTGGTGGAATGGTCTGGATGTCGGCCAAGAGGTCCCGGGTTTCACTTGGAATCCTGGTATGGGCAAATGTTTGTGTGATGAACACACGGACTCATCGTTGTTTTTATGTTTATGCGTATTATTTCAGTATTGATACATAATTGGATGTAATTAGGCAAAAACATAAGTATAAATGCTAATCCACAAAACTGGATATTTACATTTTTTGCATCATCTGTATTGGTAATGTTTAATTTTTCAATAACAATTGTTATCATGTGGGAATGAGATTATACGTTATCGTAAATAGGAGTTGCCGTGTGCGCACCCTGCTCGTCACTGCTGAGCGGAGACAATTTTGGTATCCTGAATTAAAATCCCTGTATTTTATTTTTATTTTATGTTATACTTTGTTTTATTTCATTCTGTTCTAACATTAATTACGCCTTTCTCCTTTATGGATAGATGCTGGATGAATTGGTGATTTGACTAATATTGATCACGGGATTTGCCCTAGATTTGGGCATAGGCCGGATTTTATTTCCAGACTGGATTCCCACTGGTTTGTGCGGAAGCTAAGCAATATCATCTAGAAATTACTTTTAAAACTTATTTAATTAAAGATTAAATACCAAGGGAAGGAAGATAAATATGTGATCTGAGGATTTTTTTTTTGCCCGACATTCAACTTTTTATTTTATGTCACCTTCTGACCAGGAAGTGGTAGTTTCCATATGCGTAGCGGGCAGAAAAGTGCACTTTGTGGTCAGGTATGACATACCTTCTTCTTCCTACCCTTATCCCGCTCTAGGCGGGGTCGGCACAACATGTTTTCTGCTTCCACAGTCCATCCATCTCTTCTTTTGTCTTCCTCACTTTCTACGTCCTTCCACGTTCATACTTAACATTCTTCTGCCAACATAGCTTTTATCTCTTCGCATGACATGACCAAACCTTCCAAGTCTATTACTCCGCAGTCTCTCAGTCACTGGCGCTACTTTCAAACTTCCCCTTATATACTCATTCTTTATCTTGTCTCTCCGTGTCACACCACACATCCATCTTAACATACGCATCTCTGTTACATGCACTCTTCTTTCATCAGTCTTTTTCATAGTCCAACACGCTGATTCATACATGACAACTGGTCTAATGACCGCCTTATAGATTTTCCCCTTAAGCTTAAGGGGCATCCGTGGGTCACATATTGTTGCTGAGACCTGTCGCCACTTCTTCCATCCTACGTTCGCTCTATTCCTTATATCCCGGTCAATATCACCGTCGCTTTGGAAGAGCGATCCAAGGTACCGGAAGTCAGGTATGACATTCCTAATTATAGTTATTTGGTGAAGGAAATTCAACCTCTTAAAACCAACCAACCACACAACATTGCGTTTGAAAAGTTTTAGATGAGCCCTTAAGAAAACTAAGTAGGTCACGGGAGCATTACTATTAGGTATCATTTATCTTTAAAGGTATCGAGTTTTCTCATACTGTCTCAGTTAAATAGGCACTGGCAATAGGCTCACCCCCTATTACATGGGATCTAACATAATTGGCGAAACATGGGTGCTAGTTGACCTCTGCCTACCCCTTCGGGGATATAGGCGTGATTTATATATGTATGTCTCAGTTAAAATATAAACTCACCAAGTTTATATTATATAAGACATATAGACAAGTTTGATGATTGCAGAAAAAGTTATTCTTACCTCATCACCATCACTGGGCTCAGATAGAGAGAATGGGCATAACTCCATCCATAGAGAAGGGCTGTGCAACAGTCGGGACATTAAAGGGCTGGATAACCCACCACTCTGGCCCTGTGCAGATTGGTGGGTATTTAACGACTGCAGATGCAGCCGGGACCAACGACTCACCGTGCCTTCAATAGCACGGAGGAACTCGAGATAATACATTTTTAGTCACGCATCCAATGACCACTTTAGCGAATTGCTTATTTATGTAATCACAGGCTGGTAGCGCCAAGTCACCGCGCCGTCACAAACTCCTCAATCCATTTCCTGAAAATGCATAAACCCATCGAGTCCACCAACATTGTTCGAGAAAACCATTCGAATGTCATCAGGCACGTTCGTCGCCATTAGACTGCGATCGAACTCTTCCATTTGTCATCGAGTACTTTCTGAGCGCTGATACAATGTGAGCCTGGATTTCATTGTTTGCATTCATACTTCATCAGCTACGTTACGTTACTGTCGGTAAATGAACTTGATGCGAATTCATTGTGGACCAGTGCAAAGTACCGCAGTGCGATTCTTCTTTTCTTCTTGGAACCTACATGTTACGATCGACATTATTTTCGCTATACTTTAGTAAAACATTTCATTGGGTATTTTATTTTGAATATTACATACAATGTGGTACAAAAATACCGAAAAAATGAATTTTTATCGCAGCCTAAGTATCAGGTTCCGCAATAAAATTTATTCTATTCTATTAATTTAAAAAATAAAGTCAATTAATTTAGAATTTGTGGGGGGGGCATCTGGTAGGGCAGATAATATAAAGTTGCGCTTCTTGACGATGGTTCACGGGAAATCTCGCTTCTAAAATAGTAGTTTGTGGATCTATTTGATCGATTTATATTTATTTCTAACTATATTCATTAAGGGCACCCAGGTTCATTATATATATTTGAGTATTAAGTGTCGCCATTAGTGGCGATACTGTTCACATGATAAAAACGGCTCCATTTATTAGGTGTTAGACTTAGAACGTCAGAGTTTTCAAAATGTTCTTATCCGATTGGCTTACTTTACTTTTGTATTATGGATGACCTCTTTTAATCCAAAAATTATGAATGGTCAATCCAAATTTGTGTGAGGCAGGGGATTGTGAACTCACAGCCCACATCTCTGTAAACTTAGAACACGACGAAGCACTTTATTTCACATCTGGATGGATGGCATCACATGGACGGTCCATGAGGTTTATACGACACTTACTTATGCATCAAAGTTGGATGGTGAAAATCGTTGATGATACTTGATGTACTTTTTGGCAACTTTGGCTAAAATATTACTTGCAAACTCTCAGTCCTAGGAGATTACAGGGCAATGTTCCAAGTTTGAAGATAGGAGAAATTGTGGTCAACGCTGATAGTAATCTGCCTCGAGCGTCATGGCCCAAATGCCGTCATCGCGTTGCATCCGGGCAAAGATGGCAAAACACACATAACCGACATTAATATTATGTACGTACACGCAGTAGAATCAAACAATTCAAGTCTTTTAGTTTTTAAAGTAGATTCCCCAAAGTGCATGTTTACTCACTTTTTTTGTTAAGTGTTTTACACTTCTTTGTTTTTGATACTTTTTATAAACACCTTTGTACTTCACAAACAAAGGTATTTATATAAATTAAGGTTTTCCTTAAATCATTACACGGGGTAAGACATCACCATGATACGACCTATGATTTACGTAGGTGTACCATTTAATCTATTTCAATCTCTCCCAACTACTGGTGGCTATGTCTTCTAAGCATTTGAGTTTACTCAACTTTTCTTTCAGGTATAAAGATAATATAATGCAAAATACATTAAGATTTTTTTAACTGACGAATTACCGGAGGAGGTTACTCAATTCTTACTGAATGTTTTTTTTAAATATTTTTACCCAGCATAAAAAATGTCATCATAAAAACGGTATATATTATTTATCATTAAACCGATTCAACGTACTTTCGTCAGGGACACTGTGATGTGACGACTGGGAGGACGCCCCGAATGGGGTGACATGGGGGCTGACAATCTACACCCTAAGCTAATACTACTTACGGGGAGGCATTACGAGCGACCTTCATCTAGACAACTGCCATTAGTATTAATAATTACAATTATTTCAGTGCTCATCAAAAGGCTGTTATGGCCAAAGTGATTGCGAATAAAGTAATAATTAAAGGGCATCCTTAAGCACTTTTAGAATACAATAAATGTCTTTATACTTGCCCAAAGGTTTGAATTTAGTCTTCGAGTCGGTATGTCAATAACACGGTCACGTCACATTGGCTTTACTTAGCAAGCAATTAATGTTTTGTGACCTCGGTGAGGCTTAATTCAAACATAAACTGAATGGTGGAAATTTAAATGAGGGAACAAAACAGTTCGACGCAGGTTTTATTGTCACACAGTCGTCGTAAAATGTCTGCGAGGTATGCGTAACGAGAGCGTGGCGTCACCTTCATCGGGACGTTTTAAGATGAACGCACACTTATCCGAACCGAACGCGCCGAAGTCAACGAATCTAAAGAAATCTTTTGAATCATATGAAACCTCGCCCACTTGACGGAGCCGAATCTGTCAGAAACTTCAGAATCCTACAAGAATTCGGATGCGATCATCGGAAACAATGCGCACGATGCGGATGGATCTGTCAATTCAGTAAATACGGATACGTGTGCGAGGCCTTACCGACTTAGGCGCGTTCGGCTCAGACAAGTGTGCGTTCACCATTAAGAGAGCATTTCGGCTAACGACCGTTCGCGAGAGGTTATTCGTCGTTCACCTGCGGGTAACTGTGCGGTGGCTTTGTTAGCCGGTGTTTGCTAGGCGGCCGTGAAACTGGTCGCTCACCCGGACGGCGGTGCTCACTAAACTTGACGACTTTATTGGGCGGGGGCGGCGCTTTACGAGATTTGTTTCACCTTACGTCTACACACCGCCACATCCAACTGCCCGATGACTCTGAAGAATGGCCGCTGAACGCCTAACTCACCTTTCTGATTTGCACTGTCGACTGCATTGACTGCTCTGATGAAAATGGATGTCTTATTCTTAGAAATGGTTCCTCTTCAATATTATTATTTTTAGTAATCTGTCCCTCTGATATATTAGCTACAAAATCTTGTTCATAGCTCGTGGACTGTACGCCCCACTATGCCTAAGAAATTGCCTAAGAAATTTCTTACAGCTTTTTACTTTACCTACTTCAATCATAGTGGGGGTTTAACTTTGCATTTAAAAAGAAAACATTATGACATTTGTTAGCCTCTACGCCTAGGATATCGTCGTCCACACATAAGCTTTATCATCATAGAAGTCTCCTACGCATCTATGATTTGCAATACCTATCTATCAATCACCAAAGATCAGTAAAACAAATTTTAGGTAAATTAATTATTACCTCCGAATCATTCTGAATGAAAAACTCATCAATTAACAACATATAGATTTAAAACATTTCGCTGCCTATACTAAATGACCTAAAAAACGAACAGGCCGAAAATTTTCTATTAACAACACTGGCGCTTGGGTAAATAAATAAAGCGTTTTGTTCGGATTTCGACCTTAGTAAACGAAATCTTTTATGGAAGAGTCTAAGTAGGTATATAGGGATAAAGGGACGTTGGAGCAGCGGAGTGGAATGGAACCCACGACCTTGTGAGGACGAGGTCACGGCACCACCCGCGCCCCCCGCCCCGCTGCCTCTACCTGCCACCGCGGACGTCACTCGAACCCTCATACCCTACATAGCTACCGATACATTTAATAAAGGCGGTCGTCCTTAATTTGGCATAGAAGGTCAAAGTCGTAATGCCTATTCAGCTGTGGCTCTCAAAAAATAGATACTTTTTCTATCAATATGACGCAAAAACCCCTCTGCTGACATCAGAATCTCATTGATTAAATAGAAATGGTTTTTTATCTGTACCAAATTTATGTCTGTCTGTAATTTCCAAATTTATTTAAGTCACTGTACTATAATGCGTGTAGTTAAAAAATTAACTCCCATGAATAAATAGGTGTAATTAATTGTGTGCAATTAAAGACAAAAAAGCACAATTACCGGTTCATATTTTGAGAAAAGACATGCTAATCTACCATCAATTACTAAAACTATCTCAATGGCGTCAATTTTATTCGGACCATCTTACAATAACCACACAAGACTGCAGTGGGGTGCAGTAATTTCTTCGTGTATAACTTATTGCTAGAATTGTTGCACTGAAATTCCCCTACCAAGTGTGTTTCTGGTTCCCTTACAATAGTCTTATCAACCTAGATATAGGTAATAATACCTAAATTTTTGGTCACCCACCCAAGACCAGCTTTTGCAAACATTGCTTAGTTTATGCAATAGCTACAGCACCACATCAAGCTATTTTTTTGTATTTAGGTATTCGACAAATCCATTTCCTTCATTTCATTTGTAATTAATGTTAGTGGTTGTTAAAAATCCTCTATAAATGTCTGTACTCTTACGACGCAATAAACACACATGGGAGATCATAGAGGTGTTGATAACGTTGGTATTTAAGTAGAAAAAAAACAGGGACACTGTGTTTGTAGATGTTATGAGTCGCTATATTTGCCGTGATGTGACGGCAGAGCAGAATCCAATTGTCACCCATGGGAGTCGTACAAGGCGACTAAGGGTAAAGACAGCGATGAGTAGGGCAGCAGCATTCCTCATAAACCACCTAGCAATATACTGCGATTTTATGTACCCGATAGATGGCAATAGGCTCGCCACCAAATGGAACCTAACTTAATTGACGAAAAGTGGGTGCTCAATTCCTACACCTTTGGGGATAGCTAGGTATAGGCGTGATTTATGTATGTATGTAAATGTATGTATGAGTCGCTATAGCCATCACACGGGGCACGGGCGGTCGGGCCGGGTGCGGTGACGGCGGCGCGGCCTTGGCCGTGATCGCGCGCTCGATATAGAGCTCAGCCCGGTCCCCCCGCCTCCACGGCCCCTCACCCATCCTCCACCGACACCCACCACAATCACCTCCTCTCACATCACCCACACTTCCTTGTGATGCTTTCTAGATATTCACATTTGGAACCTCGGCCCTAAGATACTGCGTAGTTGGCTTTCCATCAATATTAAAAAGTTCCATATTAATTACCTATGTACTTATTGACTTATTTTTTTTTTCTGTTTATTGTATGTTTTCGATATAGTAAGTCATATCACCTCATTTGTAGAAAATAAACAGGAGGTAATTTTCAAAAGTGGTCTAATCCAATTTCATAGAATATTGAAACTAAATAGGTAGGTATCTACTTTTTAACTTAGTTGTCATATCTCATTTAATTTGGCATAAAGTGGACTTGACTACTAGGTATTAAAAATTGCCTACCTCCTGATATTTGATTTGAGGAGGAGCTCGCTAGCGCAGTGGCATAGCGCGCTTGCCCTGTGATTGCGTAAACTAAGCAATGATCGCTAAGGCCGGACATTGGATGGATAACCAATAATTTATTATCTTGAGTTCCTCCGTGCTTTGGAAGGCACGTTAAGCCGTTGTTCCCGGCTGTATCTGCAGTCGTTAATACCCACCAACCCGCATTGGGCCAGCGTGGTCGGTTATGGCCTTATATTCTTACCATCCATAGGGAAGGATTTTTCAGGCCATGTATAAATAAATAAGTGATGTATGATGTATGCAACCATTTTTGTAGGTATAGGTAGGTAGGCATCAAGTTATGTGTCAGGTACAAAATCGTTCGAAACAACTTAGTAGGCACATGGCGTAGTTGGAACGAATCAGAATTAGACACCAAGGTCAATACGAGTGATATCATTTATATGGCGTGCTTGTCCCTGAACTCTGTTGGCCGCGAATGACGCACGTGGCTTCAAATATCACCGTGACCTTATTGGTAAAAATAATACCCGTAATTTCAGGTAATGGCGTGGTGCTATTTCTAAGCATAACTTTAGACACTCGCCTATCGCAAAGACATTTACATACCACCTATGTTATAGAAAGGCAAAATCCGTCATTTTGCCATTTTTTTCTATATGCCACTGAAAAATAAAGTACACGTGGTACCTACGTACCTACACCTAATTAACATGAGCACGTTTGGAAAAATCTACTCTGGTTCATCTATGCAAACCACGTATGTGGACCACGGACAATGAACGATTCCTTTCAAAATATCGCTATTTAGTCGGTTTAAGAAAAAAAATAAGATTATCATACCTACTCTTTTCGATACAAAAAAAAGAATTGTAAATGTTAGCGCCTTAATATTGTTGAAGGCAACGTTTTGTAGGAATGTAACTGCAAATGTAATGATAGCGCCTTATGTAAGGGAACAGACTCGATACTCAATAACGCAATTACATTTTTGTGCAATATATTTATTTATATATTTTAATTGGTGTTGGCAGCAGTTATCTAGCGATTAGTAGCAACTTTCTATAATTAATAATTATTATTTCTATATAAAATATGGTTAGCCGTGTGGTGCCGGCAGAGTAGAATACAATTGTCACCACCCCAAATCTCTCCCGTAGGTGTCGTACAAGGCGACTAAAGATAAATCAGTGATGTGAACTGGGCAGCAGCGTTCCTCTTATACCACCTAACAATGTTCTGCGACCTTTGTGCCTAATAAACGGCAATAGGTTCGCCACCTATTACATGGGACCTAGCATAGTTGGCGAAACGTAGGTGCTAGTTCACCTCTGCCTACCCCTTCGGGGATATAGGCCTGATTTGTATATGTATGTAAAATATGGTGTATTGTAAATTCACCAGCTGTTACTACCGTGCACGTAAACTAGAGTCGTATACCGGGAACAATCATCTTTAATAACAACAGGCGAGGCAGCCATAAAAACTTAGCTAAATCCGTCAAACGTCATCATGCTATCCACTCCCTTTTGATTAAGACCGATGAACCGAGTGATTGGGATTGCAACATTCCTATCCATACTGCTCAATATTTTGGCCTAGGTTTCACAGCCGACACCATCCCTCTTAGGTATGCTGTTGTTGGCAGTTTGCTCTCCACCATTTGTGTACCCCAAGATTGGTCCACTCCGGACAATGTCCCTTTGTCGACTTTAACGACACCCATGGGACGAGTAGGGGCTGGCACATTAAACGTTATTTTGTCACTCCCAGACCATACTAAACCAACCCAAAATAATTTGGACGCAGAGTAGGAACAAAAATAATGAAATTGAATTTCTGTATTGACATTTATTTTTTTATATAATATAATGTATTTACAGTACTAACAATTCGTAATAGATTATTTAGCTTTACCTTTCTTTTTTCCTCCTTTTGGTCCTTTAGAACCTTTAGAGTTAGACCCTTTAGAGGTCTTTCCAGACTTAGCTTTGTTGAATTTAGCTTTTTTACCACGTCCCTTCGTTTTCTCTTTAGATTTTTGAGCGCGCAAATCCTTTTTCATTCTAGGATCAACTACCTTGTAGTGACCCTTGACACCTGTGGGTCGTTTCATACGTTTGGCCGTAGTATGCTTTTTGGCTACTACATAAGTTACTTTCTTTTTGCCATCAGTTTGTGCTTTTTTGTACAATTGACGAATTTGTTGAGCCTTCTCTCGTTCTGACATATCAGCATTTTCCATGACTGATTCAACCTTCTTCTTTGCCCGTTCCATCTTCTTTATAGTACGCTTCTTCTTTCTAGCTTTAGCCTCAATCACTTTCTTGATTGGCCTTACATTTATATCTTGAAGTCTCTTTTCATACTCTTCGGTGTAGTTCTGTGGATGAATGAAAATAAGATATCTATTACTTAATGTTATCCAGAGTTAGACTGCTAAATTAGCATAGAAATGGAGATTTAATATTATAAATGAGCTCTGTACAAAAAGTTAATAATAGTAAATATGCAATAATATGTTTAGAATAATTAAACTCTTTATGGTGATCAATGTAGTAAATAAAATAATCAGATAGCATAACAAACACCTGATAAAAAAACTTTAATAATGCCCTTTTAATTCCCATGTTTTATTTTATGAAAATTATGAAGAAAATGGTATGATATTTTTTGTTTTTATGTGGGCCATTGTACAAACTCAAATAGCACATATGGACGAGTTGTTATTGATCTCCAAAATAAAAATTCAATATATAGGCCTACCTCTGGTACCGCAATAGGTTTCCGCATATGTTTTTTCTCATCCTCTACAAACCAATCAGGTAAGTTATTGTCATTAAATGCATACCGGTTCCATGAATCATCAATTAAATCTCGCTTGAACTTTTTAGAGGTAGCTATCATGGTTCCCAGTGCCAATGTTTCTGCATCCATTTTGAGAGATTTTTTTATTTTCTTTAATTCTAAAAAATGCCACTTACAATGTATAAAATTTTTCAAATACATGCACATAATATGTGAAATAAGTAAATTTTCGTGATCATTTACCTGGATCCTGTGGAACTACTTCAAAACCGGATTTTTTATCACCTTTAGCTCCAGCATTACCAGCAACTGGTGCTGCTGTTTTTTCCACATCATAATCACTATCAGAACTGTCATCGTCTGAACTATCACTTTCTTGTAATTTCCTTTTCAAACTATCCTTATTTTCTGAAGTAGACGTATCAATTACTTTCTTACCTGAAAATATATAATTAATAATTAAAATATCATTTTGATAAGGTACCAGATGTCATATCAATAATATTCTTAAAATTTACCTTTCTCTACATAGTTAGTAGCTATTTTGTCTAAATCTACACCTTCATCATCTTCTTCGTCAATGTCCTTAAAACAATCTTTCTGAAACCAAAGTTCTGCTTTCAATGACCGTCTAGACACAGGGTCAGTGTCATTTAAGTCTGTTAATAAAGGATTATTCTTAGGAATTGACGGGGTTCTTGTTAACTGACTATTCCTAATTGTATTCAATTTTGTCATTTTGTCTATTTTCTTTGATTCTTTTTCTTCATCAGAGAAATCTGTAAATAAAGAAGTGTGATTTGAGAAATATAGTAATGTAAAATTAAAAATGGTTTCATAAATTTGGACCAAAATATTAAAAATGTCACAATATTATAAAAAATCACCTAATGTTTCTTTTTGTCTTTCATCTTCTGAATCAGATTCCATTTCCAAATCACTATCAGAATCTTTATAATAAAGACCCGATGAATCCAATTTGGATGATTCAACATCATATTTGACATATTTAGCTTTAACTTTCAGTTCATCATCTGATTCATCACCATCTACCACTATGTCAGGTTGCTGATCCACTATACGAGCTAATTCCTGTAATAATAACGTATTTTATTTATGTTAACAAACACTTTCTGATATTCTGTTTTAAATTCTTTGATTGTCATTTTTTTTTTCATTGTCTTTGATGGACATTATAATTATAATAGTTACAAATTAAGTAAAGGTAATGCACAAAAATTTTGTTAATAATCACATTGAGCTATTTATTTACTGTTCTACCTGAGCATTTTTTATGGAAGATAATTGAAACATGTCATTGCTTTCCAATATTGGACCATCATCTCCTTTTAAAACCATTTTCAAGTTCATTTTCTCTGCCAATTTTTGTCTCTGTTTATTCAACTGCTTCCTTTTACGTTTTGTGAGACGACGATCTTCATCCTGAAAGAACATTATTATTTAATTAGTATTATATTAAATTAAAAACAATTCAATAGACAACATTTCAAAAATTATAAGCCCTCAAAATAAAAATACCGTTTCTTTATTTTCCAATCCTGACTTTTTAAATGTTTGCTTCCGACATGGGAGAACAAAAATGTTGTCTAGTCTGTCAGTCATAAATGAAATCCAATGTCTTAATTAACATTACTTTACTAGCAATCAATTGAAATCCTTCCGAAACTTTAATTTAAAACGTATTAAAGTTTCGGAAGGATTTCAATTTAATTTAAGAAGTATTTTACTTTGAAATTGATTTCAAATATTTGAAATATAACCTATTTTTATTTTCGACACCAGAAAAGCTAGTTTGTCAATTTTGACAAGTCACGCGTCAGAACGAGTAAAAAGTAACCAAAAAGAAGATTTGGTCATTTAGAATGACCGGAATTTAAATCATTGCCATCTACTAGGCCCCTTAAAGATGGTTTACCATAGATATTGATCACCATGTCTCTTTATATTACAACTCTAGTTGCCTTGTACCATACACCCAATGAATAAGTAATTGCACTCTGCTTTACTGGTGTAATTACCAATTACATACCTGTAATTCAGCTATTTGATCATCAATGAGTTCTTCATCATCAGCTTTATTTTCTTCTTTATTTACTCCACTATCTTCAATTACAGTTGACTGGGTTGCATCCTCTTTTTTGTTTTCATTCTATATAAACCAGACCCAAATTAACATATTCAGATGAAATGTTATTTATAAGTAAAAATATTAAGTGCATTATAAAATAAGACTAGAATTTTATAAAAACTAAAAAACTCTAAATATTTATTTAAGGAATAAAGAAGTACATACCTGGGATTTTTTTAATTCTTTCATTTGTTTAAGCCAAGACAAAAGTAGCTTTAAATCTTTTCTGCCCAAAACTTTTATATCTTTGCAACATATTTTTATTTCATCTGTTGTTTTTGGATGGTCCGCAACAAATTTTTCATCTATCACTATCTGTTCATAAGAAAATTAATTTCATTTAATTAATGCTATTTATTTAGTATTTTTCTAATTTTATGCATGAAAGTAAATTTATAACAATTACCTCTGAACAACCTTGCAGAAGATCTATTGGATCCTCAGCAGTGATGAATTGTGAAATTAAAACCTTATGGTGAGTAGTATAATCATTTTCTTTATATCCCTCTGCTTTCGCTTTTTTTTGTTTTTCAGGATGCATAACATTATTGTGTTGTTTCTTGGCTATTTCCAAGTCCTCAAATACATACTTTGGATCCAAAAATTTATGGTCGATGCTAGCAGGGGCCACATAGCCTTGACATACGACAAAGATCTCTGAAGACTCATTACGAGAAGCCTGGGGTTTAGTAGCATGTACTTTTTTGAAAAACTGTTTTAACACCCATAATAAAGCATGATAATCTTTAGATCTAAATACTTTGGTAACAAACCAACCACCTTCTCTAAGGAAGTTTGTTGCCAGCTTCATAGCACTAAGTGTAAGACAGGCCTGCTGATAAGCATCATGAAGCCAGTTTAGACCTACATTAGGTGCACCATCGTGTAGTACAACATCAGCTTTCCATGTTTTGATTTCTTTCTTAATAGCTGCTTTGCACTTATCTGTAGTAATGTCTTCAGTAAGTCCAATACATCCTGGTACCGGTTTTATCGGAAACAAATCCACGCCAATAACTATACTGGATACAGGCATATTTTGATGTGCTACCTGCATCCAACCACCTGGAGCCGCACATAAATCTATACATACTCGTGATTTTTGCAAAAATCCAAATTTCCGATTTAGCTGTATTAGCTTAAAAGCTGCTCTGGATCGGTATCCTGCAGATTAAAAATATTAATTAATACCTTTATATCGTGTCTAATCGACAATAAAATTATACCACTTGAAGGACACTAATGTGAACTTGGAAATTAAATTATATTATTCCTAGAAAGAATATTAGTATTATGTTAAGTACCTGTTTCTTTTGCTAATTGGTAGTATTTATCTTTCCTTTGTTTCCCTACTTTGGTCTTTTTACCCATTTTTAAAATTTGAGATTTGCGTTATGACACATTCAAATTCTGAAAATAAACATGGCACGGGATTGACGGGATAACTCACTGAAGTATTAAAATACTTCTAGAAAAGTAACAACAACCACGCAAATGAAAGCAAGCAAAATATATTTCACTGACTAAATGAGTGAGGTTAAAAAATAGAAGACAATTCTAGTGCTGGCTAGTGGCTACACGTGTGTGTATGACAGTTGACATTGACAATTAACATTGACTTGACACTGACAACAGACAGTCCCCGGTGCAGTTCGGTGTATGTATCCAACCAAGTCTTGTATCGGACCGAGTATCATTACTTGATCCATGAAATATATACTTGCAAGCCTATATTCCCTAACAATAGGAGAAATATTAGAAAAATAGGAATTTTGTAACACTAATTAGCAAAAATCCGTCGAATTCTAATTCCTAATTTGACCTAATTTACATTGATGCCAATTTTTTGTTCTTGATCATCAACACAACATATTTTCTTCTCCCACTCTCCTCTGTTAGACGTGAGGTCAGCATGAACTCCCCTCTTCCATAGATTATCTTTCACACAATCCATACATACATAAATCACGCCTACAGAACTAGGTTGTAAGATTAAGCCTCTTTGCTTCATCAAGAGAGAAATAAATCAATGTCTATGCCCGTCATAAAAAAAATGTATAGTCTGTGGTGAGTGCAACTCTAGCTCATAGAGGAGGAACTCTAGCTAGTTAGTCTGTGGTGATTCATTAGTACAAAATTGAAGATTACGGAGACACTAATTTAACTAGATACCTACATTTTCTTTGTGCAAAGTGTTACGAAGTTAAATTTCCAACCTTTGTATACAAAAATCATACAATTAAAGTGTTCTGTCTAAAAAATATTGGTTTCGGAAGTCTGTTCAAAACATTTATTACTGAGTTGTAAACAGTGCGCATCGAGCGATATTTCATCATGACGCCCAATATTCAGACATTTATCAATAGTTTTCAAAATAGACTGTAAGTGCTTTTTACGTAATAAATATTAATTCGTTATTAAAATGGCTTCAAATTAGTTAGTTAATCATAAAATTGCTCAATTATTTACAGAAGTACGATGTTACACAAGGTCATTAGATTGCGTGTTCTAGACGTATCTATTACTTACGTGTACTTTGATGTCGATGTTTACTCTCTACATAAATAATATTATCTTCTTCACAGAGAACCTCCTGTGCGCCAACATCTTAAAAATGTGTATGGTACACTAATGATGACCTGTGCCTCGGCTTCAGTTGGAGTTTGTATTGATTTGTTTACAAGAATTCAACTAGGGTTCTTCTCCACTCTTATAGGAGTCGGTCTGATGTTGATGTTGATTGCTACTCCAGATAATGGCAAAAATACTTCATTAAGACTTGGATACCTGTTAGGGTTTGGATTAACTTCAGGTACAATTTAGATATATTTTTTATCAAAGTTTCATGTCAAGTCATGAGTAAATTACTAAAAACACGATGTAATGATTTTTAACACTGCTAGGTAATAATTGCCAGGGGAAATCAGTAAACCAAAAAGTAAAATAATCCTTATATAATTAAAATGATTAAGTTAGTTGTATATTCTTGTGAATTTATTTAAGTCTGTACCATCTAACTTGTCTTATTTGGTAAACAATCTTGGCACACCGTTTTATTTTAGCATGGCCCTGAGCATACGTAACTGACAGGACGGGGGCCTCTTGTACAAAAAGCTCTGTCTGTGTCTCCGTAACTTATGACACATGGGCTTTTTGTATTTTAGGAGTCATTTTAGGAGCGGTTACCCGTTACGTATGCTCAGGGCCTTAAATAAATAAATTGTGGATAATATATTAGCGAATTATATAATGTAAAAAAATTATAATTGTAATGTAAGAATAAAATGTAAAATTATTGCAGGAATGAGTATGGGGCCATTGATGCTGTATGTCAGTGTTGTTGACCCATCTATTATAATCACTGCACTCCTTGGCACAACACTGGTGTTTGTGTGCTTCTCTATAGCAGCCATGCTTGCCGAGCGTGGCAGCTGGTTGTTCCTTGGTGGAACTTTGATGACTCTACTTACTTCTATGTGTGTGATGTCCCTGGTGAACCTATTTATGCAGTCACGTATACTGTACCAAGTAAGTGAGCCTATTACATTTTTATCAGACATTATCATTATTATTCAGATGCTGATCTTGGAGCAAATAAATAATTTTCTGTATGTGCTAGTCCTGACACACCCCAAGGGTGTAAAAGTTTAGTAAGGGAGATTACCACCTGTAGGCCAATAAAAATCTTGGGAGTTAGGACACCCAAATAGTTAATGGCTAACAACTAAGAATGGTATACCCAAAGAGGGTTGGTATTAGACAAGCAGTCAGCCGTAAAACTTAAGCCAAATCCTTGACCAGTATAGATTGCATTTGTGTCACCTCAACCTGTTTGTCTCTTAACATGATCCTGTCCAATCATTGCAATGCAATGGATTACATGAAGTTTACTACAGTGGTGAATAATACAAAATAATGTGGAAATGTTTAGATCTTGATTTCTAAAAAACTAAATTAGTACTCTACGGCAAGACAAAAAATGACAAAGGATGTATCTGAAATACACCCAGTACGGCCGGCCTTCCATGTTGTCTGATTCGGGAACAATACCTGGCATTTTTGCAATTCCCAAACTGGTTTTGATAAATCTTAAAAAATTGCTGGGTACCCTATTGAGGTTTTGTGGTACAGATACTGCACCCTGGTCAGCTCTATTGCTGGTACTACTATCAGCTTCACTGTGGTGGTAGGCTTGCACCAAGGCTCGGCTCTGAGCAATTGAGCATACAAAAAGAGACTCCTAATGGAGGTTCAATGACATGAGAACAGACTATAATACAGGATACTCAATTTAACATTTAGTTAAATTTTATTTAATTAACATAACTTGTTTTTTTTTGATATTGTCAATTATGCATGCTTTTCTTAGATAGTCATTACTAGTTTTTAACAATTGTGAATAAAATTAATAATATTTTAATAAGCTACTACAGATATTCTATACATTAAAACAGAATAGTGAGCTTCATCATAAACATCATCACCAGCTATTTAATTCCCTATAGAAACACCCACAGTTAATTTTTTAATCTACATTAATATTATAATTCATTATAAGTGCTTCCACAAAGCATACATGTGTTATCAGTTTGAGTAAGGCAAATATAAAAAATATGACGCACAGGCATGTATTGTTTATGTTGTGCGTCATGTTTAATTTAAAATTCTTATTTTCAAATAAGGAAATAAGATGGTAAATTTAATATTTAATTCTACTAATTCGAAATAGAACTATTTTACTAATAAAAAAATCTACTTGAAGATATTAGGAGATACTCTAAGATGGTGGAATATGCCATTATAATAATAATTATAGATATTTTTCCTTTTCTTTGTACCCACTCAATCGACTATTGTAACCAGTGTAAGAGTTATTCAGGTTTCTCATTATGATCATAATGTTTACTTAGTAATTGGATAATGAGATTGTTGTTTTGTTAAACAAATAGTTGCTGGTATCTGACATAAGCTCATATTGTTACCAAAAGAACCTAATTCGCGTACACATGTATGAAACAATAATACGTTCAATGTTACGTAACGAAGCATCATTCGCGTATATGTGTATGAAACAGTATTGAAAGGAAGGACACAATCGTAAAATATTATTCAAGCACTTATGAATACATTATTTTCAGGCACACCTGTACCTTGGACTGATGCTCATGTGCGGATTTGTTCTCTTCGACACCCAACTTATCATTGAAAAACGCCGTATGGGAAGCAAGGATTTCGTTCAACATGCTTTAGAATTATTCATTGACTTCATCGGAATTTTCAGAAGACTAGTCGTTATTTTGACACAGAAGGTAATTGTATTCAACTTTACTGTATACGTGCTAGCCATTAGAACACAATCTTACTGCAAAATCGGCTTATCTGAACATATTGCATTTGGTGGTAGATGATTTTTATAGGAATCAAAGTGAGCCACATAAAAGAAATTACATACTTTGACATTAACCAGTCAGCCACAAATTGTTGGATTTGCCATTCCACATAATAGAAGACAACATATCAATTTCGTGGGTTAGGTTACGTTAGCTATGTAATAATGTAGGTAACCCATAATTTATTATTTCTAAATTTGAATGTACACCTGAAACATAGCATAGAGCAATCTTTTAGTAAATACCTACAAATGAAGACAATCAAGTATTCTACAATTGACCCTAATACTTATTCTGTAAGCATTGCTTTAAGTTCTTGTGTAAGTCTCCATACTATAACTATTGCTCGACTTACATAATTTCAACACATCGCCTTTTCACTAGCCTAGACTCCGCGACAATACGATGTTGTCTCCATTGAACTACTATTACTATATAACTCAATGGTTGCCTCGACTTTTCCTCTGTATTCATTGAACGCGTCGCAGCCGTTACACATTATATGACGTATAGGTATGTGACGCTAGCAACTAATGCCCAATACAAGAGCGACAAAAAATAGTTATAAAACGCTGTCTTCTTCTGTACTGACAGGTTAATTAAGGTTATTCTGGCAGGTATTCCCCCAAATACAGGAACGCTACTCAAATTTTGAACACTGCTTAAAAAGGTAAGTGGACAATACCTGGAATTTGTATGGCAAAACGTCAATTTTGACAATACTTAAATGTTAAGCTGTGCTCAAAATTTGAGAAGTGTTTTTGAATTCGGGGGTAAGTATTACTGTTGCAGGAATGCAATTTTGTATCTCTAAACCAAGTAGAAAATAATAAAAGGTACTTATAATTAGGCGTATGGTGACGGCAGGGTAGAATACAATTGTCACCACCCCAAATCTCTCCCGTGGGTGTCGTAAAAGGCGACTAAGGATAAATCGGTGATGAAGAATGGGCAGCAGCGTTCCTATTATACCACCCAGCAATGCACTGCGGCTTTTGTGTCCGATAAATGGCAATAGGCTCGCCACCTATTACATGGGACCTAACATAATTGGCGAAACGTAGGTGCGAGTTCACCTCTGCCTACCCCCATAAGGGATAATAATATGGGCGTGATTTATGTATGTACTTATAATTAATATGATTGTCCCATTACTGCTATTTTCAATAATTGTAAAGCGTATCGTTATTCCTAGTTAGACAGTAATGTAAATATTTTAAGTTTTCTTTCTTATTACAGGAAGAACAGAACCGACGTCGCAAACGTGATTAAGTGTTGGAAGACCACCTGTTTTCTGAATATTTATACAATACAATATTTTCTTTAAATATTTAATTCACATAAATAAAGTTTGTTTATATATAATAATAATAATAACTTGTGTAAATTGGAAGTGGTTGAAATAAATTTTGGGTGTATATTAAATATTACTGCGGTTTCTTTTCTTGACATATAATAATGTTGTTTAAATCATAGATAGCCGAACCATAAATATGTTTTTGAAATAAAACTAGTCCCCCCGTGACCACGGCCACTGTAAAGTGATCGAAACGTCGGGTTAAATAATTAATATGCCAAACACCAAATTAAACGCGAGTCTTGTCCGTAAAAGTTATTTTATTTCAAATGTGTAGTGCTCGTGCAAATTTAAGAAAACATTACATAAATATGTTACCAGAAGTGACCGCTCGGAATGATAATCTTGACAATATGTGTAGGCGCACACTAGGCGACACGCGACAGCGATAGATCGGCGACTAGATGCGATGACAGGCTGCGGCCGACAATTTCATATATGTTCAGCTAAGCTGTTCATATTATCGTTAAACGTTGTTTATTCATTGAACTGCCCAGACCATTATCATGATATGGTAGGTTTTAGCTGGCCATTTCATGAAATGGTCGGCCACAACATGAAGTGATCAATAGGGATAATGACACTAACAAAGAATCACTGATATAATGATTTATAATAATAATTTAGGATAAAGAGATTCCTTAATAGTCACTTGTTATAAGATTATACTTGTAATAGATATTATTTTATAAAAATAAAAGTACAAACTTAACAATCCGCCATATTTGCTAAAACGCCTCGTGACGTCATTGTTTAGTTATCTCCATTTTGACATTTTATTTGCCAATCAAATTCACTAGCTTAATATAGAAACTGGCCTTTTTACGGAATAGTGACGTCACACATATGCCATTACTATTTTGGCGGAAATTTTAAATTGCATTGTTCAAAACATGTTTTTTCTATCAAAATCGAAAGTTTTTACAAAAATATAATTTATTTTGGGTAAAATAGACACGTAACAAAAACATGACGTAGTTTTACAAAATTAGTTGTCATGCTTATTCTATGATCTGGCCACATATACAGTGTGGAAATAAAAAATGGGCCCTGGATGGAAAGTCCTTATATCTTTGAAATAGCTCACAATTTACTGAAAGAAAGCTTCCTTTATTTAAAAAAAAAAAACATAACTGCGTTAACAGAATTATCAAAAAGCTTACCCGAACCGGGAATCCAACCATCCAAAAAAAAATTAACCCTCGCCAGGGGTCAGGGGGTAATATAAAACTATGATTTTATCTCGGGCGATAAAGAAGAAGGCCTCGTATTGCATATTCAAATACTTGCGATCAGAGATATTCTTTATTTTATCGCCCTTGGTATATAATGTATTATTATGTCACACCTGACCATAAAGTGGACTTTCCGCCCGCTACGCGTAGGGAAAATCTCACTTCATGGTCAGGAAGTGACATAAAACCACAGAACAGAATATATTTTACTGTTCTGTGCATTAAACTATGACCTTACCTCGGGCGATAAAAAAGAAGGCCTCAGATCGCCTAGATATTTATCGTCAAATACCTGCGATCTGCGTCATTCTTTGTTGTATCGCCCTTGGTATATAATCTACTATATAAATGTATAATAGCAACGTCTGTGAAGGGTTTTTAATTTTTACGATTCTTTTTTGTAAAAATACATATTACTATTTTTAAAGGGTCTTTTGTAATTAAAATAGGTACATGCCAGTCCCATCGTGACTGTCATATTGAATTAATTGCCGGAGCACATTACTAATAATATCTACTATATTAATAATTTTAAATAATTATTTCTAATATAAAGAAAGGTTACTATAAGTAGTGTCGGCACAACATGTCTTCTTCTTCCACTCTCCTCTATTAGAAGTGAACTCAGCATGAACTCCCCCTCTTTCTAATATAAGGTAAGGTTAATGACAACAAAAATGCAGGTTTATGCTAAAAACGTTTATTATGTGCTTATTAAAAAACAAGATGTTAAGTATATCTTTAAGACGCATACCTAAGGCACAAATTTTTGATTCTAATCATAAATAAGGTTTTTTAACTGTTTTCTTCTTTCGGGTGTATCTTATTTTTATCGAATAAAAATATCTTTCTAGCTTTATCCAATTCATTATTGACTAGGATACCTATCAAACTAGCCACATTAGCCGAGTCATTTACTGGCGAATTGGGCAATCTGTCCATTTTAGTGTCCTCTTCAGATATTTCTTCGGCTGGTGGATTGTTGTTATTTTTAGATTTACTTATTTTATACATTTTCCCAGGTAATTTTATATCACAACATTTAAATTTTCCTACATACTTAGACATTATTGTTGCGGAACTGCCACTTCTCACTATATATTCATAAGTGGAGACCCCTAATAGAGCTATATATACATGGAAACAAAATAAATGTATCAATGCACAAGCTATTGCTAACGCAGTTCCGCAAAAAAGTATCACAAATAATAAAAACAATATCGAGTTTTTACAAAATTTTGATTCATAAGAAATATCTGTATCATTTGAGGTAGTACAATTAATAAGCTGCTGTGTATAGGCACTTAATTCTCGAGGATCGCAAAAAAATAATACTATGTCTAGTACACACAGCAAAAATGTCATTAACGATAACAGTAAGGCAGTTACAACGCTAGCAATAAAGGCTCCATAATTCCTCCGTCCCACACAGCTATTCAGCCACTTGCAGTGGTGATCGAAATGGGCCACGCATTTATTACACAAGCTACAATGTTTTGTCTTTTTGCTACTGGTATTAATATTGCATAGATGGCATCTTCCATTTTCTATAACGTGGGCGTGGACATTGCGATCGAATTCTGGAACAATATTGGTGTCCAATTTTCTCAATTCCTTTTCGCTGGGATCAAGAAGTAATGCAGTTACATGGGTAATAATATGTGACAAGTATAAAATCCCAAATATTACTTCAGTAATTACTTTGAGATATTCGAATTGTATTTGTACAAGGATGACGAAATTGAGTACACCTGTGACCACAAACACAATCCAACCAATAACTTGTTGATGATTTAGAGGCAATTGTAATCCATTGATCCTTCTTTGGGGACGGTGATTTTGATCTATCACGCAACATTTGTGCATTTGTATACTACTTAACAATAGTAAACATACGTTTAAACTTTGTCCTAAAAATAATTAGTTTTATCAATCTAAACGTCACTCGTCACTCGATTATATGCGCGCGCAATTCGGCTGGCATAGGTACCGACGACGCCCCAGTTAATTAAATATTAATTAAGAGTAATGTCAAGGGACTAAGGGTACACTATTTTGTTTAGAATACCTACCTACTTAAAAACCCGTAGGTACACATTACTGCGAATTGGCGCAATGCGAATTCGTAACGTAAATTTCTCCGTTGTATTTTACAACGATGCGATTTGGTGAGCCAGCGAAACAAAGAATAAAATCGAAGCAATGCACGATGCGAATCAATTTGCAAGTTGTTGCGATGCGACGTGCGAGTTTGCAAATTTTTACCTAAAACTGAATTCAATTTGTTGTTCTCATTGAACTACTATTACGAGCGTACCTAGTTAACCTTTTAACTCAATGGTTGTTCTTGCATTGTTTCATATACTCGTTACTATGGTAACGAAAGCATCATTAGTGGACAGTTTTATGATGATTTTGATTATAAAATGAACTATTCGTTTTTAATATCAACATTATATACATGTTAGAAAAATTAGTACAAAGATTTTGGTGGTTAGAAAAAGAATTTAGGTGCCCCGCGTCCGCTGCTATCCAGGCACCTGCCCGGATAGCAATGGACGCGGGTTCGATTCCCGCATCAAGACCATAATTTTTCGTAATATAATCTTTGTAAAAATGAACTATAAATATGCATGCATCAGAGCATAAACATGCATGAGAGGGAATTCTATAGTTGTTATTAATTACGATATACCCAAGGAGGGTTAATTGGTATCAGGTAGGCGGCCGGCTGTAAAACCTAAGCCAAACCTTGACCTTTCTCCGTTCAATAGTCTCTTGATATGGACCTTTCCGTCTGTAACGGGTTTTATATTGATGAATGAATGTCTTTTTTCTAAACATTCATTCATCACTAGCCCATTTCCAGTGCAATGGATGATATGAATTCAAAGGGAATTAATGATGTCTGACTGATAAAAATGGAAGAGAAACCACCGCCGACCCCAGATAAACTGGGAATAGGGCAGGAAGATGATACATTTTATTATTATGAACTAATATTTGATTCTTGACTTAGGGAAAACGAAATTATGCTATGACGATATAAATAAAAAGTTATAGTCATATAACAATGTTGCAAGGAGTAGACACCACTAATAAATACGCTAAAGAAATGTATAAAAAAATAGTCTTTATTAATATGTATCATGTATCAATTACTACGTAATGTAAGTATTTGTATCAATAGTTTCATTTTCCTTGGCGTACCTTTGTGCCATCTCTTTTCTGGTATGTACAAGTATTCTATGGCCCTTACAATCTAGATCTTCTTCATAACACTTATTTTTACAACACTTTTTACAAAGCTGGTAAATGCACTTGCCTCCCTGAAAAATAATATAAAATATTACTGGTATACTAGAAAGTAGTAGTACTTCAATATGATAATTATACATAAGTTTAATTTTCTTTTCTATAAATTACTTGAATCTGTAGTTTGAAATTTTTCTCATCAATTCTAAATAAAAATACTAAATTTTTTAATGTCAATAATAATTGTTATATACTAACTAATGGATTTTTACAGGTATCATTGACACAAATTTCACCAGATCTTCCATTTTGCATATTATTTTTTGGGGGCCTACGCATTATTTTCCTTAATTTTTTCATTTTTTTCCGAGATATACCATTACCATCTGGATCTTCAAATGGCCTTTTTACTTCATTTTCGATCTAGAAAACAAAGAACGAAATTTTACATTCAGTACTTTTATTCTTATATATTACATTATATTTTTTTACCTGATTCTTACTTAAATTTTCCATTTTCTTTGTATGTTCTTCAGGAGACATTCTAACATATGGTTGACATATCCATGGAGGTAATATTAAGTCATATCCAATATGAGTAATATTTTCGTCATTTTCAAAATGGGTTAAACCTTCATGATAGTCAATATATTTACCTTTTATTTCTAAAGACACTTTTCTAAAATCGTTTAGATTTTGTCCTGTTGCAAGGATTTGTCTAATATCATTATTTTCTTCAAATGTGAATCTATAAATATCAGACAAAAATTAAAAAAGCTTCAAGAGGCATTTTATCATACTAATATTGCTGAAGTTGTATATGTTTATATTACACCACAACCAGATTTTAAAGGAACACAAATCATCCGGTGCATTGGCTGAGCTGTTTTGTAAGATTTCAGGACCAACAATAAATATGGAAAGAATATTTTCTGATCTGCTGGACTCTGCATCCTAGTGAAAATAAGATCCTGAATGATTGATTTATACAGCCCTCCCAGGTCACAAAAAATGGGGGTCCCATATTACATACATACATACATAAATCACGACTATATCCCTGTAGGAGTAGGCAGAGGTAAATTATTAACACCCACAGACCTATGCCACATATCCAGCACATAAATCTCAATACTAGGTGGTTTATGAGAAATGCTGCTGCCCATTACTTATCACTGTCTTTACCCTTAGTCGCCTTCTATGACACCCACAGGAGAGATGGGGGTGGTGTAATTGTATTCTGCTCTGCCGTCACCACATGGCGAGTCCCATATTAGGAGATAATATTTAAAAATTTATTTGACATATTTTTCTTTTTATATTTGGCAAATCTGGTAATATTTGCAAACAGTAGGTACTATTATAAAAAATAACATCAATGTAAAAACTGTTTTCTACTACATACATTTTATGAAATATTTTGAATAAATGGCCTCTTATATATGATGTTGGACAAGGGTACTTCTGAACCAAGTCTAGATACTCTAAAGCCATATCCCATGATACTGGATTAATCCCTTCAAATAAAGCTGGATTTGTGAGTATGCCTTCAGCACTCATCACTCCATCCACTTTTGTGTAATTTATACATCTAGTGACATCTTCTAGGCATTGAATATTACCATTGGCAAACATTGGAATGGATATTGATTTCCTGCAATCACAATATTTATAAATAAATAATACACTATAAACTAGATTTTTATAGACAACATTGAAAATTGCATATTTTGTATTCAGTCATCCAATAGCCTTGCTGTAAAATGATATAATACTAACCTGACAGCTTCAATATGATCCCAATTAGCGACTCCAGTGAGTGGGCCTTTTTGTTCTCTAGTCCTTCCATGTACAGTCAATAACTTACATCCTGCTTCTTGTAACATTAGGGCATACTGGATAGATTTTTGAATATCATCAAATATTCTCACTTTGCAGGTTATAGGTACAGATACTGCTTGAGACATTGTTTTAACTGCAGAAAAACTCAATTACAATGATTTTTCTTAAACTTTGGTGTCGTAACGAGAAACAAAAAAAGTTACAGCAATATAATTATGAATTCAAGTACATTTTTAGTTACCAATATCTTGCAAGAGTTTCCAGTCATCTTGAAGAAAAGCTCCATATCGCCCTCTTTTAGCAATTGATTGCGGGCAACCTAAATTAATATCAATTGCGTCACATTGTCCCTCTACCATTTTAGCAGCAGCAGCCATAACATCGGGATCATTTCCACAGAACTATAATTATAAATTTTATGATACATTATTCAATATCCTACCATTGAAAGATAGTTGCAGTTACCTACCTGAACAATTAGGGGGCGGTCTTCTTTGCAAGTTACTAAGCTGTCTTTTCTGTACTTTGGGTCTTTGATGAACACGTTACTATGAAACATTGGAGTGTAACATAATTGAGCGCCGTGATTACGACACAAGAGTCTCCAGGCTAGTTCACTGGCATCTACCATGGGAGCTACTACATATTTGGGTGTTCCTATTAAATCATAAAACTGTGTTGGAGTCATATTAAAATTCTATAGTCAATATTTTTCTTGTATCAATTTATCACTGGCCTAAAACTATTAGGTTATAATGTCTGACTGACGTGTCTTTGACATTGACAATTGACATGATCACAAGTGTCTTTTTTAAAATGGTATAACGTTCCTGGAAACAAGTTCTTTAGGAACTTTCTTCATTATGGGCTTTGGAGAAGGTCAATCAGCTTTAGTCAAGCTCGTCCATTTTCTGGGTGTTTCAGTTCTGCTGCTAGGTCAAACAGATCTTTTCTTTGTCTGTTTGATTTGTTTGACATAAAAAAGTTTTGTTTTATCTAGCAACAGAACAAAAACACATAGAAAATGAACGAGCTCGACTGAAGCTGTCTGAGTCTCCGAGGCCCATTATGCATAAAAATAGCACACTTTTACTGCACAAAGTCCATTTCGGAACAATTTTTGAATGATTTTGGATGATGAACAAAATTTGACTGACGCCATTGAAAGCAAGCCAAGCACCATAGAGGACATTAATACTACGGATACCAAGCATAAACGTAGTGTATTATATACTCTTTGACCAAGCACTCCGCAAACTTTTAGTATTAACCCATATATTTTTAATAATATGTATAACGTTCCTGGAAACAAGTCCTTTTATTTACCCATAGATTTTGACTTTAACCTCAGAGTAAATAGGACACTTTAACACTCGTCTGTTTTTATTTAGTTGTTATTGTTTTTGATTCTCCCTGTATTTTTAGAGAAGTCAAAGATCTAGCCCATACAGCCATGTCTTTGTTGAACGAGTAAGTGGAATGATTTAATGAAATGAATTAAATGAATTTTAGTCATTTAATTAATTTCAAGTGTGGGAAGTGCTTGGCGCAAAAATTGTTTCAGAGTGGACTTTGTGTAGTGAAAGTGGTGTTATAGTATCCTTGTTGATGAGGAATCATTGAAATAAAAATGACGTGTTTGACGTTGCGAATTTTAAAGTGGTTTTCACCACCTCATCGGTCGCCGTCATGAACTCAGTAACTATTCAACTTGCGCCAAGTACTGTCTAGTTGTTTCTAGTGTGTCTAAAATGTGTTTCACCCATATTTTTATTTACAATTCATTTCATGCATTAATATCATTCACTCATTTCATAAATTAATTTCATTCATTCATCTAACATTCATTCAAAATTAAGATAAGTAAACGAAAATATTCCAAGAACTTGAACCTAAAAGGCTTGTTTCCAGGAACGTAAAGTCAATTTTAAAAAAATCTAGAAGTTTTCCGCTGCCCCTGCCTGACTAAAAAAGTGCGTTCACAGTTATTTTACCTCTGACGGGGAGTGTTTGGCGCGTTTCGTGGTGGTTATGCAGAATCATCGAAAACAAGTCTTATGATGTGTTTGATGTTGTGGTGAAGATCACTATATAAAGTGGTTTTATCCATTTCATCAGTCACCATCATGAACTCTTTTACCATTCAATTCGCGGCAAGCACTCCCTAGACGCGTTAAAATATGTGACACCCATAATTTTAACGTAAAATTCATTTCATTCATACATTTCACCCACTCATTATTTCATAATACTACAGATAAAATATACACTAAAAACTTGGCTGTATGGGCTAGACCTTTTGCCTTACCTAAAATATAGGGAGAATTTTAAAACTAACTAAAATTTATCTCTGACGTTTCCATTTACGTTTTATGTGAGAGAAGGATACTAATATGACATTTCCTTATGTTAGAGCAGGATGATGAGAAGTGTCAGAGGTAAAATAAGTGTGAACGGTATTATTGTCCTTTAAGCACTGTACGAACGACTAATTTGGTGGCTGTCTGTCTGTAAGCAACAAATGAACAAACAGGCAACAAATCCTGGATCAATAAACTTTTCAGAGATCCAAATTACAAACTTCGTAACACTTTTATGTCCTAACTACGAAATAATTATTTAGATTTATTAAAATGGCACAAGATCTTATGGTAAGTGGAAATTTAACCGGCGCTACATGCCTTAATAACTAAATTTACGTAATTTCTGCTATATTTTCCGGATTCATTTTAATCTAATATTTGTTTATTTAAGATACCTAAATTATAAAGATATATTTTAGTATGCAAAATAAAAAAGTTTGTTTATTAGTTGGTTATGTTGGATTGTAACACCAGTAAAATTTCATTAATTTGATTTGTTTCTGTTGTACTTTGAATGCTAAAGTATGTGTCTATTTTCCAGAGTCAATTTTATACGTCCCTCAATTTGCCTCTACAAGAAAAAATACTGGAATTAACCAGAATAATTGATCAGTCAAGTCCAAACAAAGATTTGCAGGCAATATTTCCACAACTTATTAGCAACTTATTTTCTACATGTCTAAATAACAACGTTTGGGGCTTAAGGACCTTAACATGTGACATTAACAGATATGAGTTTGAAATATTACTAAGCTTTTTGGAACCACTAGGTCCAATGTTCCGCTTGTGTTACAAACTTTTGTCGGATCCTCAATTGAAATACAATCTACCTTTAAATTTGTTACCTGTAAGTATGTCTTTTTATATTAATTTTATAAGAAATTATATGTAAATGTGTAATCTAATTTTGAAAAATTATTTATCAAAGCCATACTCAGATTAGTCCTTAAGTGCAAGGGTTTGGTAACCATAAATACTATGGAGTGTTTGGAGCCTTGTTTTTCTACAGTAAACACGTTAACCTGTGGAACAATTCATGTAGATTCAGCAATCAATCCTAAACACAGAGTAAAAGAACACAGAGATTCAACTTAAAGGTATAGAAAGAAGAATGAAATTTTCAATCAACATTGCATGACCCCCTATGTATGTACATGCGGGTTCTTGCATTGTGTATGGCCACAAATTACTCTGTACACCAAAGTGTGCATAAATTGTTCAAAGGGTTAATATTGTAATTGTTACTGCTTTTACAGTTGGATCTACAAATATCTTTGGAGAGAGGAAGATTTTCTCAATTTTATGCAGACATGCTGACTATGGACTCACAATCAATGAATGTCATAGCCTTGGCACTTAGTATCCTTTTAATATAATAATAAAAATACTTAATTCATAAGGTACAATTACATACACTCATATGCCATCAAAAGAAAAGAAATAGAAGATATTATGATTAACTATGTATCTACTTAAAATATAACATATAATAATAACTGTTGTTTCTTAAAGTTATTGATTTGAAAGATTTTTGAATTAAGAAGCTTTACACTCTGCTTCACTAACAATATCTGCTGTACAAATCCAAAACATTTTATTATAATGGAGAATTTATATTTAGAGCTCTGAGCAGGCAGCCATTTTAGTATCTTATCAGGATGGGTAAATGTTGTTGTAGTTTAAAAATTTAATAATGTTGTTGTAGTTAAAAAAAGTTGTTAAAGAATACCTATATGAATGAAATAAAAATCTTTCTTGGCATAACAAAAACTTGGGGCACTATTCTAATTACAACTTAAATTCTTGCAATTTAAGCAATAAAATTTCCTATATTTTTATCAGATCCTTTTGACTACTACATATTCAATTTTGCATTACATTTGGTGAGTAGTGGAGTAAACAAGAATTCATGGGAAAATTGGAACAGTGTATACTTTGCACTAGCCTGTGACTACCTAATGCATTTTCTACCATCAGATCCAAATGTGCCAGTATTGCCACATATATCTAATTACACAGGAAAAGTTCCCATGGCAGCACCATTGCAAACAACTAACAGGTGATGTATATTTTGTAGTACCAAATTTTTGTATAAATTTGTAGTGAAATATTAGTTATATTATAGTGACTACAGCATTTAAGTAATTTAGTATTTAGTTTTTTAGTTATATGATTAACATATATATACTGCTTACATGATATTTGCATGTCATGTTTTAATCTCTTGAAACATTACATTGTCATGCAAATATTATGTTAGCAGTATATAATTATGCAGTCTTCTATGCTGGCCTGGTAGCGAACAAATAACGTAGAATAGGCCAGCCCCAACTCATCCCATGGGTGTCTTAAAGTCGACTAAGGGAGATTGCCCGGTGTAGGCCAATAAGCACCTTGGGGCACCCAAATGGTGGAGGGCAAACCACCAACAACAGCGTACCCAAAGAGGGTTGGGGTCAGGCAGGCGGCCGGCTGTAAAACCTAAGCCATAACCTTGGGCAGTATGGATTGGAAAGTTGTCATTCTAATCACTCTCTCCGTTCATGGGTCTCTCGACATGGTCGGTTCTGTCCTTTTCTATAAATTCATTCATCACTAGCACCTTTACGGTGGGATGGATGATATGAATCAAAAGGGAGGGGATGGCTTGATGACGTCCGACATATGAATGGAAGAGGAAACATACTCCGCCGACCCCAGATAGACTGGGAACAGGGCAGGAAGAAGAAGTATAAAATTATGCATATGCATCTTTTGGAGGACTCAGTTTCTTATTTCCATTTCTAAATATTGATTTAATAGGAAATCCATATACATACATGCAAGAATCAAATATGAAATCATGTTTAGTCAATATCACAATCTCAAAGAGATATTTAATTATAATCAGAAAAAAATTGTATATAAAGCAAATTATTAATTATGTTTATTTATATTACCAGGCCATTATACTCTCCATCACTTTTGCTAATACCAGACCTATCTGGTATCAGTAACCAACATACTTCTCAGACACAAACACGAAATGAGGTATGGCGGTCTGAAACTGTTCTACAAGTTTTTGTTGATATATGGATGAGTGTTGAACAGTTTGGTTCCAGAAATGTAGAGGTAAGATATATGTTTATTGTGCATTTTTAGTGAACATTTCAGATTTCTTAAAGTTTGCTTTATATACAATATACAGGGTTATTTTTAAAACAGCAAAAACCTCGCAGGAGTAGATAGCTAACATTATAAGCAACAAAGTTTATGCTAGGACTTAGGCAGCGCGCAGGCCTAGCGTAGCGTCGTCCTTTCGTTTATGAATGAAAACATAGATATATAAATAGCACGACAGTACAATAAAAACTTTAAAAAATCTTTTGCACAATGTATTACGTTATATTAAACTCATAAAACAAACGTCGTTGTTTATGATGTTAGCTATCTAGTCATGGGAGGTTTTTGGTATTTTAAGAATAACCCTGTATATACAACTGCAAATGTAGCCAGAACCAACCGCTTGTGTGTGCCTTCCGAAAAAAGGAAGAATTCGAGATAATATATTATATTATGAATTATAATTATGGTCATTCATCATGTCATCTACTAGCGAACATTGCTTAGTTTACGCCGTAGGCAGACCACGGTAGCCATTGCGCCATGCTTTCATAGGAATACATCGTCTATAACTTTTTAACGTCAAGTATATCAGTTGTCCTCAATTTATCAAAAGTTAGGATTACAATTGGAAAAAGCAATTTTTGATATTATGATTTATTAAAAATTGATTAGGTATATTTTGTTACTGTTATTGGCTCTCTAGTCCTAGACATAGCCTCAAATAAGTTTCTTTGTTTCATGAAATTCGAGACATTTAGGACACAGACATCTACAATTTTGCAGTCTTGAGTAAAATTTTAATAAATGTAATAGGTATGATGAAATTATTTCCTATTTCAGTCTTATCAGAGAAATTACCCAATCGTGTGCTCAAGCCCAGAAAGAGTCAGAACGGTGAGAGTGTTAGTGAAACATATACATTCGTACTCAGCCAAACACCTTGCGGATCCAGTGTCACGTCCGTCGGCGCTTCGGAAGTACGCTCGGCAGATCATGTGCACAAGGGCCTACCATTACGTTAAACATCTGGTGATGACATGGCCACTGGATGCATCATTCAGACTGGTGATGGAGCTTTGGCTCAGTCTCATTCAGCCGTGGCGGTACACAGACAACGCTATCAACCAGGACAGGTATATTGAATTATTAAGGTTAACGCTCATCAGACCCGTGCCGCCTCGCCTTGGAGATGACCACGCGCGGCTCGCGAGTGATCCCACAAAGACAATGCGTTGGCGATGCGCCGCTCTCCATGTTATAGTTTATGGTTTCTATTTTAAATAAAGATTAAAATATACATAAATACAAATATGATGACCCGAATGCAGTGTGGTGACGGCAGAGTAGAATACAAAAGTCACCTCCCCAAATATCTCCCGTGGGTGTCGTACAAGGCGACTAAGGATAAATCAGTGGTGAGGAATGGGCAGCAGCGTTCCTCTTATACCTACCACCTAGCAAAGTACTGCGACTTTTGTGCCCGATAAATGGACATAGGCTCGCCACCTATTACATATACATACCTAGCATAATTGGCGAAGCGTGGGTGCTAGTTCACCTCTGCCTACCCCTTCGGGGATATAGGCGTGAAATATGTATGTATTTATGACATAGTTGGCGAAACGTGGGTGCTAGTTCACCTCTGCCTACCCTCTCGGGGATATAGGCGTGATTTATGTATGTGTATGATGACCCGACCCATCGCGGTCACCGGTCACAGTATAGTCTTTAATTACCTAATGGCGCCCACTTTTAATAAAACATACGTAGTGAGTTGGTAGCTAGACCATTTGATAAATCCTCATTACTGTTTTCATTTTGCGATATATGAAATGATTATATTTTTATATTTACCTATCATTGAATTGTATTTGAATATTATCTTGTTCAAAATTCAAGTTGGTAGATACTTTGTTTTGCGGTACAACAGACATTCTCATTTCTTAGCACATCTCCTTTCACAGAAAGGCTTACAGATTAAATATGGCTTTTACTTTAGATAATTTTATTAAATTAATTTATTTTATTAGTATAGTCATCACACTTATCAACATTGTAACATTTCAGGTTTCCTGGTTCCAATAACAACCAAGAAGAAAACAGTTCTAACGCGTTTGATGCAAGCTTTACCCAATTTATTGCGGAAAACTTTCCAACATATACATGCATATTTCAGTATATTGTACCCAGATTTATGAGATTGGATTTGACTTCGTACAAAAATGCTGTCATGATCTTTCGATTAGGAAAGGTATTCTCCCAACAGCATTTAGTTCCCATTTTGTGGCAACTAGAGCAGGCTATTGGTGATAATAATTTCGGAATGCACCATAGTCCTGACACAAGTTTCAATACTTCAGCTTATGAACATAGGTAAGTTTCTAAGATAATATATGACTTAACTATTAAATACACTTTTAATTATGGAATTTCATTATTACAGTCAAACATATAATGGGATTTCCATCCAAAAATGGGTTGCAATAGCTAAGCAAGCTATATCAGAACTTAATCTATCTGCAAACTATGAGTATGAACCTGTTTGGAGTGACAGCAAAAAACAATTCGCAATAGATTTTGTGAAAAAAATTATGGCAGCTAAACTTCAGGCTGAAAAAAACTACGAAGAATTAAATAGAAAGTTGAACAAACAAAGTCAAGGTATTATTTGTAAATATTTGTGACTATTTATGTTATTATTTGTAATTCATTATTAAGTTAAAGTTAAATTATATAGATTCAATATATTTATTCTGGAGCTATTTACAAAAACCCTATCCTATGTACAAAAGAAATATTATAATTCAGTTTCTTTGAAACTTATTGCTATCCGCCTCTGCCAACAACTGTTATAATAAGTGTAATATTTCCTTTCAATGATAGACTCAAAATAGCCATAATTTTATACTTATAATTTGAAAGCGCAACAAATTTATAAAAAACATTTTTCTCTATGTTATATACCCCTTTTAACATTAATTATACCTATACATCTTTTTCAGGATTTCTAGCCTATATTCAAAATTGGTTCATGATGGGAAATTATGAGGAAGACATGATTTTATTAGAAGAATCCAAGAAAGTGCCTTCATATTTAAATGCCACTGTTCATTTCTTTTCTGATATTTATGCTGTAAGTCCAGTAGTATTCCTGATTGCCAACAGTAATAGTCCTGCCCAACCATTTTGTTTTTGTTTTATTAAAATTAATAATACATATATTAATAAATGTATAATACTTTAAAAAAAATGCTTTTTATAAAAGACGGTATCAATAATTTGCTTTGAATGACTAATAATTGTTTGTTATGTTACATTACATTTGGGATTGTTTAATAAAAAAAAATTCTTTTGCAGTTAAATGAATCGAGTATTCAAGCATCAGAACCAATATTAGAAGACAGTTTGGAACATTCGTCTTTTGCGAACTCAATAAATTTTCCACACTCTATCACCAGTAAAGTGAGTACCCCACACTCTTCTCTAAAATTAATTGAAGTTGTATAATTACGTTTTACCGATTGTATATTTTATTTGGTTACAGCTCCGTAGTAAAGTCACAGACATCCATTATATGGGTGATCCAGACCTTATGCCAATATCATCATATGAAAGCACTATATTGATTAGAATGCTATACCAAATAGCTTCAAGAATTAATGAAATGGTAAGTTTAAATTTATAACTACAATCCTTATAAGGTAACATGTTTAGAATGACAGCAAGCAACAAATAAAAACTGCTGTATGTGCGAAAAGGATAGACAAAAGGGTATGAGTGAGAGAATGGTGACAGCTGTCATATGAATCGTCCTATATTTTACAAACTCTAGGGGATTATTTAGATCAATTTCATCAGCCGCCAAATTTAATAAATTTAAAATATTCTGTCACCCCTGTCCTTTTTTGTACGGTGAGCGACTATGAATTTCGATTGGGAAATAATTTACTATAACTAACTGTATGAGAATGGAAAATAAGCGAATATACTGTGCCGACCCCAAATAGGAAGGGATAAGGGCTGGGCGATGATAAATTGTATGTAAACAATTTGAGGATTGAAGAATTGGCCCCTTTTATTATATTTATACATACATAAATCACGCCTATATCCGCGAAGGGGTAGGCAGAGGTGAACTAGCACTCACGTTTCGCCAATTATGTCAGGTCCCATGTAATAGGTGGCGAGCCTATTGCTATTTATCGGGCACAATAGTCGCAGTACTATTGCTAGATGGTATAAGAGGAACGCTGCTGTCCATTCCTCATCACTGATTTATCCTTAGTCGCCTTGTACGACACCCACGGGAGAGATTTGGGGTGGTGACAATTGTATTATACTCTGCCGTCACCACACGACTAATTATATTTATGCCTGGATTTATTTATTAATTGGATGTAATTTTTGCGGGTAATCTTGATACATAGACATTTATTAACATTTTTATTTATTTTCAGTACCAGGAGGAGTTTACACAATTATGGACCAAAAATAATTTTCTTGGTTATGCAGCTCGAGAAGTGCTACAAAAACCTTGTACGATACAAACCTACGTCAGAGATTCTACTAATCATCAGACTATTGTTAGCCAAAACCTACCAGCCAGACTATCATTGAGGCGCTTCGGTTCCCATGCTTTTGTCATTTGGACAATACTGGGGTATATCATTTTTAGATTGTTTTCGTACAGTGGATTAACATTTTTATTTTTTATATTTATCATGTGGCTATTTTTCGTATTAACTAAAGTGACAATAAAAATGTTAAAAGATATGCGAAATTTTACATAAATCTGGTTAATCAAAAATAAGATCATAATAAAATTATTCTGGTTAACACTTTTTTTTTTTACCTAATGACCTTGTAATTCTTAATTTATTTATTGCAAATAATTCCGTTGAAAACATTGAGTTATAAGGTAAACTAGAGACGCTATGCCAAACAAAAATATTCTCCCAACTCGAATCTACCTACGGTGGCGGGGTGTGCGGGGCGAGCGGGCGAGCGTGGCGTGTAATCAGTTATATGCTGCAGCGCTAAACAAACAACATAAGCGCTGACACAATTAGCAGTCGATTATCGTCTAACCAAAGTATTAAAACATGCAGCGCTGATCGCTGATAGAATACAGTTTTCTTGCGACCAAAACATAGTAAGCGCCGCCGATCTCATGGCGCTTACGCGTTTCTTTCAACGCAGTCTAACAAAAATATTATTTATTATGCATCGCAAATGTGGAATTTTGCTATAAAATTAATTAATATTTTACAATTAACGATGATAAGTCACACCACTATCTTTTTGTTTTATTTTTGATTCATTGTTGCATGTTTTTAACCCGCAAGAAGGCATTTTTAGATCGATCTGTAGCCACAAGTTGGCAAGCAGTCGCTTCGAGCGTTGGCGAATGACTAAATGAGTTGATGCTCCGGAGCATCAACGCACGGACTACATTTCTTGTTTGCGGTGTCGCTTCTATACGCTAGTAATAGTAGTTAATGGTTGAAAAGGACAATGTATGGTCTCTGGTCTAGGACCTAATAGATATAAGTCATATCGTTAGAAGGTATGTACCTACTCATAGAACACGAATTGGTATGGCCCATGTTCTGATTTGTTGTCCGATCGGAATACGCGTACCTTGAATATTAAATCATTTTGTGATAACATTTCGTATTTTTGTTATATCGTCAAACGTCGTAATTCGTCCATACATTAATTCTATACCTTTCAAGATCTCTCAAGTATTATAGCGCAGGTATGTGACAGAAAATTAAGATGGCGACCGTGAGTTGCATACTATCCGATATTTTCTTGTCCTAAACTCTTACTCCCTCTATGATAAACTTCCGGAGAATGTTCCCCGCCCTTCTAACGCTAACTGCTTGTTATCTTTAGTATTTTCTCCCTTTGTATAATGTGTTGGCAGATTTTTTTGTTGGTGAATCGACTAACATTGTAATTTTGTTTTTGTCTTTCAGCTAACGCGGGTAATATAAATGTTATTTTAATCTAATTTATTATTAATAAAAAAGGTAACAGTTTTCTGTCACTAGTGTCACCCCCATGACTGACTTGACATTAGCTGAATCTTAGCAAAAGAAAGCCATAAAATTAAAAAGAAGAAGAAAACACATACTTATAAGCCGATATCTCGAATCGGACAACAATTCGAAATTTCACCCCATAAAACTTCTTTCCCTCTAGAAATGACCTAATTATTGCTCTACGATTCAAGTCTATTGGTCAGTAGACCAAAATGCCCATACCCCTTTCTCCACACTTCATGTCATTTAATTGATTGTTTTGAAAATCGTCTTAACGGCAAAAGGAAACTCCACACTTTATAACAACAAGGCATATATTACTTAGATCAGAATCACATTCAGCAGTACTTCTTGAGAGTCAGCTTGGGCACAATGTTCATAGAGGCCAGCTCTTGGAAGAGCAGCTTGCAGGCGTAGGGCATCTCGACGGCGGAGACGGCGGCGGAGGAGCGACACGCGTGGCACCACGCGCGGCTGGCCAGTCGCCCGCACGCGCCGCAGATGTCCGCGTTGAACGCGTCAGAGGCCAGCATCAGACGTTCCATTAGGAGCATGCTGGAATTTTATTATGCTTTTTTATGCTGGAATCTTATTATGAGGAGCTCGCTAGCGCAGTGGGATAGCGCGCTTGGCCTGCGATTGCGTAAACTAAGCATGTTCGCTAAGGCCGGTCATAGGATGGGTGACCAAAAATTTATTATCTCGAGTTCCTCCGTGCTTCGGAAAGCACGTTAAGCCGGTGGTCCTGGCTGCATCTGCAGTCGTTAATACCCACCAACCCGCACTGGGCCAGCGTGCTGGGTTATGGCCCAATCTCCCTATATCCAGTATTAGGGCAGTGGGGACATTAAAGGGCTGGTGATGTGGTGATGATGGAATTATATAAAAAGTTTTTTTCTCTCTTTACTTTTATACACATGTACATGCCAGTCCTATATTAAGCTTATCTTTATAACTAGAGTGCGCCAGATGAGCCTGTGCGTGGTCAAAATTGGTCAAAAATACTAAAACTCCGCCAGCTATTTTGTTGGTCTAGGAGAGTCAATGTGAGCGAGCAGTGCCACCAATCGCGCGTAGACATATCTGGCGCGCACTCTAACTACACTATTTTACAACTATTTTATAAAAAGTATGACAATTTCTTAAACGATATCAAAACGTTGACCTACCGCAGTTTGCTTGGGGTCACGTCTATCTTTCGTGTCTATTCCACATAAATAAATAGTCACATGCAACAAGAATTTGATTAGAACACCGACTGTATTTTTGTGTAATTTGAAAATAAAATAAAAATATTACAGCAAGCCAATTTTAGAGTATAGGCTATGCTACTATGTCAAACTCTGTTTAAAAAAAATACAAAGTACACATGATTTTGCAGTACCTATTGTTTGCATGTTCCACAGATGAGTCATTATTGATCCAGGTTTAACTATTAAAAAAGCTATCATAAAAAATACATACATACATAAATCAAGAGGTGAACTAGCACCCACGTTTCGCCAATTATATTAGGTCCCATGTAATAGGTGGCGAGCCCATTGCCATTTATCGGGCACAAAATCGCAGTACATTGCTAGCCTAGGTGGTATAAGAGGAACGCTGCTGCCCATTTCTCATCACTGATTTATCCTTAGTCGCCTTGTACGACACCCACGGGAGAGATTTGGGGTGGTGACAATTGTATTCTACTCTGCCGTCACCACACGGCACACGGCAAAAAATAACCTGCGGTGATATATGAATACGATGAAAATAACCTATGAGGACTATGAGCATGACGACGCAATACCTTGCGCCATAGCCGATGAGACAATCGCGCTCCATCTCGCCCAGGCGCAGGCCGCCGTCGCGGGAGCGCCCCTCCGTGGGCTGCCTCGTGAGCACGGCGCGGGGACCCCGCGCGCGCGCATGCATCTTGTCCTGCACCATGTGCTTCAGCTTTTGGTAGTACACCTATAGGTACACAGGGTTATTGTACAATTCACATGTCAAAACACACGATATCATAACCAGGGGCCTTCCAATGTAAGTAATTTTAACTTAGGGCCTGTTTCACAACCGACAAGTAAGTTCGAAGTAGCTCACTTTTCAGTTCAATTGATATATTTTTCATATGACAACTGTCAAACGATCTGCGAAGTAAGCTACTTAGAACTAACTTGTCGATTGTGAAACCAAACTAAACTCGCTAGCGCAGTGGCATAGCGCGCTTGGTCTGCATTTGCGTAAACTAAGAAATGTTCGCTAAGGCCCGTCATTGGATGGGTGTCCAAACATTTATTATCTCAAGTTCCTCCGTGCTTCGGAAGGCACGTATAGGCCGTGGTCCCGGCTGCATCTGCAGTCGTTAATACCTACCAACCCGCACTGAGCCAGCGTGGTGGGTTATGGCCCAATCTCTGTCACCTCACAGCCAACAATGTGAGTACCTACTTATGTATGATATAAGCAGATAACCAGTAAGAACAGAATCGAAGAGGTTTCACTAGCCAATATCTTGAACTTGTTACACCCATACAAATTAATATCTAAGAGTATAATAAAAAATCTCAATATAATGGACATACCGGCCCTGAATAAATATAAGCTTCTAAAGGCTCTCCGGTCAATCCTGAGTAGAAAATGTCTTTGCCATGGTAATTGTACCCATGTTTTTCTAATTCGTTGCAGACATCCTTGACTTTGGACCCACCAAACGCAGTACCTGATGAAAAAAATCAACAAACTTATTTAAAATTACGCGCCTTTATTTTATTACTTATAAGTATAGAAAATCCTATTACCATAGTGAAATTTTCCTTCCATCAAGCCCGCTTTCCCAGCCAACAGCTCAATAGTTTTACCAACCGTCATTCTTGAGGGAAATCCATGGGGATTCATAATCATATCAGGACAAATACCTCTATCATTGAAAGGCATGTCCTCTTGTTGTACTATTAAGCCAGTTACACCTTTCTGTCCGTGACGAGAACTGAATTTATCTCCAATTTCTGGCACTCTAGTTTGTCTCAGTAAAATTTTAATGAGGAATGCGTCTTCGGAATTTGAGGAAACCATTACTTTTTCAATGTAAGATTCAACTGCACCTTTATAAGTAATTGGTACATCTTTATATTCGACCTGTTGAGGTTGACCTTGCGGGACTGCATTTAGAGTTGCTGGTGGCATTTGTTTATTTATTAGCACTTGCCTATTTACCACCATTTCGCCTGGTGCGGCAATACCATCGGAATCTAGTATTTCATGTGGCTTGATTATCTTTCCCGTGGTAGCATCCTTTGAAGGACCCAAGATTCTATCAGACGTTTGATTGCTATATCTCTTCATAGTAGTTTTTGCACTTTTATATACAAGGCATCTTCCATATCCACGGTCTATTGATGCTCTGTTAAGAATTAATGCGTCTTCAATATCATAGCCACTATAACTCATTACAGCTACAGTTGCATTTTGTCCAGCAGGCAATTTGTCGAAATTAGTTAATTCAATTGTTCTAGTTTTAACCATTGGGCATTGAGGATATACTAAATTATACATTAGAGTGTCTATTCGATTTTTTTGGTTGTAACCAATTGTACCTGAAATATTTACAATTTAAATATGTTTCTGTGTCGCAAATTTTCTATGCTGATAATAATTATAATACAAGATATATGTAGTTTCAAATAGGAATATTATTTAAAAATATCTGTACCACTACCTACTTCATAGGTGAATACAATTATATTATAAATCTTTAAATTTGTATGGGTTCAATGAAAATTAAATTGTTCAGACAACTTACCCATTGCTTGTTTACCCATAGCACACTGATATGTGTTCCTGGGACTTTGATTGTGATGAGGATATGGCACCAGTCCAGCACAAACTCCTAATATAGTAAACGGCTCTATCTCAAGGTGTGTAGTCACATATGGGTCTATTTCAGCTTCTAATGTGGCTATGTGGCTGTCATTCTCTTCATTTACATCTAGGTACTCAATAAGACCATCATTCAAAAAATGTTGGAAATTCCTAATACCTCTATTTAGTTCATTGATGTGCACTTGTTGAACCAAAGGATATCCATTTTCAACTATAATATATGGTCGACATAATCGTCCGCCGTCGCTGCATATGTATACAGTTCTCTGACTATGGTTTGGATAAATGGAAACAAAAGCGGAAATAAGTCCTCGTCTTCGAAACATTCTAAATACTCTAATTAGCCGTTTATATTGCCTAGACACACCCAATATGTTGCCTGAAAAAAAATATTTTCTGAAGTTAGGTGTTACCAACATTAAAATAATTATTGCACATGAAAAAATGTGCTTATAAAAACAATTTACCATTCAAAAATACCATATACACAGCGGGGTGGTTAATTTCTTCCCCGCCCAATAATTTGACATCCTCCACACCAGCATTGCAGGCCAACCTTGCAATAGGTACTTCTGAACATTCGGTAGTAATATGCGTCATCAATGCCAAGTTTTTGACAAGACCACAGCTTTCGCCCTCAGGGGTATCTGAGGGACACAACATACCCCACTGAGACGCTTGCAGAGACCTAGGGCCGGAAACTTTGCGCGTTTTTTCAAATTGGGAATTAACTCTGGTCATCATCCCTAAAGCTGAAATGTAGCTGAGGCGACTCAGCACTTGTGTAACTCCATGCCTTTCCATTTTAAACCTTTTGATTGTCCAGTTGCCCTGTAAAATTGAATTCCAGTTACAAAACTTGCTTAAGAATAAGCCTAAAGGATTATAGATTATATCACTCACTGTTGAAATAGCAGCAAATAGGCCATTGGCAATCAGATCAGGTCTCATGTGTTTGACCACGTCAAAAGGGGCCGCTTTTACTTTCGGAATTATTTTATCTGCTGTGGTTTTCAACTCCCAATTAAACCTTTTAAATAAGTCTTCGAACATTAAAGCCAGCAGAGAACCAGCCAGTTCAAGTCTTTTATTTCCATAGTAATCAGGATCGTCTATAGCTGCTTTATTATTTTCAGCATCTATTACTCGTTTCACCATAATAGCTAGATAAATTGCCTTTACATAAAAATTGTAATTCTCGACTGTAACATGAGCTAGAATGGTAGTAGCAAAGAGATCTCTGGCTTCATCAATTGGTGTACGAGCATTGGCTGTTTGATATCTGTAGGAAGCAATATCTGTGATTATGTAGAATAAAGTAAGAGGTACACCATGATTTTACAGAAACTTCATCATGGCATATTTTTTAATTGGGCATTATGAGAAAACATACAGGCGTTGTCCTAATGGAACGCGATGCGCGATCGCGTGATCGCGTGAACGCATACAAACACGACCGCGTCGCGCTATTGTCAGTTAGGACAACGCCTTACAATACAAGAAAACTATATTAGCGACCATTACAAGTGTCTTTTAAAAAAAAAAATTTGATATAATAATTTATCAATTGGTCAAGAGAATTAAGTACAGTCAGTATTCAAATGAGTAAATTCGCATAAGTGCAATACTTAAGCGAATTGAATTGACCCAGTTTTATGTATAGATAATTTCAATGCATCTGAAGAAAAATTTCAAAGCATGCAGCTCCGAATTTTTTCTTCAGATGCAATTAGTCAAAATAATAAAATCATAATTTTTTTGATATAATATCAAATAAATGATGCAGTAAATGTTCCATCTTTCTGTATGCACTCATCCTTATTTATAATTAAAAACTTAAAATGTGTTTATTACCTCTTTACTTTTAATTTAGTGCCAATATAAGAGAGTGCTTGGTTTTGTGTAAAAATTTTCATATTGTGGCAATCCATTATACATGGTGCCATTTTCTTCATGGTTGAATCATCTGTCCCTATTAACAGCATTATTTCCTGATCACTGCATATTCCCATGGCCTTGAAAGCTATTGCAATAGGAATATCCTAAAAATGAATTTTACATTATAAAAATTATTTCAAATACTTTGTCACACAATATTCTAAGATTTTTGTTTCTAATCACTGCCCATGTTAGCGAATTAAAAAGTACTAAAGAAAATTGTAATAAAAGAAAATAGGTACATCAGATAAAGCATTATGTCGTAAAACATATTTCCCATTCTTCACAATGACATTTGTTCTGGTTTTTTTTTCGTGTGTAGAGCTGGTAACTTGACACTGTATTGCTCCCTTAAATTCATCCACAATCATTCTATTTCTTGATTGTTGTTCTTGAATTAATATTACTTTCTCCTGACCTATAACATATACTCAATCAAGAAATGATGTGATAAAGTTTAACTAGTTAACATTATCTGAAAATTTAAATATAAGAAATTACCTCTGATTATAAAGTAACCACCGGGGTCATGGGGGCATTCATTTAATTGTGCTAATTCAAAGTCAGATTTATTTGTTAAAACACAATTTGAAGACCGCAACATAAGTGGCATTCTGTAATTTAAAGTAAATAAATATTATAACATGTCCATAAAACTACATAACTATAAAATTATTTTTTCAAATAAATTGGTGCTCTGTCTTTAACAATTGTTTTTTTAAAACCTGAATGGAAGTTATTTGAAATTTGTTTTGCTAATTTTCAGTTGTGGCAAATTTTGCAAATTTTGGCATCTTATATTATAGAACACTAACCCCCGAATAACCCCGAACACTACTCAAATTTTGAGCACTGCTTAGAAAGTTAAGTGGACAATACATGTCAGAATTTGTATGGAAAAACATGAATTTTGCCAATATTTAAATGTTAAGCAGGACTTAAACTTTGAGTAGTAGCATTTTAGTATTTGGGGGTTAATCAGTTAATGCAAAATCTCTCAAACTTTGTCATAAACTTAGATTTTACTATCAATTTAGCTCAACTAGGAGTGAAGCAATATTTAAAAATGTAAGCTTAGTAGGCCTAAAATATGCACCATGGTGAATAATTTGTTAGATAGTTTATATCTTTTAATCAGTAGAATGCTATTCACTAAGAACTAAGAACATTAGCAATAGCTTAAAAATTAACATACTTAAGGATAATATTATACATCACCTTCCTATCAGCTGTTTATTTTTAATGACTCTTTGATTACCCCTAATGTACTCAATGTCAACTGTAATAGGTGCTGAGTATGTCATGTCTCTTAAGCGGCACTCATGTGGAGTTGTGGGTTTGGTGATATTATAACCTTCTTCAAGATCTGGGGTGCCAACATAGGCATTCAAATATTTTATGTAAAACAATGGGTCAGCATCACAGAACACTTTCTCATTAGCTTGAACTATCTTTTTTATTTCTACATTTATAAAGTAGTTAAATGAGTCAATATGTTGTTTTACTAATCCCTTAACTTGTAAAAATGACGGTACCAGCTTCCATTTATCCTAAAAAAATAAAATATTGGTTTATTTTTAAATATAATGTAAGAATTTGTACATTAATACTGGAGGAAATCAAGTTATCTATATATCTAACATGTAACACACTTCATGACCTTGTGGTGACGGCAGAGCAGAATACAATTGTCACCACCCCCATCTCTTCCGTGGGTGTCGTACAAGGCGACTAAGGGTAAAGACAGCAATGAGTAATAGGCAGCAGCATTTCTCTCATACCACCTAGCAATATAAATTTGTACTGCGATTTATATGCCCGATATATGGCAATAAACTCGCCACCTGTTGCATGGGACCGAACATCATTAGCGAAAAGTTGGTGTTAATTCACCTCTGCCTACCCCTTCGGGGATATAGGCGTGATTTATGTATGTGTGTATGTACACTTAATTCACTGGTGTTATTACCTTGCCACGCAAATGATTAAAAAAATGTTTTTATTATTAATTAATTAATTCATTACTTAACAAGCTTAGCATTGAATGTAAGAACTAACCTCTAATGTTTTTATTGGTTCACGAAGTCCTTTAGTACTCTCCCATTCAGGTTGTTTATTTATTTCACCCATATTTATAAATTAAAAATATTAAAGAAGATTTTGAGCATTTCAGTGTTTAATTAAATTAATTCACTCGCTTACCGACCGAGAATTGCAAAGCAACAATCACACAATATTTTCATTTGGGTTTGACATTGACATTTTGTTTTCTCTAATTTGGAAAGGCAATGGAATCAGAACCATACTGCTGTTCGTGTTCAATTGGTTTGATCGTGCGTTCGTACGAGTAGAATTCGCGTGAACTGGCGAATTTGCGCGTTATTTCCTGTTATAGATGGAAGGTAGGTAGGCGATTGTTGTATGTTATATATTAACGAAATAGTGAAATATCACCAGTTGCCAATCGCGCGACGCGGCCATGTTTATATGCGTTCATCTCGTCTTTTGCTCGCGCGATGATCGCGCATTGCGTTCTATTAGGACAACACCTCAGGGCCACCTGAGACATGCGAATAAGTTAGACGGCTAAATCGCAGATCGTACCAAAATAGTCATAGAAACGTACAACGATTTAGTTGCAAAGATGTTGGGTTACCATACGTTTCTATGACTTAATTTAATCGTACAACTTAATCGCATGGTCTGAGTGGCCGCCCGAATACAGAAACGCTATTCGATTAAAAAATTAGTCATTGTTATGGGTCTTCGAGACGGTCAAACGGATTCGCGTCAAGCTCGTATGTCTGTTTGATTTGTTTGACATATAAAAGATTTTTTTTGAAAATGAACTAGCTTGACGCGAAGCTGCTTGCCAAAAATATAAAAATAAAACTACATAATGGCGAGTGTGTAGAATAGCGTATAACGTATCGTGATACGGATCATTAGATTTCTAGAATTCTTAAAATCCACGATCTGGATCAAGTATCGTCGATAAATATCGAGCGTGTAGTCTCTAATCGATATTTATCGCGTCAGTAGAGGAGAGTAACCAGTCAGAATAATTACTTAAACATTTTTTTCAGAATAATCACAAAGCACTAGCCCATATTTAGGTGGCCGTGTGGTGACGGCAGAGTGTCACCACCCCCATCTCTCCCGTGGATGTTGTACAAGGCGACTAAGGGTAAAGACAGCAATGAGTAATGGGCAGCAGCATACTCTTGTACCATCTAGCAATATACTGCGATTGATGTGCCCTATAGATTGCAATAGACTCGCCACCTATTACATGGGATCCCAGCTGAATTGGCGATAAGTGGGTGTTAATTCACCTCTGCCTACCCCTTAGGGGATATAGGCGTGATTCATGTATGTATGTATGTATATATATTTTAGTTACTCTCCTCTATTCATTCTGTCAGCGATGGAAGAGGACGCGCTTATTAGCGCATCACTCATAGCTTTATTTATTTTAATACGAAACATACAAGTGCACTCAATGAAATTTACCGTCGTACTGTCGCGATCCATATCGTATGTGTAGTATACAAAAATATGACTCGATAAATATCACGATAAATATCGCGATACATATCGAGCGTGTAGCATTCGCCATTGTCTATCTGTCATTATAAATTCATTCATTAATCTGTGAATGGCTAAGTTATTGTTGCAGGCAGAAAATCTAGAGTTAAAAACTGAAAAATCTTTAAAATTTCATTTAAAACCCTAATGTTCTATAAAAAATGTTATCATTCTAGATAAAATGTATCTATATACCTAGTTACCAACAAGTTAATCATGTTTACGTAATATTGTAAACCAAGAAAACTTTAAAAATGGTTTACGAAAGCTTGCCCCGGAATGTTAGAATTCTACTCCTTGGAGATCCTGGCGTCGGAAAAACTTCACTGATATTATCGTTAGTAACTGAGGAATTTACAGAACATGTGCCGTCAAAGGCTGAAGAAATAACTATTCCTGCAGATGTTACACCAGAGCAAGTGCCGACTAATATAGTTGATGTATGCGGTATGTTTTGAAGTTAATTTAGAAAGTGTAATGAGATGTATTTTCTGTTATTGTACTTTGTAACCTCTTTTTTTCACCAGTTGGTGAACAATCATTGGATCAAGTGGCTGAAGAAATAGAAAAGTCACATGTGATTTGCATAGTTTTCTCAGTGGATAAACAAGAAACATTGAATAGAATAGCTTCATATTGGCTGCCTTTTGTCAGAGAAAATAGTCCTGATGACTTCAGAAAACCAGTGATTTTAGTTGGAAACAAAATTGATCTTATTGATTATTCCATCATTGATGTAAGTTTAATGTTTGGTTTCTGGTCAGAGTTTAGCCTTAGCCTGAGTTTCCCTTAATATTTAAAAATATAAAATTACTAAAAAGATTTAAAATTACTAGCAATAAAATTATTGCTATTTCATCTTGTTCATTGATACTTCTTCAATGATAAAAGAAAGTATTCCTTTTCTAATAAAGGAAAAATTTATACTTAAACTATAATGTTTTTCTATATTTTTTTATTTCTATGTTTGCAAACTAATATTTTACTATTCATGTTTATAGAACATCTGGGATATAGCAGAACAATATCCTGAAGTTGATCGGTGCATAGAATGTTCTGCAAAAACCCTCACAAATGTGTCTGAAATGTTTTACAATGCACAGAAAGCTGTCTTGCATCCTGTTAGTCCCATATATTCTATAGAAGAGCAAGAGGTAAGTGAAAAATGTTTTGACACTAGTGACTTATACAAAATTTACGAAAGTTTTTTTAGAATTGTTAAATTACCTAATAAAATAAGTTTGTGAAACATTTTTATGCTGTTTTAGTTGACAGAGAAATGTAAAAAGGCTCTATCAAGAATTTTTAAGATTTGTGACTTGGATGGTGATGGACTTCTTGATGATTATGAAGTGACAATTTTTCAAAAGAAATGTTTTGATGCACCTTTGCAATTGCAGGTTTGGAATTCTTACTAACATAAATTTTATAAAACACAATATTTATGGAGTTATAAGTCAACTTGCAGAAATAAAACTTACATATCAATAAAAAATCGGAAACAAGATTTTATAATGTTTTGAGAAAAATTCATGTCTGCTATTCCAACTAAATAAATTAGTACATACAGGGCTTGCTTTATGAGATTTATTATTTCTCTTTTGCCTATTCCATTTGTTTGTGTTGCGATATTGACAAATTTTCACCTGCATGGGCCTCCTTCGCTGGTCTCTCTTAGGGGACCGAGCCAGCTAATATTATAGTATCTAGGATATAATATCTATGACTGGTTAAGTTTAATATTTTCATGAATATTGTTCTAAACTCATAGGTTTGTGTTTTCCTATACATATTTTAATTTTTACTAAATATTTTTTAGCTGACTACCACTTCCAACTCAAATTTCAAGTTAAATTTGGTAAAATCAAAGTAGGCCACTCTCTCGAACAATGATGACATTAAATAATAATTATGCATGATGACCAATAACTTTAGAGATGTTGATAATAAAATTTTAAGACTAGGTATTTTTAATTATTTGGTTCTTTTTTCAGGTCTTAGATGAAGTAAAATCTGTGATTGCTCAAAACATTGCTGGTGGTATTGAAAACGATTGCATGACTCTTAAAGGCTTTATTTTTCTCCATTGTTTATTTATACAAAGAGGTAGAAATGAAACCACATGGACTGTGCTTCGGAATTTTGGATATGATGAAAGTTTAGAGTTAACTCGGAACTATTTAGATGCTAAGTATGTTTCTGCAATAAAAACAAATTTAATATTCTATATAACTTAATGATACATACACAGTTTGTTGACCCATAGCTGACATGTGTGCCTTTATAAGCCATACTCTTATATTTGGACAAATTAAAAAAGTCCTAGGTCAACTATTAATTTACCTATTTATATTTAATAATTAAAAAAAAAAGAATATTTCACCTCAGCTGTTTGAAATTATTTTTGATATTATACTGTTTGAAATTATACATATCAACATAAAATCATGCGATTTCATCATACGAAGTAGGCATAGAGGTGTATTAATATCCACATTCTCACATATAAAATTATTATATTTTACAGTTTAAAAGTGCCTGTAGGCTGTACATCAGAGTTGTCTTATAAAGGACAACAGTTCCTAACACAGGTTTTTGAAAAGTATGACAGAGATAAAGACGGCATGCTAAATCCCTCTGAACTAAAAAATGTATTCTCATGTTGCCCACGAATACCATGGCATAATTTGCGCTATACTGTACCTACAAATGAAAAGGTAATTTTGTATTTATTTACTATATTTTGTATTTATTTACGATGTTGGGCCCACCTATGTTTCTCCCGCTTCTCCAAAAGTAGGGAGGTTGATGATGTTAAAATTTTTTTATTAGGTTTAAAGTCGAAATGTCAATAATTTTATACAGGTTGGAAAGTTTAATAAATTCGCCGACCCCACACAACCTTGGAACAGGGCAGGCGAATTTGATTGTGAGACCTTCTAGCAAAAGGGGTTAATGCGTAATATCTCAAGTCATAATAAATATTATTTTGATTTATATTTGAACATAATATAAATGTTGGAAAAATTATCAGAACGTATCAAGAATTTGTGTTTAGAAAAAGTTCGAAAAGTTATAGTCTTCAGTGAGAACTTCTTGGTTAGCCGAGTGGTACCTATAGGCATCTGCTCTGAATGAAGTGGATGCGGGTTCGATTTCCGCATCGAAACTATAATTTGCCGAACTTAACTTTTTGTAACCACATATTTCTTTGTTTTAATATATATGTTTCTAGAATATTGTCTTTCATTGTAAATTAAATATTTTGGTATTATACCAATAACAAAAACTTTTGTGGTTTGCAGGGCTATTTAACATTACAAGGATGGATGTGTAGATGGACCTTAATGACACTATTAGACTTACAAAATACTAGTGCACATTTAGCTTACTTAGGCTTTAACTTTCTTGAAAATGAGTCCCAGAAAATTGCAATACACAGTAAGAATTTTATACGATATTTAATTTAGGATCATGTATTTTTAACTAAAGTATAATAATACCTTTTGAACTGCAATTTCGATTAAGATATTTTATCAGTTTGTGGTAAGCTGCCGCGCTGTTGATGTATTTTAATAAATAGCTAATGGTTTTTTGCAGTAACTCGCGAAAAAAAAGTTGACATCGCCAAGAAACAATCCAGTCGTAACGTGTACCAATGTCACGTTATTGGTCCAAGGTCATGTGGCAAGACTTCTATATGTAGGAGCTTCTTAGGAATAGCACACAAGGTCAGTTTAGATAATCTTCTTAAATTACTGGAGCTATTCAATTAACATTTTTTATTTCCTTCTTATGCTCCCTAATTATTTGGAAGGTAGTATATCTATTGTCGGGCCTATCACACTATTCCCACAGAAATACCAAACAATAGGATATTGAACATAATATTATGATGTGATATATAATAATATAATAGTTTGGTGATCATCACTTTCAACTGTCAAAAAAAGTTAGGGAATAGGCCTACTGTGCCGCTGGGGCACATTAAAGGGCTGGTAATGATGAATGGAACTGTATTTGTTGTTAACAAAATAAAAAAAACATAACACATATATTTTCTAATGAATATAAATGTCGCGCCTTCTGTACCTACTTCGTGAGAAACATGCCTTGGTTCGGGGGTACAGAATTAGTGCAACAAAAATGATTTTAGTTAATGCCTTAAAACCTTAGGTATGACATGATCAAGGAGAGTTAAGTAGGATGAATATTACAATTGATTGCTCTGCTTCGCTATTACTGAATTCTACTATTTAGCTTTGTTATGGAACATATATTTACTATAGACAGTTTGTGTAGCTCAGCTACGCGCCACACAAACCGTATCCCTTTTGGCCTTGTAGTCGACAAGATCCGGTCTGAACACATTGTGTCCGGGTGCCAGCGTGCCATACCTATATAGAAGTGCCCTGATCAATTCAGTTTACTTCTTTGTCCTTGCGATCGTCTTTTCCTTGAGAAGCGCCCTGTTCGTATCAGTTATACTTCTCTGAGCATTGTGTGAGATCGTCTTTCAGTTGCAATATTTGCAATCTATGTAGGTGTATACTAAATGCACCCACCGGACGCGAGGGCTTTGCCCCCACGAGGACCTCCACCATCCCCATAGTCCTTCCCTTACGCCAACACTGACGACCGCCAGCCTGCCTTTGTACTTTGTACATTACACTCCTTTAATACTTTCTATCCAATTTATATGCATACATTGGATTGAATTACGCCAATATTCAATCTACTTATCTTTCCTATTACACAGCTTTAACGAGAGTAGGTAATTACGCAGTAATAAGTGTGCAAACTTACCGAAGCATTTATGATTCTCTCCTATCACACTTCGTAAACAAGCAGCCACTTTTTCCTCCAGTTGAAAAACTGATTCCCGCGTGAATTTAGTTTTTTACTCTGCTCCCTTCTCGTTCCCAACATAAAAAAAATAACCATTCATAATAACAGAAAGTTAAGTAGTATTGCCATACTCAAAATTTGTTACTCTGTGATTTATCACTCACCATATTTACATATGTATTTCGCGCTGTGCGCGACAATAAAAATACAGATTATCGATAGCGCCCAAACTAGGTAATCCTGTCTTATGGGGGCTAGAAAGGATTTAACAAAAACAATTATCGTTCATCTATGTTGTGTGCGTTAACAATTTCACGGATAACATGGCAAAGTGTAATGCAAAAGTTTTTATCTCTAGATATAAATAATTGTGTTACTGTCTTGGGGAGTAAAAGTATAATAATTATAATATGTAAATATATATTTATGTATCAATAAAGTATTTTTAAATATTTTTACAGAAAATAAAGTCACACGCACACGACCGCGGCGACGGTCAGAGCTCAGACAACTGTTGCATCAACACGGTGCAGGTGTATGGGCAAGAGAAGTACTTGGTGTTGCGCGAGATCCCCATCACCCGTGTGTCCGATCCACTGCAGCCGCACGAGGTGAACTGCGATGTCGCCTGCCTCGTATACGACACCGCGGCCAGCCGCTCCTTCGAGTATATCGCCAGGATTTATATTGTAAGTATAACTGCCGCACTCAGAGACGTCAATTAACTTTAATGAGTATTTAATGTCAAAAATTTTCATTCAAATCTAGACCATAGACCCAGCAAGAATAGCGACTAGGTTTGAATAGTCATGTTTTGACGTTAAGTACTCATTAACGTTAATTGACGTCTCTGAGTGCGGCAGTTAGTATATTATTTATTATAGTATTGTAAATAAGATTTCCTGTGTCCACATTAAATACATATATCGCGCCTGTTTATCCCCGAAACGGAAGGCACAGGTGAATTAACACCCACGTTTCGCCGATTATGTTAGGTCTCATGTACCTAGTAGGGGGCGAATCTATTGCTATCTATTGTGCACGTAGTTCGCAGTATATTGCTAGGTGGTTGGTATAAGAGGAACGGTGCTGCCCATTATGCGTCGCGTCTTTACACTTAGTCGCCTTGTACGACACCCATGGCAGAGATGAAGGGTGATGACAATTGATTGTCCTTCATTATAAACTAATTGTCATCGCATTAATGTACACAGCACTTTACTTTTCTTTGGTTTTCCATATGAGACGCCTTAAAAAATATTTTATTAGGATTTATTAGAATACAATTGTCACCACCCGAAGCCTCTCCCGTGGGTGTCGTACAAGGCGACTAAGGATAAATCTGATGAGGAATGGGCAGCAGCGTTCCTCTTCCATTCTTATACCAAATGAAGGGGCAAGAGCATTAAAAAAAAAATCTAGTCGGGAATTCAAGCGTAACAAGCAATTTATCTGCTGATGGTTGACATTTATTGTCTTAAAATTGTATTAGGAAAATGATAATATTTATTATACTGACAATTGTCAATTTACAGAAATACTTCGCCGAGAGCCACATTCCCGTTTTGATAGTGGGCACCAAGGGAGACGCGCTGGTCGCGCGGCAGGAATACATCTTGCAGCCAGAGGTGTTCACTTGCAAGTATCAGCTGTTGCCGCCACAGATCTTCCAGATCGGCGAGAACAAACCTGACGTGTTTGTCAAACTCGCCACTATGGCTGCTTTTCCGTAAGTATTGATTACTTATTGATATATGTAATAGGCATTATAGTTCGTGTTTAATACAGAGTTCTTCTTAAAATACTTATTTTATCATCTATGGAAAGCATAAATAATAATATAGTATAGCCCAGAAGATGTCTTGTTTTGTTCACTCGTTGATACATACATAAATCACGCCTATATCCCCGAAGGGGTAGGCAGAGGTGAATTAGCACCCACGTTTCGCCAAATGATAAATCAGCGATGAGGAATGGGCAGCAGCGTTCCTCTTATATCACCTAGCAATAGTACTGCGACTTTTGTGCCCGATAAATGGCAATAGGCTCGCCACCTATTACATGGGACCTAACATAATTGGCGAAACGTGGGTGCTAGTTCACCTCTGCCTACCCCTTCGGGGATATAGGCGTGACTTATGTATGTATGTATGTATGTTTCGCCAAATGTGTCAAGTCCCATGTAATAGGTGGCGAGCCTATTGCCATTTATCGGGCACAAAAGTCGCAGTACATTGCTAGCCTGGGTGGTATAAGAAGAACGCTGCTGCCCATTCCTAATCATATTCAGATTTATCCTTAGTCGCCTTGTACGACACCCACGGGAAAGATTTGGGTTGATATGATCTGCTAAAAATTTGAAACCAAAAAGTCAATGGAATGCCTCAGATTAAGGTTTTGTAAACGCGTCCCATAAAAAAATCATACATAGCACACACAATATGGCTTTTTCCATGCATTTATATCTTGGATTCAAATTTTGTAGTAAATTATTTAAATAGTCTTTCGTTACTTTAATATAATATATTTAAAATTCTTACAAGTGTGACTATCACCTAGTATTATACACAGAATACTGTTGTTTTAATTATTTTGATCAGTCAATTTCAAGCTGCTTGGATTTTATTCAGCAAGCACAGGTAAGCCATAGCAATATGAATTAATAGGTTTCTAGTTTGCTTATATATTAAAATCTCACTAATTATATTATATTTATTACTCATTCGGAGTTATACAACCCGACGATAACAATGTTGTTGTTCATTAAGCGTTCAAAGGGAACTTCCCATATCTACCTATATTCGTGATTTTATTTCTAATTTTGATAATTAAACCGTTTAGACTAAAATTCTTTAGATTTTTTTAATAATAAGAGATAATGGAAATCGGCTTCTATTCGGTTCGGAGTTAAACGGCCCTTGAATTGATTAATCGCAAGGCTGGAGATCTTCGGATGGCTTGAAACCATGATAAATTAGGATCGTAGCAGAGAAATACCGGACTGTGATTGGTCTATTCAATATCGATGTATTAGGCCCGTTAATAAAGAATTCAGTTCATTGTTAGATATATAATTATGTTACTGTAAAACCCCGAACTACGGTAAATCCTAAGATATTCCAGTAAAACCTAAGATTTACTATAACTCTAACTGCCGCACTCAGAGACGTCAATTAACTTTAATGAGTATTTAATGACTAAAATTTTCATTCAAATCTAGACCATAGACCCGGCAAGAATAGCGACTAGTTTTGAATTGTCATTTTTTGACGTTAAGTACTCATTAACGTTATTTGACGTCTCTGAGTGCGGCAGTTAGTGGAAAACGTCCGACTAGTTCTGTGATTATCGTTAATTTTGAACTTTTACCACCATTCATTCGGTAAATCTTAACATTTACCGATACGGTATATGTTGAGAAAACTAAGGACCTGTTTCATTATCGACAACGAAGTTCTGTATAGCTTACTTGGAAGTTCAGTTGACATATGTTTCATATTACAACTGTCAAATAATCTGCCAAGTAAGCTACTCAGAAAGTCGGAACTTGTCGATTGTGAAACAGGCCCAAGTCTATGTTATTATTGTGTGTATATTATTCTTTCAGACACTTGAAGCATTTTGCAAGCCTGGCCGGGGACAACTCTTCGTGGTGGAAGGCGGGCATCGGAGTCGCTGCGGCCACCTTCATGGGATTTGTTCTCCTAAAGATCTTCAGCTTCCAAAGACGATAAAATTCAATCTGCCCCCTACCTTCCCCAATTGTACATAAGATTTTAGGAACTATTTAAATGATGCATCCACTTAAATTCAATAAGTAATTTATTTATAGTAGACCAAAGAAACGAAAATAGTATGTTTATGTTGTATTCAATGCTGATAATAAAGATTACTTAATTTTTTCTTATTTGTTTTATTTCGATCGGCATATTATTCTTTAAAGATTTAAAGGTATTTTAGAAAAAAGTTTTATGCATATATTTATAGTGCTAATTGAATAATAAAATCTCAAAAAAATATGCACATAGAAATCATATCACACAATGGTTTTATATAAATCCTAAAGAAGTATTATACTTAAATACGTTTTATTTATTGATAGATTTTAAGAAAGCAAAATAGGACATCGTTGTTTTTAAGATCTGAAAATAAAAAGTTATAATTTAAAACATAGATAATAAATATACTGAAATTTAATTTTATGTTAATATCGGCCCAGAATAATTACCTATAGACTTGTGCGCTATATTAGAAATAAGGTGGTCCCTAGGAAAGAGTTCGAAGGATGCTTACAGCAGAATTGCGTAGGAGATTTTTTATTAGTTTACACCAAATTCGACGCGTAACTGCGTTGAATTTTGTATCTGGGCCGTTCTTCTTTTTCATCGACAATGACATGTCCCCACCGAAAAAATATCGTTATTCTTCCAAAATATCCAATTACCAAACATATTTTTTTTTATAAAAATTCTGTAGACAATATAACCGTAAAAATAATCCGAAACTTCTGTTTTTATATTTACTGTTATCTACAAAATAATTGTGACATATTATTTAAAACGTGTGAGGGAGTTGTTTAACATACAAATAAATGTCCCTTTACGTCACGTAATGTAACAAAATGCTGTCGCGGATAAAAAATATATGGAAACATTTAATATAAATACATTTGTTGAACTTTATTAAATCAAAGACACATTTATTTTTTGTAAAAACAATACGCTCTGATTGTCGGTAGAAAAGAAGAACGTCCCATCTAAGCAAAAAAGATCGAAACAAAGTAATATTTTATCTAGTTTGCTAATAAATTATCAACTGTCTAAAAATAAAGCCGAGGTATATTAAAGAAGAGCTGGTTGCTACTTATAATAAGCAGTCGAGAAGGTAAAGCTAATTAAGAGTCCGTTTATGTAATTTGTAATAAATTAGAGTGATTTTCCTTATGTGAATAAATTAGCACATGAATTAGTTTTTTTTTTTTTTTGATGGATCTAGGCTGTTGGCCAAGAGGCCTTTACAGCATCTACCGGGTTTTTTGGGGAAGGCGAAGACCTTGACCTAAAGCCAAACGTGTCCTCAAGCCTTGCAGTCGAGCACTCCCTGTGAGGGTGCCTTCACAGCAGGCGTCCCCCGTGCGGGGACGGCATCTCCCGAGGGAGATATACTGCCGCGGAGAGCCTCGCAGGGCGCCCGAGTCGGAGCTTGGACACGAATTAGTATCGATCCTTTTTGCTTAACAACATCCAATTGTCCTATGCACTTTCAATTCTGACTAATCGTAAAACCAGTACGTATGTACCTTCAGCATGGTCTGTACACCGACAGTCGTGAGGCCCATGGCGGTGACGCGTATGGGCGTCTGCACGCGGTTAAGCAGGATGCACACCGAGCGCTGGTTGCTCACATCCATGCTCTCCCACGGTATTGCATAAGCCGCCTTTATCGTCTTTTCGCTCTGAATTTTGATTTTAGTATGTTACGGCGTACTTTTTGAATCTTATTTATTTAATATACCTAGTATAGAATCCCGCTAAGAACGACCTTCGCTGAGATGTTTATTTGATGAAACGTATTTTATATTTAATTTAATATGTCAATCAATATATTGCATATGGGTTGCCTAACAAAATTTAGTCCAGAGTATGATTAATAAATAATTAAAAAAAAATTTTTTTGAACATTGCACCGGTTTTATTATTATACAAATTCTAAACCAATCGAAAGTGTGAAAATGCCCATAGAATATGAAAACATTAGGTTGCCTATTCTTTTCCGGTCACAACTTCGGATTGCCAGGTATAAACAGGTAACTCGATAATAGCATTTTGCACCGGTCTGATGATTGAATTAAAATTAAATGAAATTAAAGGTTATTTTAATATGAACACGGTGGTATAGAGTTGCCTGCGAAAAAGCAGTCCCGAATCCCGGTTGTCGAATTTTGAAAAGTAAAATATTGCTGCGAATGTGTGCGACTGAGAGATCCCAACCAACCATCCCATTCGATAGAAGAGGATACACATGCTACAATGTGACAATTGCTCATTATAGTCCGATAATTTCGTGCGCGAGGGTGGAGGGTGAGTTTGGCAAGGGTGGGTGATACGGCAAGCTGCGAGTTTTCCCTCCTTCCCGCATCGCCCGCCCCCGCTGGCATCTGCAGTGCCCCGCCCCCGCCACCGCCCCTCATGCCGCAGGAGGGTCGCGCATGAGCTTGTCGGATTATAATTAGCATGTCCGTCAGTAGGTACTGATGGACATGCTGACACCTTAGGTACCTTATAGAAAGCTGCGAGTTTTCCCTCCTCCCCGCATCGCCCGCCCCCGCTGGCATCTGCAGTGCCCGCGCCCCCGCCACCGCCCCTCATACCAACCGGAGGGTCGCTCATGAACTTGTCGGACTATAATTAGCATGTCCGTCAGTAGGTACTGACGGACCTTAGGTACCTTATAGAAAGAGTGACGTTTGTTTTTTGAAAATGGAAAGGATAGCGATAGACTCGTTTAAATGCTATGCATCATTTTGGAGTACATTGTCGCTATAGTTACAATTTAAAAAACATTCTACTATTTATTGTTACTGATTTTTCGCAGGCAACCCTATTGTCCACCGTGTTCATCATAAAATAACCTTTAATTTCATTTAATTTTAATTCAATAATCGGACCGGTGCAAAATGCTATTATCGAGTTACCTGTTTTTACCTGGCAACCCGTAGTTGTGACCGGAAAAGAATAGGCAACCTAACGTTTTCATATTCTATGGGCTTTACACTTTCGATTGGTACGTATAGAATTTGTCTAATAATCCATACTAATTAATCCTACTCTGGATTTAATTTTGCTAGGCTACCCATATGCAATATATTTATTGACATATTAAATTAAATTTAGAATACGTTTCATCAAATAAACATCTCGGTGAAGCTCGTTCTTAGCGGGATCTTAGACTACTACTTATTTGCGTGATACCTTCACTCCAACCACTTCAAAAATAACCGATAATTGTATAAGCTGTGCAAATGTACTCATTGTAAGTGGACCATATCTTGTTAGGGCTCCTGGTTCCTGTGGATAAAACGACGGAAATTTTACACGGCGGCTACTTACTTTGGGCTAGCTAGTTGTTAGGTGTGAGTGTAAAAAATATTTTTCACTTCTCATGCTCTGAAAGTGCTTATTTGTGCAGGATATAGGCTGCACAAAATCGAATTTTGTGCTCTAGAGCATTAACGTATCTACTCATAGATGTGTCTATATTAAGGCAAAGAAAATGAGCCATGCAGCCAAACAAACACAATAAGAAATTCAGAGATAGAATTTGTAATTTTATTATTTACTTAAATTTATTTGCCTAATGTATTTTTTAAGACATAAAAGATATTAAAATTTTAATTCAAGTAGGTACGGTAGGTTATTAAATTAATTTAAGAAAATTATTACTTCAAAATTAATTAAATACTTGGCTGTATAGGTCTGCAGCCCAAGCCTAATATCAATGGGAAAACAATTTCCTTCAGTATTCAAAACTGTACTAATTTTAGTTTGACTTTTAAGAAATGTTATGATGAACTACTGTTTTACTTCCTCGCAAACGAAGTGAAAAGCAGAGTTTCTAACTCGTCCACAAAACCATTTTTATCCTCGACATTACTATCAGCCCTCGCCTTCGGCTCGGTCTGCTAAAAGTCTCGGACAAAAATGATTCGTTTTGTGCACTTGATGGAAAATCTACTATAATTATTGGTTTATGTCAATAAATGATGTATGACTAAGGCTTGAGTTCACCAACACTTAAACAGACGATTAGTAATTAGCCATCGGTTTTTGAAATTTTATCGTATGGAAGAACTGTCAAAAACTGCCCGTTATCTTTTAATCGCTTGATTTACGTGTTGGTGAACTCGAGCCTAAAAGTTTTACCTGACTTGAACATTCCAATAGTAGTAGGCAGCAGCAGATCATGTGGTAGAAGTAGTTTAACCCCAACATTGGACCAAAGAAACTTGATACTTCGTTTGTGAAACTATAATTAAAAGATTTTTCCACTGTAATAAAAGTAGCTAAAATGGGAATTGAACATTTTCACCCAAAAATTCTTACCTCAAAGAGTCCTGAAAAACTTAACATAATAGGTTGGGGAAAAAATTTCTTCGCATTTTTTAAGAAAATTTAAATCATTTTTTAATATAGTTTATTTACATTTAACTAAAGTATGTAGGTACCATTTTGTTCGATAACTTTTTGCCATCTTGTAGGTAGGGACATGATCCCATTGCTATAGAAATTTTGGGACTTCTGGTCAAAATACCGCGACAAGTGGTTTTGGCAGTCCTCTCGTGATGTTAACCTGACACTGCCTAAAGAATTCTGAAGACACCGAAACAGGTGGAAATCTGAAGGTGCAAGGTCAGGACTATACGGCGGATGCATTAACACCTCCCAGCCAAACTCTCTTAATTTTTGCTGAGTGGCTAAAGATGTGTGAGGTCTAGCGTTATCATGATGAAAAACCACACCCCTTCTGTTGATTAATTCCGGCCGCTTTCTTTCAACTTCTTGCTTTAATCTCATCAGTTGTTCGCAGTAGAGTTCAGAATCGAAGTTCCTGCCTGGTGGTAACAGCTCATAATGAATAATGCCCTTCCAATCCCACCACACACACAGCATCTCCTTGTTGCGAGTTAACCCGGGTTTCGCCACAGTCTGTGAAGCCTGACCGGCCTTTGACCACGACCTTTTTCGCACGTTCTCATCGTACGTGATCCACTTTTCATCACCAGTTATCAGCTTCTTCAAAAATGGTTCGGTTTCATTACGTCGTAATAAAGAATCACAAATGAGTACACGGTTCATTAGGTTTCTTTCAGTGAGCTCGTGAGGTACCCAAATGTCGAGCTTTTTTGTGTACCAAATTTTTTTCAAATGCGCCAAAACTGTTTTGTGGTCAATTCCCAGTTCTTCAGCTACGTCGTAACTACTGACATGCCGATCTTGCTCCACTTTTTCAAAAATGGCATCCATTTTATCTGTAGGGCGACCAGAGCGACGTGCATCTTTGACATCAAAATTTCCGGATTGAAAACGCTTAAACCAAATTTGTGCTACTCTCACAGACACTGCCCTAGGTCCATAAACATCGCAAATTTTTTTCGCGGCTTGCGTTGCATTTTTACCTTTTTTGTAGTAAAATTTTAAAATGTATCGAATTTCTTCATTAGATTCAATCATCTTGGCGGTACGAAAAACAAATGAAAATCACACATTTTCCTAATTTGATTTTGGAATTATGTTCTTTAAAATTTAAACTTTCAATGATACCAAAACCAGCCAGATACAAATAGTATAGCCAAAGAGATTTTATTACAAGTTTATACATACTATAATGCGAAAAGACTTTTTCCCCAACCTAATATTTTAAATATTATAATCTGCCAATTGTTTATGAAATAATAGTAGATTATATACAAAGGGCGATGAAATAAATGTCTCAAAACGCAAGTATTGACATATAATTAAGCGATCTTAGGCTTTTTTTTATCGCCCGAGGTAAGATCATAGTTATATGTATGTAATATGCCTACTGGAAGTAGGGTTTTTCGTACGTGTAGTGGGCGAAAATGTCCACTTTATGGTTAGGTGTGACAAAACATTAATATACTAAAAATAAATTATTTGAAAGATACAGTGAAAACCGGATATAATGACATCGTTTACAACGACCGATCAAAATATTTGTATACTCACCTTATTATTAGCCTATGATGATTAACACACTCTATGATTTTTTCATGAATCAATTTATTCTCCTCGGCACTAAATAATGGGACATGAATAACTTTCTCTCTCCATCGTTGCACGGCTGCGGTTCCTATTTTGTAAATTTTCGTAGGGCGAGGAAAATGTTCTAAATTGTAATTTAATAGCTCTATATGACCTATTATTTGAAATATCATTAACGTCAAAAACAAATCATTGAGGCATATTGATATGGAGCATGCATAGGACACCCAGATATTTATACATGTTGATAACGCAATATAATCTTTTTGATTAAATCCTGGCAATTCGTAATAAACGGAAAACTGTACAGTATAGTTCGCATTGGATATATTTAGTGTAGTGTCATTTTTTAAATTGTTATACATGGGTGTCACGGTAAATAAAATGAACCCAAATAACGTCATGGATACAACAATTAAAGTGAAGTAAGAAGACAACGTATTCATTGTGGTGTACATCTGGAATGTAATTGGTATGTTCAGATTTAACATTAATTCTTCATAATTAATACGTCGTAATAATTTAAGAATAAACCTTTTTGTAATAGTAATCCTTGTGCATGAAATGAATTAAGTGAAAATTCTGTATAAAGTTTGTTGTGATTTCGCCATATTTCTTTTGAAGCGCCATGATGTATCTGTACTGAAAAAACATTATAAGTTCTTGGACATGAGATAGAGAGACCTATTATTTATCTTGATATTATAAAAAAATAGAAAAATGATACTTACCAATGACAACAGAGTTAAGATCAATACTACATAAAGATCACCCAAGAGAAAAAATGTCAAATCTTTGAAATTATTTACCAAAAATAATATTTGCCCAGTTATAAGCAACATGGTCTCGCATATTAAATAAACCAGAAATGGTTTATATTTAGATCCTCTTCTTTCTGGACTTATGTTGGGCCAAGAGTTGACGGTTTTTAAAAACAATCGAATTATCTTCATGTATCTTAGAGATAGGGGATTTTCACGACTGAAAAACAAGGGAAATATAATTCGTACCCACCTACAATTTACTACCAGTGTGTGGGCGAGTGTCAAAATCAATAGTAATAGGGGTTAAAGTATGAAATTGCCGTTTTATTGTAATAGGTTTTTTTTAATTGACATAGAATCTTCATGGTATGAGGTTTTCAAATGAAACTTTTTTCACATGGTTTTTATGATGTTCTTTTTTTTAAAATGTGAAACATTTGAATATCTACTTTCAATTGTTTTCGTTATTCAACTTAGACAAGAAAGATGGATACTGCGAAAATTCGAGTGATTTTTTAATACGAGTAACGCGGCAGAAACAGCTCGCTATATCAATGTTGCGTTTGGTGAGGGGTCTCGTAATGAACGCACCGTGCGATTTTGGTTTAAACGCTTTCGTGATGGAAACTTCGACTTTAAGAACGAGGCACGAGGAAGACCGCCCACACGGGTGAATAACGATGAATTAAGAGAGATGGTGGAAGCCGATCCTAGTCAAACTACCCAGGAATTAGCGGCCTGGTTTAACGTTACCGTATTAACTCATTTGCGTCAAATCAATAAAATAAAAAAATACGAAAAATGGGTGCCTCATGATTTGACTGATCTGCAGAAAGAAAATGAAAACCCGTGAAAAACCCCTCCCTGCTTCTTTATCTCTATTAGGCAAAAAACAGAATAAGCCCAGCGACAACATTAGAAAAAAGGGTTTATTACGTGACTAATCATAGTTGTTTTTAATATTCATAGTCAACTTTAAAAATGTGTATCCACAAACAAACAAACAACAAAAATAAATAAAAAATGTGTATCCACGTTGTTATTTAAGTTGAAGAGTCTAGATTTTTCTTATTTGAAAGGTAATATGATTGACAATAATAATAATTCATAAAATTTATTGGTAATATAGTCTTTATTTTAAGGAATTTAAGTTTTATTGAAAAAAATTGCTTAATAAAGTGCTTTTTTGTACAAATAAAATAATTTTAAATTACTTATTATTTTATAGGTAAAATAACGCAATACTAGGGTCTGACTCTGCACTATTTATTTATTTATTGATTACATGACCTGAAATAAATTAATCTTATTCGTACTCTTATTCGTTTAAAAATAAGTACTTGCCGGTGGTATGTCACGTCATGTTTTTTAACTAGAATGAAGGAGTGATTTTTACAATCTTTTACGGAGCACTTTGTCATGTTTACCGTTTACCACGCGTCATTAAATGCGAAGACCGGCTGCATTTTTAGCGGAGTTTGAAGTGAGCCATGGACGCTATTGGCATATATCCACGGTTGTAGATGATCGAAGAGTATTAGCGTATTCGTTACAATAGCATCAACTGGGGTACCATGTAATCTACGATCATCATTTTATTGCTCGTCGAAGCTTTGTAAATTGTAAACAGGACATGATAATTAAAGGCCATCTTTACAGGTTACGCCCACCGTTTTATAACATTTTCTCTATTTTCAAATGTCAACGTAACCTATCAACCTACTAATTTGACCTGATGGAACATGAATTAAATATTTACAAGAAATATATGTAGTAGGTATAGCAGTTCCCTAAAAATGCATTAAAAGTGGATAAGTCAACGTCTCACGGCGTTAATACGCCAACGTATTCGCATGCGAATGCGAAACACCGAAAATTTGCACATGCTATATCTCGCTCTGTTAATAGCGAGATGAGATAGTCGCGTCCTTGTCTACTGTTTCGCAAGTAGCTGCGAAATGTTCGTCACACCGACACAGGAAATTTGCAAGTGGTGTTTCGCTTCGCAATGCGAAAACAGCGTTCTGTCCTGGGGGATAGATTTTCGCGTGAAAAATAATTCTGGGAAATTCATGTCAAACATGAGTTATAAAAATATTGCTCTGTTTTTTACGTATTTTAACTATTTTTTCAACACAATTGCTCGTAAATTGACTCTTATTACACCGTTTTAAGGTCCATAATGAAGCAAAGTATGCACTCGTTCATATTATATTACTTACTAGTGCGTAATCGTATATTTTTTAATTCTTTTTTTTTGGTTAAAGTCTCCCTATATTTTTAGGGAAGCATAAGGTTTAGCCTATACAGCCCTGTCTTTAGTATATTTAGTCTGTATTCATGTGTGTGAAATAAATAAAAATGAAATTAATTTTACGTTAAAAGAGGGATCTCACACATTTTAACGCATCTAGGGAGTGCTCGGCGCGAATTTGTTGGTAACAGAGTTCATGATGGCGACTGATCAGGTGGTGAAAACCACTATAAAATTCTCAACAACAAACACATCACAAGACTTATTTTTAATAATTCTTCATAATTGAACGTCAACAAAGATCCTTAAGCATCAAACTAACACCACTTTCATTGTACAAAATCCACAATTGAAACAATTTTTGAATTGAAACACGCCAAACACACCTAGTTTATGCTTATTGAATTTGTCTATGGACATTGAATATTTTTACGAATGAGTTAAGATGATTAATAAACATTTCATTCCATGTTTATAAACACATTAACTATCGTATTTAGAAACACTATTTATTTTATTTTTTATTTTGCTGCTGCGTGCCTTTTGAAAGTCGTCATATTTGTTTTATTAAATTAATATTGTGTCAGAGTGATGTTTACTGCAAAAAAATGTGTAGTTTTGTGTAATAAGTGTCTACGGCGATGAACAATATAAAGATTTAGTGAAACAAAAGTGCATTTGATGAGAAAGGCGATGAGCATTTTCGTGGTCGATCTACCTCGCCAGTCTCCATCAATAGGCTGTTAGTGTAAATTTGCCGCCAAACTCTCCCCAAATGCATTAAAAAGTGATACATTCGCGTATTAATGCGATTAATACTGAAGAAAGTAGACTACATCAGATGAGGCTGTATGTGCTAGTTCCCTTTGCCGTCCCTAGTGATAAGGAGAATTAAAAAGAACAACAACCAAACTTGTAGGCGCCATTTTCCGTAATTATTTGGTAAAGTTAATAACAATTAACAATACAAGTTTGTTTTTTCCTCGCAATTGTGTTGAAAAACGTCGTATGCAACTCGTATGCATTGATCATTACATACTCGGCTTCCTTACCGCGCTCGCCTATGGCTCGCGCTTGCAATAATGCCTCGTATGTAATGACCAACGTAGCATACTCGTAGCATAATATACTATTACCTTATACTAAAAATGCACCCTCTGGTAACTTAACTGTTATTAGGTCAATTAAGTTAAATATCTTCATAACGATTAAGTTTCGGACTACATATTACAGGATCAAATCCACCAGAAATGACCTGAATAATAACCAGTATGACGTTCCCTGTAAGACTGTATAATAAACTGACTGACTGACGTATTAATGACGTGAAATAAGGCGGCAAAGTTTGTATCGTCTACTTTTCTCAAAATGGACGATTTGTTGTTATCTAACAATTCATATTTGATATTATCTTCTAAATGTATAAAATGGAAAACTGACTGACCACGCATAGCCCAAACTACTAAGATTAGAAACTTGAAATTATGTACCATACTTCCTTTTGTAGTGTAGATGAGCACTAAGAAAGGATTTTCGGAAATTCTACCCCTAAGGGGCTGCAAGTAATTCAAAACCAATTCTTTCGTATGACCCGGTGCCCATAGCACTTGGGCAACGTAGACTTTATGTTTAGGTCGATCTTCCTCTTTACTGTTGTTTGAAGGATTGAATTATTATTCAGTATGCATCGTTCCGGGTAAAATATTCGTCTTGACTACTATGTATATCTCATTTTCCTATTGTATAAATATGTTATAATTTTGATTATTTTAACTATTAAATAAGTTGAATTTTTAACAGCTGACAGAAGAGAATCCTAATGCGAGTTGTATAAGATTAGAAAATGAAACAAGATATTATTTTCGAAATTTTATTATACACCAATAAGAGTAAGTATTCACTACTTGTACACAATTATATGTAGCGACGCGTCGCAGCGCGCGCTACAATAAATAGTAATAGATATTGCGGAGGATCTGTCCTTATACACGCCATACCTTCCGCTACGTTAAAAATACACATATATAAGAAGTTTAAAACTATTAATATTTTATATAATAAAATGTAAGTTTTCGTGGGAAGACCGTGTACGTGATGCCAGAACAATGTCAAGCATTTCAACTACGGTAGATGTAGCTGATTTGGCACTCTAGATCTATAGCAATATTCTAATTCTGAATGTCACGTGCACGATCCTCGCCATTGGAATTAACAATATTTGTTTCGACAGCGCAATCGGCTATTTCGCAACTATTATCCGGCTACTGGTCTTAGACAAGTGCCTATCACAATCGATGTATAGGTCGGTTACTGGCACCTCGAACTGCCTGTTTCCTAACATTGATTTTAAACCCTTTCCTTCCATTTTCCAAATTTCCTCACGAACATTGCCTGTCGAACCCAAACTTTGTCTTCTACACTCTAAAAAGATGTAAGAGCTACCTTATTTTATTGACATTTTAATAAAGGTAGGTAATCAAGCAAATTAATTCCCGGTAAGCTAACAAGAGGTTAGTTACACCAAACGAAACAAGTTTGATTGTTATTAATAGGTATTTCCTACTTTAGTATAGTACCTACATATTGTTATTTGACGATAACAAGAAAATGGCTTTAAAAATGAATACAAAAAATTTCCAGTAAGTTAGTTTTTGATTGATTTAACATTATTTTTGTATTATCAAGGATCGAATTAGATAATAATAATAAAAATACAATCATAAACAGTACAAAAACAGAACAAAATAATTACTGATCAATAATGTATGTCTGTGTTCGCTTGGTAACTTTTAAACTGACTATTCTTTTTGCATTCTATTGAGAGTGGAACGGGCCATTTTACTGAATTTAATATCTGCATTAAACTTCAATAAGTGAAGATTAAAAAATTTTAACTCGCAGCTCGCTGTTTAATAATTGTTATATTCGGTATATTAAATCGGAAAGCAGAAAATCATTCTCAATTTCACAATTTGAGCTTGCTTCTTAATACCGCTATTTATGGGGTCTACTCCAGTCATTTAACGTACGTTCAATAACTGTTTGGTATTGGGTATATTTATAGACTTTGCCCAGGCAAAAGACGCCGGCGAGCGTGGGCGAACCTTACCAGGGCGCCGGTGAGCTATCGGGCGCATGCGCCACCCACTTCTTTGTTCACAATAGTCAAGCTGTATCGATTAGGAGGTACCGGGCAGCATATTTTTAAATTCCATTAAGTAGGACTTTCCATCTAATGAATAGGAATATTCGATGTCGCTTTCTGATTATCAGTAAAATAACCTCGTTGCACAAACAATAAGAGCGAACAAATTGGTAATCTGGGGTGGCATCTTATACGTCTTTAGAGAAATGGGAAAATTATGCATCCACTAAATTAACAGCACGGCAGGTTCAAAATTTTAATATTTTTTCAATTGATTTGTAAGCAATAACACGTTTGACGGAAAGTGCAAAATTCAATAGAAAAAATGGGTATTTATAGTAACCTGTCGTCCTGTTGAGACAAAATTTGCGTAGACATAGATGTTAGGATAGTTCGTAGTCAACACTTATCTAAATGCGGACATAAAATAATAAGACATTCTGGCAGCGGTCGGTGATTTGAGACTACAACATTTGGTGTCAATAAATATATTTGATATTAGGGCTTGAAGCCATAAAGAGACCTGAAGGTGATATTTTATGTCCGCCGTACAAATATAAAATTATATTAAATTTTGCTCAAAACATTATATAGGGAAATTATTAACAAAAATTTAAAAATAAATTACTATCGACCGCAATACGTTGACATTACTGTTAATAATGTACCCCCCCAACCTTCCCCCCGCAAATTCGCAACATCCACACAAACCCTTACAAACATTCCTGAGACTTTCCACTGCCACCTCCTCCGCTGCTGTTGCGAAACTGCAATCATATTTTACTGAGTGACGCGAACAAGTTCTGCCTCCTGCGCTATTTCAATTGCTTTCGCGAAAGACAGGTAGGTAGCATCGTATACGTAAAGCCTGTCGCGCGCTAGCCCGAGAGGCATGCCCAGCACGAAACGGTCCCTTAGGTTTATCTCCAACCCAGGACCAAAGTCGCAGCGTTTAGCCATATCTTTTAATCGCAACGCCCAATCTCTTACCGTTTCGCCATCTTCTCTCATAGCTTCGAAGAATTTTTCTTTGTCCGCGAAGGTGCAATCTTGAGGTGTGTAATGCTCTTCGAACAAATCCACCAATTTCTTGTACTCCAGATTCTCCACGGTGTCAGGGTACGCCAAACAACACAGCAGATGATACGACTCCTCGGAAATGTGGGAGAGTAAGATGGTCCTCTTGTTATCTTCGATAACATTATGGACATTTAAGAATTGAGTCAGATGATACTTGAACGCCGACCATTCATCGCTATTGATGTCGAATATAGGCAATTCTCCAACACTTTTCATTTTCATCTTGACTGGGAGTTACTTTTCTTTACTTCTAATAGAAAGGTATGGTATGGTATGCAAAGCCGGTGGAAGCGGCGGATAGAGGCGGGCACTTGGATTCGAAGATAGATAGGTACTGAATTGGGTGGGGGCGCAGCATCGTCGCGTCCCTGCGTGCGCACTGTACCGAGGCTCTGTTCTCATACAAAGTCGTGCCAATCGATAAAACAACGATGAGAACAAATTCGTACTTATCTAACATAGGTAGGTCCTGCCAATATCATAATAATGTGTACAGGTAAAGGAACGGCAGTTGGGTCAATTTTTGGGGTAGGTTTACATAGAGTCATGGACAACTGCCGACTGGAATGATGTTCATGCGTTAAGAGTTTTATTATTTGACTTTACTTCTGAAATAATTTTTTAAAATGCTTGCAATCTCATGCAAATTACTTAATAACATAAAGGTACGTCTTCTTTTTGAATTACCATAGCGAGATAGTTAAAAGTTTTACGTAAGGTAGAGGTAAGATTCTATGTTTTTGAGTAAATTCATGTATATTAAAAACCATAACATTTTGCAGAAAATAACTACCTAAGTACCTTATACTAGTATGATACTAGTATTTACCCCAACTACCTACTATTTAGCTGTCTTACTATTTACCTGATGAGATTCATTAGTCTTTCACTGACCGTAAGAAAGCAAAGTAGGATAAAGTTGTTTTTAAAATCTGGAAAAAAAATATATATTTTATGGTACCTACAAAACTTTTGCAGTCTTTACTCATAAATATGAAGTGTAGGTACACGTAATCAATGTTTACACAGGCATGGAAAAAACCATAACATATCAACCAACACATAAAAAATACTTCGGGTTGTTTTATTAAGTTTTCTGTTTTACGTGTGTATGTATGAGTTGGTTATATCCACAACTAAACAATATACCCATAAAAGAGTCATAATGCTATTTAAATTGAAGTGTTCAAACGAGACGAAGATAAACATACATACATACATAAATCACGCCTATATCCTCGAAGGGGTAGGCAGAGGAGAACCACGTTTCGCCAATTATGTTAAGTATGTAATAGGTGGGAAGCCTATTGTCATTTATCGGGCACAAAAAGTCGCAGTACATTGCTAGGTGGTATAAGAGTAACGCTGCTGCCCATTCCTCATCACTGATTTATGCTTAGTCGCCTTGTACGACGCCCACAGGAGAGATTTGGGGTGGTGACAATTGTATTCTACTCGGCCGGCACCACACGAAGATAAAAGAATCAAGATTTTGGTACAAAGTACCCCGATGTTGTATGTTGTTTACCTCATGAAATTATATTGTACTGCTAATTATGCTAATTATTCTGTATAACTTCATAATTAATATAGTTTAAAAAGAATATTTAAAAAATATATATTGGTGAGTACTTTAGTCATGGTTTCAACGCCGACAGTGGTGAGACCCAAGGCTGTCACGCGTATGGGCGTCTGCACGCGGTTAAGCAGGATGCACACCGAGCGCTGGTTGCTCACGTCCATGCTCTCCCACGGCACGGCGTACGCGGATTCTATGGTTTTTTCACTCTGAGATGGAAAATACAGATTAAGTTATAGGTATGTCTATTGAGATGTTTAAAATCAAACTGTTCTAAGTTGTATACCATTCACCATTAATCATCATCATCACCAGCCTTTTAATTTCCCCACTGCTGAGGCACAGGCCTTCTCTATAGATGGAAGAATATAGGGAGAATGGGCCATAACTTACCACGCTGGCCCAGTGCGGGTTGGTGGGTATTAACGACTGCAGATGCAGCCGGGAACAACGGCTTAACGTGCCTTCCGAAGCACAGAGGAACTTGAGATATTAAGTTATGGTCACTCATCAAATGACCGGCCTTAGCGCACATTGCTTAGTTTACGCAATCGCAGGCCGAGCGCGCTGTGCCACTGCGTTAGCGAGTTCATTCACTCCCCTCATGATTAACCATTCGTATTGGCAAATAAAGTAGGCTGAGAAATAACGATTATAGATGACCCTAGGTTAGGTACCCAAGTTCGCATTATTAAAATTATTATTGCTATATACACTGAACTAGATACTATTACTAGGGTATAGAACCGACACCGCAAACCGGAGTTTTGCTCCGCGCTTTGTTGCTGATCGACAACAACTCATTTAGTCATTCGCCAACGCTCGTAGCGACTGCCTGCCATTTGTAAATTTTATGATTTGTACAGGCACGAGTAAAAGTGTTTGATATTAGATTTAGGGCCTGTTTCACAATCGACAAGTAAGTTCTGAATAGCTTACTTGGCAGTTCAATTTACATAGTAAATTTCATATTACAACTGTCAAATGATCTGCCAAGTAAGCTATTCAGAACTTGTCGATTGTGAAACAGGCCTTTAGTATTGAGTAAGCAGTTATAGGTCAATTTGTCGGATTTTGCGACACGTTTTTGTTTGGTATATCATCTCTAGTAACTACTTTTTAATTCAATGGCTATATATGCTCCAAAAATAGTACAGAACATTTTTAATTAAAACTGAATATTGGCTAATCGGGTACACACACATGTACTTTGTCTAACTATTGTAGTCATATATACTGTTTATACTTATATTACCAACATCTTGAAAGCTAGAAACATTCGTGTGTGAATATTTACAATATCCACTTCATCAAAAATATGAAAAGCTACACCTGATTAATAAAACACCAATATTATTTTAATTACCATCGCACCAATCACCTCAAATGTAACCGATAATTGGATGAGCTGTCCAAATATAATGATAGAGAGTGGCCCGTACCTTGCAATGGCGTTAGGTTCCTGTGGAAACACAAAGAAGAATTTTAATAGAAACAACTTGAAATGAACAATGATTGATTAATATTATTGTAATCAAATCGTAGGTAACAAAACGGCTGTCGACCGCTAATTCAGAAATGCTGAAACTAAAGTACGTTTAAAATAAGTAAAGTAAAATATATACCTTTAAACGATCATCCTTCAAAAACGTTACCCATATTTGGAATGTATTTTTATACTCATTTATAGATCGATTTAATAACCATACTACAGAATACAGAAACGGTCCTCAAAGTTTGAGTCCTGCTTAACATTTAGAAGTAAGTATTGTTTAGTAGTAAGTAGTGTTATAATTGACATTTTCCATACAAATTCTGATCGGTATTGCTCACTTAACTTTTTATGCGGTGCTCAAAATTTGAGTAGCCTTTCTGAATTCGGTACAGTTTAAGTGGATTTAAGTAAATAAAAGACAAATACTTTAAGTATAATGTAGGTGTATATCTACATACTTGGAATATATAAAAATATATTTATGAGTTTTTTGTAATTAATATTAGGGGTTAAAGTATGAAATTGCCGTTTTATACTGAAAATCTAAATTGTATATTTTTAGTTTATAACAAATTTATTTAATCAAAATAGTTATATACCATTATTATCTATACATTGCTGCCATCTCATAGGAAGGTCATTTATGCCTTTGTGATAGAACTCTGAGGATCTAGACTGCACAAACTGTGTGAAAGCATTTTGTACTACCTCCTGGGAAGAAAACTTCTTGTCACGTAGATAATTGTCCAAATCACGAAAAAAATGGTAGTCCGTTGGAGCAAGGTCTGGCGAATACGGAGGATGACGAATGGTTTCTAACTGCAGTTCCTGAAGGGTCAAAACGGTTTCTCGTGCTGTATGAGGTCTCGCGTTGTCATGGAGCAATAATGGTGAAGATCGATTCATGAGTCGGGGCTGTTTTACTGCTAGTTTTAACAACATTGTTCGAAGTTCGGCATAATAGACATCTGCCGTTATTGCTTGACCAGATCGGAGAAAACTATAGTGAATAACACCATGCTGAGACCACCAAACAGTTACCATTACCTTTTTATTGGTAACTTTTACTTTAGGACACTGTTGTGGCGTTTGACCTGGGGTCAGCCATTGCATTTTTATTTTACGGTTATCATAAAGAATCCACTTTTCATCATATGTCACAATTCGATCCAATATTCCTTCATTTCTGTACCGATTCAACAAGGCAACACAAGTTTCAACACGCGTTTCTTTTTGATCAGTCAAATCATGAGGCACCCATTTTTCGTATTTTTTATTTTATTGATTTGACGCAAATCACGAAAGCGTTTAGACCAAAACCGCACGGTTCGTTCATTAGCAGACCCCTCACCAAACGCAACATTGATATAGCGGTTACTTCCGCGCCGGAACTCGTATTCAAAAATCACTCGAATTTTCGCAGTATCCATCTTTCTTGTTTAAGTTGAAAAACAAAAGCAATTGAAAGTCGATATTCAAATGTTTCGCAAGATAATTAAAAAAAGAACATCTTAGAAAACATGTTAAAAAAGCAGCATAGTAGCTTATGCTGCTTAATAGCGAGCAATGTATAACGAACCGCGTCTCACCCGCGCGTACATCTGAACGGGGCCTTAAAGTGCAATTTAACCATAATGCTGGAACCAAAACTCACCAAATCAGACATTTCCAGTAATAAAAGACAACAGCTGACCAGTTGAAACATGTAATTTAAAGCTAACATTGGCCCAAAGAAACCTGACACGTCCTTTGTAAACCTGGAAGAAGTAATGAAAACTGTTTAATCTGTACTAAGTAAATAAAATGTTTAAAAATCTGTGTATAGGTAACATCGATCTACTTGCCTCGTTATAAATCGGTGGTGATCAACACAACCTCTTATCAGCGTGTGAATTTGTTTATTCTCTTCATTACCAAATAAAGTAACATGACTGACATCATGTCTACAGTTCGCAGAATCAGGATTGTCCGTCACCGCGTGTTTTGTTTTTGGTACAGGAAAGTGTTCCAAATTGTAATTTAATATATTAATATGACCCATGATTTGAAACGCGATTAAAGATAATAACAGATCATTTGCACACACTACTACTGAGCATGTGTATGACCACCAAAAGTTTAGAAACGTTGACAATGCAAAATGATCGTTTTGGTTGTAACCAGGCCATGTGTAATAGATAGAAAACTGTAAGGTATAATTAGGCTTCATGTTTTGCCCAATCGCACCGTTACGTATATTGTTGTATAAAGGACAGATATTATATAACATCATACCAGAAATCATCAGAAACATCGTCACATATGAAAAGTATTCTGATATTTTGTTTATCCGTGTATACGTCTGAAATATTAAATGAAATGAAAAGTAAAGTCCTTTCAGCAATAATATAAATAAATGCTTCTATCACATAAGTCACGTTTTTGTTATAATTGCTTAAATTTAAGTTTATATGGTGTCCATGGACCAACTTGTTTTAGAAAATCCTCTAAGGTTCTTAAAAAGAATTGCATGGTATAATGGATCATAATATGGTCATCAATGTAGGTAGGCTTAATGGTGATCCATAACTATAAAATAATCTGCAATTTTATGATCATCATCATCACCAGTCCTTTATGTCCACACTACAGGGGCACGGGCCTTCCCTATGGATGAAAGAATATAGGGAGATTAGGCCATAATAACGCTGGCCCAATGCGGGTTGGTGGGTTTTAACGACTGCAGATGCAGCCGGGATCAACGGCTTAACGTGGCTTCCGAAGCACGGAGGGACTGGATATAATAAATTTGTGGTCACCCATTCATTGACCGGCCTTAGCGTACATTGCTTAGTTTACGCAATCGTAAGCCAAGCGCGCTATGCCACTGCGTTTGCTAGCTCCTCCCTTCTTTTTATGATGTAATTAATAATGTACATACATACATACATAAATCACGCCTATATCCCCGAAGGGGTAGGCAGAGGTGAACTAGCACCCACATTTCGCCAATTATGTTAGGTCCCATGTAATAGGTGGCGAGCCTATTGCCATATATCGGGCACAAAAGTGTCGCAGTACATTGCTAGGTGGTATAAGAGGAACGCTGCTGCCCATCCCTCATCACTGATGATTAATAATGTGCAGTATATTATTTCATTACATGGACGGAATTGGCTCGGGATCATTTGAGATGGAGGTTTGCGGAGGCCTTTGCCCAGCAGTGGAATCTTATAGGATATAGGCTAACAAAAAAAATACTTAATTTGAAGTAGCAGCGCCAGTTAGATATTTTCCAATTAGCTACTGATATTAAAAATAATTAACAATATTTAAAAAATCGTAACAATTAACTAATCTTTATTATAAACAATGCCAAATACTTTATCAGCTTAACATACGTAATAATGTAATTATATAATGTTTTCTTATGAATACTATATGTTAACAAATAAAAGTATGTTTATTTATTTCTTTAAATATTAGAACATATTGTAATTATGACTGAACCATGAGACTATATTATATTTACAACATATCCAAAAATTATTAACATGAGACTATGTTAATGGGGTGAAACATGTTACCGCTTTTTGTACTAAAATTTACAGCTTTACAATCCTCTTAAGAAAAAACTTGTTAGTAAATCAATTAAGCCATATAGCTACATTTATAATGGTTATAATGCCCTTTTTATAATGCTTATTTGTACCAAAGCCAAAACTACACATTCTTTGTCTATTATAAATCATGATATATATGATATATATTGTCTTTTATAATTTGTAATAAATAAATTATTCACTAACCGTTTCGTAGTAACCACCTTTATGCCTGAAATGCATCAGGTGAAATTTCTTAACAAACTTCTCAATTAACTCACCATACTTCTTAAAAACCGTCATTACAGACCTGTACTAAAAATTTAAAAAAGTAACATAACTTAAAAAAACGCTAACCACACAGGTGATGTAAAATTATTAAAATTGGTTTACGATTTTTTATCAAGAACCTACTAGTAATAAATAGAATTAAACTTAGATATACCTATAAGTAACTTTTATAAACTTTTATGAACAAAATACTATTTACATTAAAACAATAAAATGTGAACTTACCACCGTTAACAATGTCAAGAAAAATGTTATATACACGTCCCCCATAAGAAAGAACGAGAGAACTTTATAATTAAACACGAGGTAAATGATTTCTCCAGAAAGTGTTAACATGGTTTGCAGAATTATGTAATATTGATATATTGGAATTTTGTTTCTTTTTTTTCCAAAGGCTTTACTGGGCCATGAATCCACAGATACTAGAAATACTCGAAGTACCTTCATGTATATAAGACAGAGGGGTCTGAAAGTATAATTTAATAATATTTCAGTAATACCAACATAAATAATTAAATGTATTATTTTCGTTAAGTCAGCAGCATATCTATTAATTTATAACTGTCAAATTATTTCAAATATAACGAAGTGTAATTGATATTGCTATAAGTAAATATGCCGTTGTGGTAACTTGGCATGAAAATCATATTACGAACATCCAAAAACTGTAAATATTTTCCGTTCATATTAAATGTCTGTCGTAAAGTTGTAAAGTTGTGAAGTAAAGAGGCGATCTCTTTACTTCAATAACAACTTTGCTATTTGACGGTCACTTTGTGTGAATGATCCGAGGGCCTAGCCAAGTGGCTTATCTATTCGAACGCATAGAAAACGAAAAATATGAAACTAACGTATTGTTTTCATACCTCATGATACGTCAGTTTCGTACATTTTGTATTCTATCCGTTCAATAGATTAGCCACTTGGTTAGGGGGGCAGATCGCTGTTTATTCGTAAAAAGGTCAGGGTTCGAATCCTAGTAGTGGTAAATGAATTAAATTTATTATTTGAAATGAACATTTAGTTTATAAAAGTTCTTGAGGCATGGTTGTATATATAGTTATTTAGTACCTACATTACAAATGTTTATACATATATATATTTATAATGTATTTATAAAATTGTCCGTCATCTAGTATCTATCATTGAAATTTGTATACTTAGGTGGTTAGGTTAGGTTAAGGGCGACATGATTGGGTTAGAAATATTTCTTTATTATTTATTTGCTATAATGTATGATATAATAAAGCATATAAATAATATTCATAAAATTCCAGGCCCTCCTATGCTGCCCGCGGTAGCGGAAGTATTGGCATTCGTATCTGTTATGTCATGTCACCACACGGAACCGAATAAGAATATTATTCGTCAAACGACTACTATTGCATTTGTGATATAATGTTCGTGGTCTATAAAAGTTACATTAACACAAAATCTCTCCGCATTACACAAATATATTAGACCGGAAATAATTTTTCTATATGCAACTTTTGTGCAAGTGTAGAAAAACTTCATCACATCTTACTTATTACTGTCCATTGTTATTTTTGCGTATTTAATCAAAATCAAATTATTTTTTTCAATATGTTTCTCATATCAGTTGCAACGGCTTACTAATAAAAAGGGGGAACTATCGATAAACTTGTATTTCAGAATAGGTGAATCTAAAGCTAAATTGTAGGGATAATTCTAAGTACCTACTTAAGTAATAAAAGAACTACTATTTGATTAAAGGCAAAGTTGACTTAATAAACCTGTTAAGTCTATCAATCCAGAGACATAGCTATGTCTTAAGTGGTTTTATGATTTTAACCCCGCCTTGGGGTTCCGCTGTGCGATAGAAGATAAGTTATAATATAAGCAAATGTGGGAAAACTTAGTAAAAAGATTTTGGTGGTTAGAAAAAGAATTTCGAAACATTATGGTCTCGAAAAATTATGGTCTACGAATATTCATGTAACACAAGTTGTTTAAAAATGAATTTCGTACCCTCTGTCATTGCTACATCGTAGCAAATTGATTTCTAATAACTACGAAGACCGTAACATAATCAATTGCTCCATCGTAGCATGTTGCTACATCGTAGCTACGATTTAGCAATCTGCATGCATTGTAAATGTTAAGGGAAATGTATGTAATCCGTCATTGTATTCTACCGACACATCCGACACATTTCCTAGGATAAAAAAAAACTTGCCTTTCCTAGACACATATTGTACAAGGTAGCTAAATCCTTTGTAGGTCAATGCATACAATTTTTTAAAATAAAATACAAGCATCAAGCCCTATGTAAAAAAGTACTTCTGACAACATTTATTATAAAATTCAGGACTATTTAGATGAAAAAATGTTTGGTTTCAATAACTTTTATTTATATAGATATGAAATATCTTAATTCAGTATGATTAAAATGTTACCTTGTTTTGTTATAATAGCTGCTCTGTGGCCGTACCACGAAGTATTAGTGCGATCCAAACGCGGGTGACAAAACGGGACGCCGCTCTACTCAGCTTATAGCGTTGTCTCACTTTAACAATGGGAATTGAGTCGCGTTAAGAGTTGGTGGTAAGGCCCCTGTTTGTAATGAATAACTTCATAAATCATTGTGACTATTGACATAGGTACGGTCGGCTAAGAAAGTGGTGTACCACTTTTGATTTACTTTGCTAGTCATCGAAAATTACAAAAAGGTTCATATAACCTAATTAAAATACAATAAACCTAATTGATACGTATTCATACGTCATAGGTCACGCAAAAGAGCTTGACATTTTAACGTTTATGATTTAAGGAATAAGTCATTAATTACTTCAAAATTTTATTATTGGATATTTTTGTTATTTTTCGTTTAGAAAAAACGATATAATTTTATATATTTTATTGAATGTTCAGTCAGTCTATCACATTCGGTAATATAGTATATATATGTAAGTATATTTTCTATGTTTATATTAAGCTTTAATATTAGAATATTTTGTATGCATTATAGTATAGATAGATTAAGTAAGTGTTGTAAGTTATTAAGGAATTTATAATATTTATTTTGTAATGCACTGTCGCATCTCCCACGTACTGACATAAATCTCATTGACGTTTTGGGTTGACTGGAAGAGATCTCTTATATAGATAAGATCGCCCTTGCAAACTGTATTTCTGTAATTTTTTTGTTATGTTATCTAAAGTGTTAATAATAATTTCCGTGTTAGTTTTTATTCAACTGCATAATAAATATCTTCGTCAATGCCTGCCAACATGACCATTGCTGAAAATAATTGCCCAATTTAAATTTAATGAGGGATCCAATATAACAGCGATATCGTGACCACTGTGACAAACGTTAATATCAGTAGGCATAGCACGTGACGAGGGCAAAATCTCTCTCCACCACTTGACAGTGTTTCGTCTCGGGATTTAGTGTGAGTTAGAGCGAGGGGAAAATATTTCCTTTTTCCCGAGGAGAATTTGTCCTCGTCCCGTGCTACAGGGGGCAGATACCAATGTTGTCAAGGAGCAAGGTGCAAGCAAAACAAATCTTTATCGTCCTATAAACTGCAAGAGACATTTAGCCTTAGAGTGGTACACTACTTTTTTGGCCGAGTGTACTATTATAACTTGACGTTGTTAGTTATTGTGGATAAGTAAGTTATTTTATATATTGCCGTGTAGTGACGGCAGAGCAGAATACAATTGTAACCACCCCCATCTCTCCCGTGGGTGTCGTAGGTGACTAAGGAAAAGGGCAGAGCCGAGTAATTTTTTTTTAAGGACCTAGGCTGTTGGCCGAGAGGCCTTTACAGCATCTACCGGGTTTTTTGGGGAAGGCGAAGACTTTGACCTAAAGCCAAACGTGTCCTCAAGCCTTGCAGTCGTGCACTTCCTGTGAGGATGCCTTCACAACAGGCGTCCCCCGTGGGGGGACGGCATCTCCCGAGGGAGATATACTGCCGCGGAGAGACTCACAGGGCGCCCGAGTCGGAGCTTGGATCGGCAGGCCAGGCGTGCCGTGTAGTGGGGGGAGGGGGCGAGAAACGCCCAGGTACACGAGTGTACCTGGTAAACCGCCTTGTGTGCGCCGGGTCTTCTCACTCTTATTAGACGTGTGTTCGGCTCTTTGGTTGGCCTGTGTGATTGAGTCATCGGAATCAATGAGAACGTTTTTGGGCCTACGGAAGGCCCGCCCTACATTCGGCAACGGAGAATAATCCGCCACTTTGACTACCAGCGGATTTGGGTGGTAGGGAGCATTGTTAAAGAAACGCATCGAAGCGTTCTTCATGTACTGCGCTATCGATGGGAGATCGAAATCGCGATGGAGGCACCCGGTGGCCATACGTAGAAAACGATTTTGAATGACGTGCAGCCTGTTGATACGCGACGGGGCAGCATTCCTCATATACCAACTAGCAATATACTGCGATTTCATGTGCCCGATAGATGGCAAAAGGCTTAATTGGCGAAAAGTGGGTGTTTAATTCACCTCAACCTACCCCTTCCGGGATACAGGCGTGATTATGTATGTATGTAAGTTGTTGACATCTTTCAATTATTAATTAATTTTAATTACATATATTATGTAAAGGGATGAAAATACCTACCTAAATACATACCAGTGTGGTGACGGCAGAGTAGAATACAATTGTCACCATCCCAAATCCCTCCCGTGGGTGTCGTACAAGGCGACTAAGGATAAATCAGTGATGAGGAATGGGCAGCAGCGTTCCTCTTATACTACCATCCTGACAATGTACTGCGACTTTTGTGCCCGATAAATGGCAATAGGCTCGCCACCTATTACATGGGACTTAACATAATTGGCGAAACGCGGGTGAGAATTCACCTCTGCCTAACCCTTCGGGGATATGGGCGTGATTTATGTATGTATGTATGAAAATACCTGACTGAGTTTCTTGCCCTAATTCTTGGGACAGTGCCTCCCGGTAGTTTGCGAACGTATTGCGTAGATTTTTTCGTCAGATGTTGAAAACTTGTGTGTCCGTATAGGGTAGGTCGGGGGGTTGACTGCTCGTGCGCATGTTTCGGTTTATGTGATTGACCGGTTATAGGAATTGTATGGTGCACAATTTAAAATGTACCTGCAGTGTCATAACTCGTTGACAATGATTGTTTTCTCTAGCCTACTTGCGTGTCCTTTTGCTAACGAGGCGTCTGGCTCTAGCGCGTTTAGTATAAGCTTTGGTATGGAATGCGTCAAGGTCAGCGCTTTGTTGGCGGATCGGAGCGTGGGTGGGTTTTGGAGACCTATGATTACAAACTGAGGCATACTGCGCACTACCCCATCCTCCTTTGGACAGGTTTTAGATGTCCATATCGTCTTGACGATTCATAAATTATTATCACACAAGATATGAATACACCAATTTTGACTTTGACTTTGAATCTACTTGCGTGCCGTATCGAGGTGAGGGGCTCTGATGGGAAGAGTAGCAACTTTGGTATTGAATTTTGAATTTCGGTAGGGGATCGGAGTGTGAGTAAGTTTTGGAGACCTATCATTACAGACTGAGGCATACTGCGCACTCCCCCATGCTCCCTTAGACACAAAGATTTTCGATGTCTAGCGTCTTGACGATTCATAAGTCTATCGTAATAGTACCTACTAGATGAAATTTCGATATTTTTTATTTTCATAGCTATATTCATAATGAAAACAATAAACTTAAATTACTTTTTTGATTTGATTTTTAATAACATACGGTATTTATACATGATCAAGTCTTATTCCTCTAAGATGTATTTAGGCAGAGGACCTTTAACATCCACATTTCGCCAGCTTATTTCAGCTTGTCCCATGAAGGCTGGAGTTCAGCAACACGTAAACAGTCGTTTATTATTTAATCTGTCTTTTTGACATATCGACACCTGCAAGGAACAACATCGTAACTCATTTTTAGTAACTTTACAGGAGAGCGCGTCAAAATTAAAAAAATCTCTCGGATTTCGCTTAAGTCTTATTGCCAATCAATCTTGAAAAATTGAGTCAACAAGGGAATAGCTATACATTCATAAGGTTATACTGTTATAAATATTGTATATACTTGACTTTTTGTGAATTACAATGGTATGGCAATACAATATACGATTATGTTGTAACTCAGAAATACAATCGTAAAATGTATAGTAGTGAAAATTTCAATAAGAATTTTGAATTATCTTGAGATACAATGTAATATATAAAATGGCTTCCATAAATAATGATGAATGATGGTGTGTAACTCAATTTACCATTTTATGAAATTACAATGTTTTTACAGTTTTTAAAATCTTAACGTTTAAAATCTTAACGCAGTAGTGAGTGAAAAAAAATAGTTATTTGTTGTACGTGAGTGCAAAGTTGTTTTTTAACCGCGTGCTCAATTTTGATGACCGAGCTAGCGAAGGATTCTAAAATTGAATCACGAGCGCAGCGAGTGATTCAAAAATTAGAATCCTGAGCGATAGCGAGGGAATCAAAAGAGCACAAGGTGAAAAATCTTTGCACTCGAGTGCAACACGTAACTTTTCATCCCCCCCAACGAGGAAATTGCAAATCCAAAAAAATAATACAATCACAACAGTTTCTGTTTTCACCCAGAAACTTCTACAACACCCTCCCACTAACCCAAACACACTCTCAACACCCACCCAGAAACACCCACAACATTCACACCCGCAATACACACCCATCCACTCAGACACACCCAAAAAACACCCATTCACCCAGAAACACCCATTCACCCAGAAAAACCCACAAAACACCCATTCACCCAGAAACACCCATTCACCCAGAAAAACCCACAAAACACCCATTCACCCAGAAACACCCACAAAACATCAATTTATCCAGAAACACCCAAAAAACACCCATTCACCCAGAAACACACACAAAACACTCATTCACCCAGAAACACCCACAAAACACCCATTCACCCAGAAACACCCACAAAATACCCATTCACCCAGAAACACCCACAAAACACCCATTCACCCAGAAACACCCACAAAACACCCATTCACCCAGAAACACCCACAAAACACCCATTCACCCAGAAACACCCACAAAACACCCATTCACCCAGAAACACCTACAAAACAACCCAATCACACCCAAAAAAACACTCAATCACCCAGAAACACCCACAAACCACCTAATCACCCAGAAACACCCAAAATACTCACCCATCCATTCAGACACACCCACAAAACACCCATTCACCCAGACACACCTCCAACAGCCACCCATCCACCCAGCCACACCCGCAACATTCATCCAGACACACCTGTAAGTACCTAATAAAAATTACCGTCCCTAATGGAGTTCCGAGACGGTCAATCAGCTTGAGTCAAGCACGTTGACTTTCAGTATGTTTTTGTTCCGTTGCTAGCGTAAACAAATCAAACAGACCTAAAAAGCTTTTAAATGCTTGACTCAAGCATCTAGCAAGCGTGGTAGACGATCAAAATGTTTAAAGCAAGATTGACGCCAAGCTGATTGACCGTCACACGTCTCCTAGGTTCTAACAAATTTATGACGTGAAAAGAAAATGGCGCGCGCAAAGCAAATTACAAAAAAAGTACACCGAAAAGGTTCCGAGTCTAAGTTTTTAACAAATTAAAATAGGTTGCATGACAATTTCGGCACCATGGCGGTAGAAATAAATATGTATAATGATGTTTTGAATTCACATACTCATTGCACACGATGTTCTAAATTCAAATTTACTTTAACCTCTAAAGGATAAAAACGGCTTTTGCACTCAGATATCGAAGAGCAAAAACGCTTTTTCCGAGATGGTGGGATGAAAATGTTATTTTTTGTATAGCAAGAATATGGTTGTAACTAAAAACTGACAAAAAGTGAGTTACAATGTTGTTCATTGCAGGTGTCGATATAACAGCATGGAAGAAATGTCAAAAACTTGTGGTTATCTTTTAATCAGTTGTTTTACGTGTTGGTGAACTCCGGCCATAGTAGAGTTTATTTAACCATAGTACAGTTTGTATGGAAGAAATGTCAAAAATAGACGCTTAACTTTTAATTGCTTGATTTACGTGTTGGTGAACTCGAGCCGAGGTTGAAAATGAAAAATAACCGTCAGTTTTTGACAGTTCTTTCATACGATAAAATGTCAAAAGCCGTTGGTTAAATAATAATCGCCTGTTTAAGTGTTGGTGAACTCCAGCCTTAGACGCTTTGTACGACACCTACGAGAGAGGTAGAAGTGGTGACAAATTACTTGTATTCTTATACACGGCTCTCAACTTTGGTTACTATTAAGGTTTTTTTATACAGACAGACAAACCAGAACACGTCTCTACAATATTTGTAAAGCATTTTTTATTTTTTAATGGCTATATGGCCTGTCTGAAGACAATAATTGTACTGTTGTGTTATTCTGCTCTGACACTATAATTAGTAGGGACGTTATAATCCAAGGATCGGAAACCCAATTATGGAGGCCATAATAATAGGTAGTTGTTTGTGAGTCAATGAATTTTCCATTAGAATCCAATTGGAGAGCTAAATTATTCTCCTTGAAATTATATAGGTATTCTTGACATTGAATATAATTTCATAATATAGAATATCAATTATATGCTATATAAATTTAAAATAAAATACAACTAATGTTACCTCTTTATATTTATTTGCCCTTTTAATCAGTTTACTTCTACCTAGTATACTTCAAAAAATATGTGCTTGGTGAAAACAGGTTTATTGCTTAATTGCCCGTATACAATTGTGTTTCGATTATAAACGACCTCTTATTCGCCATTTTCCAGATTCTAATGGCGCAAGATTTATAATTATATTTAAAAAATACCATCGTGGAGAATTCTTTCGATTTGTGACTTATGAAATTGGAGTCATTGTTTTGGTTTGTGGTGTTTTCTATTAGGCTATTCTACCTACTAGAAACAGTTTCTAAACTCAAGAGAATAATAACGCAATGTTGTATATCATCATTATACCTTTTTGGTTTTACTCCCTAATTAATGAACATTTCTTCTAACGTGGTAGTTAGTTTGTAGTAGGTACTAATTGATATGCGAGGTTTCTAATAGTAGGGACCATAACTTTCAATTCCATCGCATTTGCCGCATAACCGTATTGTTAATAATTTATTGATTAACCTTCCATGCTAGTCTGGGAGTAAAAATAACGTTTTCATCCCACCATCTCGGAAAAAGCGTTTTTGCTCTTCGATATCTGAGTGCAAAAGCCGTTTTTATCCTCTAGAGGATAAAGTAAATTTGAATTTAGAACATCGTGTGCAATGAGTTTGTGAATTCAAACCATCAATAAACATATTTATTTCTACCTCCATGGTGCCGAAATTATCATGCAACCTATTTTAATTTGTTAAAAACTCAGACTCGGAACCATCTTGGTGTACTTTTTTTTGTAATTTGCTTTGCGCGCGCCATTTTCTTTTCACGTCATAAATTTATTAAAACCTTGGAGTTCCGTGACGGCCAATCAGCTTGGCGTCAATCTTGCTTTAAACATTTTGATCGTCTACAATGCTTGCTTGATGCTTGAGTCAGCATTTAAAAGCTTTTTAGGTTTGTTTGATTTGTTTACGCTAGCAACGGAACAAAAACATACAGAAAATCAACGTGCTTGACTCAAGCTGATTGACCATCTCGGAACTCCATTAGGGACTGTAATTTTTATTAGGTATTTACAGGTGTGTCCGGATAAATTTTGCGGGTGTGGCTGGGTGGATGGGTGGGTGTTGGAAGTGTGTCTGGGTGAATGGGTGTTTTGTGGGTGTGTCTAGGTGAATGGGTGTTTTGTGGGTGTGTCAGAGTGAATGGGTGTTTTGTGGGTGTGTCTGAATGGATGTTGTGGGTGTGTCTGGGTGAATCGATATTTTGTGGGTGTTTCTGGGTGAATGGGTGTTTTGTGGGTGTTTCTGGGTAAATGGGTGTTTCTGGGTGAATGGGTGCTTTGTGGATGTTTCTGGGCGAATGGGTGTGTCTGAGTGGATGGGTGTGTATTACGGGTGTGAATGTTGTGGGTGTTTCTGGGTGGGTGTTGAGAGTGTGTTTGGGTTAATGGGAGGGTGTTGTGGAAGTTTCTGTGTAAAACAGAAACTGTTGTGATTGTATTTTTTTTTGTATTTTGCAATTTCCTCGTTGGGGGGGATGAAAAGTTACGTGTTGCACTCGAGTGCAAAGATTATTCACCTTGTGCTCTTTTGATTCCCTCGCTATCGCTCAGGATTCTAATTTTTGAATCACTCGCTACGCTCGTGATTCAATTTTAGAATCCTTCGCTAGCTCGGTCATCAAAATTGAGCACGCGGTTAAAAAACAACTTTGCACTCACGTACAACAAATAACTATTATGTGCCAGCCCCGACTCACCCCAGGGGTGTCGTAAAAGTCGAGTAATAAACTATTTGATTTTAATTTTAACATTATATAAATGTTAGAAAAATTAGTACAAAGATTTTAGTGGTTAGAAAAAGAATTTCGAAAAATTATGATCTTGAGGCGGGCTCAAGATCATAATTTTTCGAAATTCTTTTTCTAACCACTAAAATATTCGAGTAATAAAGATTGCTCGGTGTAGACTAAAAAGCAGATTTGGGCACCCGAATGGCGGAGGGCAAACCACCAACAATAGCATGCGCGAGGAGATTTTGTCTTAAATTTTGAGCAATATGGATTGGAATGTTGCCATTCCAATCACTCTCTCCGTTCATCGGTTTTCGACATGGTCTTTTCCGTCTCTTTTCTATACATTCATCGCTAGCACCTTTTCAGTGTGATGAATGTTATTAATCGAATTGGAGTGAATGGCTAGAATGACATGTCACCGATATTTAAGAGAGGATACATACAGCGCCTAACCTCAGATAAACTGGGAACAGGCAGGAAAAAGAACAAAAATTAGATTGTGGAATTTTTTTATTGAATTCAGACACACTACGTCATCTAATAATGAGTACTTTAAATATAATATTGATATGTAGCTCTATAGTCCTACAAATCATCTTAATAAATCTTTTGGACAGTATACAGTGAGCTGTCTCCTGAAATTGCATGAAACACCCGACAAATACATGTGAGACGATAATTCTTAGCATTCCATGGATTCACCGTGCGGGTGCCGGTTCATATTGTGGGAGAGGGGGAAGTCAGTGGTAGCGCTTGGGACTTGTGAGCCAAGTGTAGGTTTACGGGATCCCTTCATAACATGGCAACAATCACCTTCGCAACCCGACTTCTCTCTCCGCCCAGCTATATTTTTAATATTTAATAATAAATTAGAAACCCTTTATTTTGAATAATAAAAGCGAAATTGTACATTTAAAATTAAGTAAATTACTGTGTGTATTGGGTAGTAATTATTTGTTGCTGTAGTTTATACATTGGTAAAAAAAATATCTAGTCATTAACAGACCGTAAAAATGCAAAGTAAGACAGTGTTGTTTTCAAAATCTGAAAAAGAAAAAGAACATAGAATATAACCTATATTCTGTCTGTATACATTTTACGAGCATAAATGGAAGAAAATATTTTATAAAATGTCTAAATAAGGAGACAAATGTTTGAAATTGAGACGGGTTTTAGGTAAATTTTAGAAATGAATACCGAAAATTACTTATATAATATACATACTTTAAGCATTGTCTCTACGCCGACAGTGGTGAGGCCCATGGCCATGACGCGTATGGGCGTCTGCACGCGGTTAAGCAGGATGCATACCGAGCGCTGGTTGCTCACGTTCATGCTCTCCCATGGGACGGCGTACGCTGCGTCTATCGTCTTTTCGCTCTGTAATGGAGCACAAACCCACAAAAATATTCATACATAAATCACGCCTATATCCCCGAAGGGGTAGGCAGAGGTGAATTTAACACCCATTTTTCGCCAATTAAGCTAGGCCCCATGTAATAGGTGGTGGGCCTATTGCCATATATCGCAGTGTATTGCTAGGTTGTATATGAGGAATGCTGCTGCCCATTACTCATCACTGTTTTAACACTTAGTCGCCTTGTACAACACCCACGGGAGAGACGGGGGTGCCGCCACCACACGGCACGACAAAAATATTGCATCATAAAATACCTAAGAATATTTTTCTAAGCCTATGTTGACATGATTGTATTATACTGTTTTTACATATATGTAATTGTACATAAAACCATTTTCTTGCCATAGCTTCCTTTTACAACATATTGTAAAATTAAAGGTAAGTAAAATATTAAGTTTGATATGGACAAATATTGTATCTGTCGAAATAGCTATTCGAACTCTACATAATTATTGGAATGGGTATAGGTAGCTATCCTTAAAATATAGAAATATGTCATTGTGAACTTTTTGCAGGCCTGTAAAAGATAAACAATCCCAACCTTGTATTGTTTTATGTATATTAAACGGATTAGGCAGCGATTTCGATTAACCAGACAGCTTGATTTTCCGCCCACTTCAACAATCATCGTCATTTCTACTAAATTACACAAAACCTTAACGAACTATATACATGTTATTATTTGACGGCCGCCTTGGTCGAATGCTCAGATTGCTGGGTATTGGCCAAGAGGTCCCGGGTTCGAATCCTGGTAGGGGCAAACTTTGTGATGACCACAAATGTTTCTTTCCGAGTCATGGTTGTTTATATGTTTATGTAGTATATTTTCAACATTTTATATACATAATTATATTAAAAATATGTCCGTCATCTAGTATCCATAACACAAGTGCTTAGGCTACTTACTTTGGGCTAGATGATAGATGTGAGTGTAAAAAAATATTTATTATTTATTATTATTATTTCTATTGAATCACTCTATCTATTGATGAGAACCAGATTAATTTCCGTTCTGTAGCTTAAAAGATAAGCGCACAGACCGACAGAGCAACTTTGTTTTATACTATAGAGATGCATCTAAATTAATTTTTGTTTTTAAGGGTTTTGTTTGTTTTTGTTATATGTATATTTATATTATTTACCACTGCTCCGATCACCTCGAAAGTAACCGATATTTGGATAAGTTGTCCAAATATAATTGCTGTAAGCGGTCCGTACCGTGCAAGTGCGTCGGGTTCCTGTAAAAATGGAATGTTTCAGTGTTACAATAGGTACGTAGGTACGTGTGAATAGTTTAATTATAAAAACGAATTAAAATTATTAAAACAAATAAAAGATTTAAGATTTAAGAATAGAGTCCTAACTGGAGCAAGGGATTCAAGCGCTCCCAAGATATAAGACGGCTTTTTCCCGAGGAATAAATATACTCTGCTTTTCGTACCAACTGCGAGGAAATAAAAACAATTTTGATAAAATTTTATTATTTATTCAATATTTAATTTGTTAAATCAAAAGTACCTATAGGTTTACATTGGTCCAAATAATAATACTTACACACAATCGACAAGTTAGTTCGAAGTAGCTTACTTCGCAGATCATTTGACAGTTGTAATATTGAATATATGTCAATTGAACTGCAAAGTAAGCTAAACAGGCCCTTACTGCCGCACTCAGAGACGTCAAATAACGTTAAAGAGTACTTAACGTCAAAAAATGGCAATTCAAAACTATTCGCTATTCTTGCCGGGTCTATGGTCTAGATTTGAATGAAAATTTTTGACATTAAATACTCATTAAAGTTAATTGACGTCTCTGAGTGCGGCAGTTAGAGTTGGTTTTATTAGGAACATTTAAAATTGCTTTGTACATACAGCCACGTCTTAGTATTGGAATTGATATTTAAAATTTTCGTGTCTCAATATTTATTCTTACATGATATTTAAAAAGTTTTTAAAGTTACAACATGAAAGACTTGGCTGAATGGGCTTGATTCCATATTTTTTCACTTAAATTAGAAAACCCCTAAAGAGTGTTTGGCGCGTTTCATGGTGTCAGTCAGATTTATTTTCGCTAATTCAAAAATTGTTACAGAGTGGATTTTGTGCAGTGAAAGTGGTGTTATTTTTAATGCACAAGCATCCGTGTTGATGTGCAATTATGCAGAATCATTGAAAATAAGTCTTGTGATGGTGTTTGATGTTGTGGTGAAAACCACGTAAAAAGTGGTTTTGCTCACTTCATCAGTCACCATCATGAACTCTGTTACCATTCAATTCGCGCCAAGCACTCCCTAGATGCGTTACACCCATATTTTAACGTAATATTCATTTCATTCATAATTTCATCTACTCATTATTTCATAAAACTATAGATAAAATAGGCTAGACCCTTTGCCTTCCCTAAAATATAGGAAGTATTTAACCAAAAAAAAACCCCTAAAACTGTAAACAAAAAAAATTGCGGATGGCGGCACTAATTTTTTATTTTTTATTTTGTTACATTACTCCACGTCGATTCAAAATCATTATTTTTTTTGGCTTAACAATTTTAGACAGGTTTCAATCAATATTTGTGTTATGTTGGTGTTCCAAATTCAAATTACTTTATTTCCCTAGGGAAATGAAGAAATTCAGTACAACATTATATCCCTGTTTTGTATAGGCCTAGAATGACTAACTTTAAGTTGAGGTTACCTGGCCCAGTATACATCATATTTGAGCTGGTGGTACGAAAAGAAACTTTTAAAGTGAGTTGCCAATGTTGCCATACTCTGGACTGGAAAACGGGTCAGTAAAATTAATGAACTGTGAAAACTTTTGTCCAGTGCAATAAGTACATACCTACCACTCAATTAAATATCTTATTTACGGAGAACGTAATTTTTTTTATTTACCTCGGGAAAAAGAAAGCCTCATATCGCATTTTTAAAATACTTGCGTTCATCACATTCTTTGTTGTACCGCCTTTGGTATATTAAATCTACTATTTTACTGGCTTTATGTACAGTCAACAGCACGTCAGATTACCACAAAATGGCAAAATTTCTCAATCGATTTAGTGCTCTATTATTACCAAGTTAAGGTTGACAATCGATTGAAGTAATTTGACAGTTTTGGGTAGTCTGAAGTGCTGTTTTACTGTACACATCAATTTATAAATGTACAATACAAACGAAGGTAGACATTTAAGAAGATATGAACTCTTACCAAATTAGAACATTCTAGCAATAGTAGACAGCAGCTGACCAGCTGATACGTGTAGTTCAAAGCTAACATTGGTCCAAAAAAACTCGATACCTCTTTTGCAAAACTGGAACCAGGAAATAATAATAATACTAATAATTTATTTGAGGTACCTAAATGATTATGTGGTAATCATATTTCTTTTGCTAGTATTATTTACCTCATAATAAACCGGTGATGATTAACACAGCCTTTGATTATAGTGTTAATTTCTTCATTTTCTTCTTTCCCATATAAGGAAACATGTGTGATATTAACTCTACCTTCTTCCAGATGGTCATGACTTTTATTTATCAAGTATTTTGTCTTAGGTGCAGGAAAATGCTCCAAATTGTAATTTAATATATTAATATGGCCTATAATTTGGAAAGCGATCAACGATAATAGCAAATCATTGGCACACACCACGACAGAGCAAGTATACGATAGCCAGATATTTATAACATTTGTAAGTATGAAATAGTCATTTTGATTATATCCAGGCAGTAAATAGTAAATAGGGTATTGCAGGGTGTAGTTGGGTTTGACATTTTTCGTAAACGCACCATTACGTATATTGTTATACATAGGAGATAGATTAAACAACATCATACCCGAAATCATCATAGTCATCATCACAAGAGTAAAGTAATGTGATAATGTGTTTACCGCTGTATATGTCTGAAAAATAAATGTAAGATGTTAAATGACTGGTATTCAATTATTCTGTTTTTGGGACTTATTATATATTATATAACTACTAAGCAACGATCTATAAAAAAGTATAGACCGTTGCTTGGAATTTTATTACTTTTTTATATTTTTAAGCTGCTGTTAGTCTTTCTTTACTCCCGTGCACTATTTCTACTAACTCTAACCAACTCTAGATGGATTCGTTAGAAATAGTAGTGCCTTAAACATATAACTATCATTTAACTTGCTTTAAGGAGCCTGCGGCGATATGCCAACGAATTATGCTGTGACTTCTTCTTCTCTCTCTCTCTCTTTTTGATTTTAATTTCAAAATTATATAAATGTTAGAAAAATGAGTACAAAGAATATGGTTGGTGTTGGTTGGCTGAGCGGTTTAGGCACATGCCCGGATTGCAGCGGACGCGGCTTACTTCCCGCATCAAGACAAGAACTTTTCGAACTTTTTCTAACCACCATATTCTTTGTAAAAAACAATGCTTTCTTTAAAAAAAATGCTTTGCGTTATTATAATTGTGTCTCATGTTGAAACATTGCTAGTAGAAAAAAGTTATTATAATTATAAATACCTATACTATAAATAAAGTATGAGAAACACAAACCGTGCCATAATAATCACTCTTGTTCTTGAAATGTATAAGATGAAAATTCTTTATAAATCTCTCAATAATGGTGCCATACCTCTTAAAAGCCGGCATTACAGTCCTATACTGAAAAATATTCAGAATTTTAACTAGCTTCTACAAACGTACATAATTAGTATAAATGTAAACATTCCTTAAGAAACTGCGGCTCTCCGAGACTCCTAAAAATTTTATTACTTATTGTTAATAAATACTTCTTTGATAAGTGTAATTTTAAAATGCCTCAGTAAATCTGTAGTATTTAGTCTTCCGTATTTATTTAAATATAATATTGCCAAAATCACATAATGCAAGTGATAAATTCAACAGAAAGTTAATTACATTTTAAACGGAAAATAATATGTATGAATTTGATTACCAATTTTATTAGTACATATTCTCATAGGGGGTTAAATAAACCAGGTTAGAAGTTATTAATGAAAATATTCGATTTTAATTTTAACATTATATAAATGTTAGAAAAATTAGTACAAAGATTTTGGTGGTTAGAAAAAGAATTTTGAAAAATTATGATCTTGAGGCGGGAATCGAACCCGAGTCCGCTACTATCCGGGCAGGTGCCTGACCGCTCGGCCACCCGAGTAATGAAAATAGTAAATACTTACCAATGTCAATAACGTCAAGAAAAATGTGATATAAATATCGCCCAAAAGGAAAAATGTAAGTACTTTAAAGTTATGCATATAATAATTCAATTCTCCCAAGACAATCACTACCGTTTGAATAATTATAAATATTTGAAATATTCTAATTTTTGCTGCATTCTTTTCCAAGTTTCTTGACGGCCAAGAGTCCACTGATTTCAAAAAGAAACGGAGTAACTTCATGTATTTGAGACAAAGAGCATTGTCGCTGCTGAAAATATAGCACAATAAAATTCACGAGATTTATTTACGACGACGTAACGACGTTTTTGACGATTATTTATGAGAGAGAGACTCGAGGTCGGACCTTTTTGCTATTTAAGATAAATAATTCGCATTTCAATCCCACATTTATATAGTTGCATCTATTAATAAATTTATTGCTTTGCGGCAATTCAGACGATGCCTCTATATTTATGGTTATGTGGTAAAACTATAAATAAGTCTCTGTAACTTAACTGTAAATATGAATTATCGGTTCTGGATAAACTTTGAGACATTTGAATATTTCTTGGTACATTTGGGCTATAAGTTCCGAGACCTCCACGTGATGAATCCTGGGAAACGGCTGGTTGATGGGTCAGAGCGGTGTTATGCACTTATGGGGACGTAGCGTCCGTAGGGCGTGGAAACCTCTCAGATGGTTGCAGGGCGAAAGCCTCTTTTGAGGCGAAGTGGAGGAGTCGCCGGATTTGCCTAGCGACTGGGGAAGAAGGGTTGGTTTTTTGCCGGCAACATCGCCTAATTTTTCTAATTTTCGGAGCTTGAGCGACTGGCAGGGCACTTTTACCCACCGCCCACAGGCCTCGGAGGTGTCGCAACAACACACCAGTGCTCGGAATATGGCATTGCTCTAAGACGAAATAGTTCAATGCGTTTTTGAGTCTTTGAGTGTTTTGATCTTTTGTATTAGAGAAGCCATTAGATTCGACTAATTCGGTATTAGCTTTATTAATTTGAGCCTATCAGGAACCACAATTATTACTTTTATTAGAACGTCCCATTACCAAATCGAAAGCTTGCAGCAAACTTACTTAGTGGATTGCATTTTATATTTTGTGATTTCAAGAAAATATTGAACGATGCTCTCAGAATTTATTCCTGGAGAGACTAATGGAAAAAATTGGTATACAGAAATAAAGGCCAATATAGCTTTTAAAATGTGTCAGTAAATGAAAAGCTTGACAGGCTTAAGAAATACAGTCATTAAATCTTCAATTTCTTGAAAACAATAATTCCATAATTGGTCTGCTTTGACTTCTTGCGTTGACATTAATTTCTGGATGTCACGATAATATAATTAGCAGTATTAATTCAAAATCATAAAAGTGTGCAGAAGCCCGTAGCAGAAGCAAGTATTTACTGCTATCGAAATTTGCTATCAAAATTTGGGCAATAGTTGATAAGACTGCTCTCATCTCTTCGTCTATCGTCCTCAGGCGTTCTTACATACATACATACATAAATCACGCTCAGGCGTTCTTCCTTTTTTATATAAAGAGTTGAAAACCTCAATTCGCATAAGTAGGTCGTGGCAAATGGTAAGAGAATTGCAATAGCACGCTTTGAAAGTAGTGGATACTCATTTTTATGTAGCCCAAAATATGCCCGCTCTGTTTCGGTAAATTTTAGTTTTAATGTTCGATCAGTTTTTAGCTCCATGAGTTCTTCCTGTTCGTTTATCGGTAAGTGTCCAAGGGAAATGCTATCAGAGAAAGGATTTCGTACCCAGTCCATAGGTTGCAAGTCACACCTAGGAAAACGAGACTTCATTTTTTCTTCTAATAGCTAAGTGTTTCACCATCAAGGCCTACACTTTATTTTCTGGATCGGCAGCCATGACATTTGGGAACATTTCATAACGAACATTGGTAGCATGGCTGATCCATAACACTTAACTTAGTGCAAAAGCTTTAAATTTTAAAAACTTGTCCAATGATTAAAATATTAGAATTCCTGCCTTGTATTTTTTTGTTGTTCTCATTTAAATGAGCGAAAATGTTCGCCAGGTATGCTAGTTGCTGCTCTGTCTGTGCAAATGTTTATGCAGTTGTGCCATTCCAAATTATTCTCACTGAAGTTGAGATGCGCGTGACCACTGATACTAGTATACTCCTCGACATGTAGTGCAAAAATTCCACTAAGCCTTAATTTTTCCATTAACGTTAATTTTATGTCGCAAGAAATATCAAATGATATTTCTTATTTCTATGATATTCCGTCCTGGGTAATAAAAATATACTACAAAGATTTTGGTGGTTAGAATTTCAACACAAACATGTTGAAATAGTATATTTTTATTACCAAGGACGGTAAAACAAAGAATGTCCCAGATTGCAAGTATTTGACACCCGAGCTGAAGGCGCCTTAGATCGCATATTAATCGTCCTCGAACACGGGCTCGGCAGTCATTAAAATGTAACAAAATCATATAAATTTAGTAAAGCCATGTTTAGTTTCAGGTGTTATTTATTTTAAGTGGAATATTAAGGAATCAAGCGCATTCAGTTGCCAAGGCTATCATGTTGTAATTTTGTTAAAAGTTACGTGACATTTATTACGATGTGATTATCAGTATATGATTATGTTTTTAAATAGCATGAAAGAATAAGTATTGGGCCACGAAAATTTGGAATCTCAAATACAATAATAGACTTGGCTGTATGTACTCAAGATTTTGCTTAATCCGCTTAGAAAGTCTATTGAATTGAGAACATTTAATTTTTTCAACATACTTTTATTATGATGTTATATGACATTAGACAGAAGATTAAGATATATTTTCTTTTGTTCTGAATTACATCGTTTTCTTACAAAAACTCATGATTAAAATTCCCGTCATTCTAAACAGACGTAAGCGCCAAATGACTTCACTGCCACGAAAAAATGGCGAAATCAGGGAAATTGATTATCTGGCGTTTCCGGTGTCAAAATTAAAAATATATCTCGTAATTCCACGTGGACGCCTTTTCTAATGTATCCCATGCACGTTTAGCAGAACCAATATACGTTAAAATGTGGAAAACACGAATTGCCAAGTGATAAATTTATTTTAGATAACGATTTTTATCTCTATTGACTCCTATATAGAAAGCTATTATTCATATTGAAACGTCAATCATTATAGTTTCCCCTTCCTCTTAATTTTCCAATTAATAAAGATAACTATGACGCACTTTCTTTTTTCAAATACTTATTCATATTCATATATTCCTACCCCATTCCTAATGCATTCTTATACTTATTAACACATCACATAAGCAATTATAAATAAAAATATCCGCGATACAAGTATATTTTATTCTTTTGTTTTTAATAGAAACCATAAACCATGCGTCTGACATGGAGAGCGGCGTATCGCCGATGTATTGTCGTTGTGTGAATAACTCGCTGGTAGCAGGCGGGTCGCCTCCCGGTCGTCTAGCGCGCCGCAGACGGTGGCGCCGCGCGTGATCTCTCCGCCTCCATACAAATTCAAATAAAGAATACTAACCGCGCGATGCGAGGCGGTGCTGGTCGGATGCCGGGTTGATGTAATGAGTGTTAACCTTAATCCTCCATCCATGGGGAAGGCCTGTGCCCCATGCAGTGGGATATTAAAAGGCTGGTGATGATGATGACCTTTCCGGTGTGATAGATAATATGAATCAAAAGGAAGTGGATGAATTGATTACGTCTGACCAAGCCGGGCACTCCTGCATCGTGTGCACAGAGGAAACCGTAGATAGATTAGGAGAAGAAAAATGGCACGACTTCCTTTGGTTGGCGATTCATAATTTAATTACACAATATAAATACTAACAATTTTTGGAATGGAATATAAATCATTAATTATCAATAAAATATATGCATTTATTTATTTAAAAAAGGCTTATCAACTAAATACACAATAGAATTTTACATTTTGTTGATTTCCGCTTATTTTTGTATGCATTTCAATTTCAGGTGTGCACAACATTATTAGGAATATAATCAACATAATAATAAGTTAGAATAATAATTATAAAGATCATGACATGGTACCATGTGTAAAGCAAAAAGTCGGTTGAGAAAAAATTACATATCGTGGGAAACTGACGTGCTGTGGCAAAAAACGGATGACAGTTGATTGTACTATACTTTAATTTGAATAAATTTAATATTAATTAACCGACCGTAAGAAGGCAAAGTAGGACAATGTTGTCTTTAAAATCTGAAAAAGAAACAATTTTATCAACAACAAGAATATCTAACATGATATAATCTCAACTCAATACTAAAAAGAAATAAATATTAAAAAAGACCTTGCATTTTTAGCGTTTTGAAACGCCTGGAAATTTACTTTCATGGCATCAACCATGATCCCTTCTATGGGCCCAAAAAGATCTAACAAAAAATATAATAAATTTGAAAAAAAAAATAAGTTACAAAAATTCTATTCGCACCTATATAAATCAAGCCTATATATCCTCAAAGGGATAGGAAGATGTGTATTAATTCCCACATTTTGCCAATTATGCTAGATTCCATGAAACAGGGGGCTAGCCTATTGCCCACTTGTTCACCTTTTATAATTATTTTGTCTCCTACATTCAACTCTAATAAATAAATAAACTAGAAATTATTGAACCTCGTTGCAGAATTTTTTAACTTAAAACGTACCCAATAGATAGCAATAGGGTCGCCAACACATGGGACCTATAACATGGTTGGCGAAACGTGGGCCTTACTACACCTCTGCCTATGGACCTTCGAAGATGAATAGGCAATTTATGTGTGTAAACCTAGTAACATATTAATGACAGCGTATATAGGTACTTTGAGCATGGTCTGTACGCCGACAGTAGTGAGACCCATGGCGGTGACGCGTATGGGCGTCTGCACGCGGTTAAGCAGGATGCACACCGAGCGCTGGTTACTCAAGTCCATGCTCTCCCACGGCACGGCGTACGCTGCTTCTATCGTCTTCTCGCTCTGGAAGTGTTCATCATCACTTTAATAGTGTCTCCACTGGGGCACAGGCCTTCGTTGGAGAATGGACCCACCACGCTGGCATAGTGCCGATAGACCGATGAAGATCTGTACATTTTAGTTCAAAAAGCAATAACTTTTTTCACCCCGTATATCGTCCAATTTTAATAATTTTTAGATATATTGTAAATATAAAACAAAATTAGGTTCGTACGATCGTTCCGTTTGTACTGTTTCAGCACGCCCGCCGGCTTGATGAAACAGTACAAACGACAATAAAGAAGGCGTCATTAATTTATTTTTAATTATCACATTTTATATCTCAACACATAATATGTAAGCCACTAGTATTATGATAGATGATAGACCCAAAGAGGGTTGGTGTCAGGCAACTGGATGTACAATGGAACTAAACCAAAACTTTGCGTAGCATCGATTGAAATGTTGTCATAAATATGATAACATTTACACAACAACAACGCGACATGGTAACCGTGTTGAAAATTATTTATCCCCTTTCAGTCACCAACCACCAACAACATCCACGTTTCGCCAATTATGTTAGGTCTCATATAATAAGTAGCGAGCCTATTGCCATCTATTGGACACGTCAATCGCAGTAATTTTCTTGGTGGTATAAAAGGAATGCTGCTGCCGTCTTAACTCTTAATCCTTAGTCGCCTTGTAGAGAGACCCAAGAGAGTGAATGGGGGTAGTGACAATTGTATTCTGCTCTGCCGCCGCCACACACCAAAGTCTTAACGCAATTAACGCACTTCTTTTATTTACCATTGCTCCGATCACCTCGAAAGTAACAGATATTTGGATGAGCTGTCCAAATATAATTACTGTAAGGGGCCCGTAGCGCGCCACTGCGTCCGGTTCCTGTGGCAATATTTAAGAAGATGAAAGATTTGTAAGATAAATTAATTCAAAAGTTTAAGTTAAGAAAGATATAAAGGCTTTAAGTAATACCATGGTATTATAATGATACTTTTGAAGTAAGTTCAGCTAGATTGTGACTGTGGACTTATATAATTAGACTGTTTTCACCCAGAAACTTCCACAACACCCTCCCATTGACCCAAACACACTCTCAACACCCACCCAGAAACACCCACAACATTCACACCCGCAATATACACCCATCTGAGTGGATACCCAAAAACACCCATTCACCCACAAAAACCCACAAAAAACCCATTCACCCAGAAACACCCACAAAACACCCATTTACCCAGAAACACCCAAAAAACACCCATTCACCAAGAAACACACACAAAACACTCATTTACCCAGAAACACCCAAAAAACACCCATTCACCCAGAAACACACACAAAACACCCATTCAGCCAGAAACACCCCCAAAACACCCATTCACCATGGTGCCGAAATTGTCATGCAACCTATTTTAATTTGTTAAAAACTCAGACTCGGAACCTTCTTGGTGTACTTTTTTGTAATTTGCTTTGCGCGCGCCATTTTCTTTTCACGTCATAAATTTGTTAAAACCTAGGAGTTCCGTGACGATCAATCAGCTTGGCGTCAATCTTGCTTTAAACATTTTGATCGTCTACAACGCTTGCTTGATGCTTGAGTCAAGCATTTAAAAGCTTTTAAGGTCTGTTTGATTTGTTTACGCTAGCAACGGAACAAAAACATACAGAAAATCAACGTGCTTGACTCAAGCTGATTGACCGTCTCGGAGTAATTTTTATTAGGTACTTACAGGTGTGTCTGGATGAATGTTGCGGGTGTGGCTGGGTGGATGGGTGGCTGTTGGAGGTGTGTCTGGGTGAATGGGTGTTTTGAGGGTGTGTCTAGGTGAATGGGTGTTTTGTGGGTGTGTCTGGGTGAATAGGTGTTTTGTGGGTGTGTCTGAATGGATGGGTGGGAATTGTGGGTGTTTCTGGGTGATTGAGTGTTTTTTGGGTGTGATTGGGTGTTTTGTAGGTGTTTCTGGGTGAATGGGTGTTTTTTGGGTGTTTCTGGGTTAACCGGTGTTTTGTGGGTGTTTCTCGGTGAATGGGTGGTTTTGTGGGTGTTTCTGGGTGAATATGTTTTGTGGGTGTTTCTGAGTGAATGGGTGTTTCTGGGTGAATGGATGTTTTGTGTGTGTTTCTGGGTGAATGAGTGTTTTTTGTGTGTTTCTGGGTAAATTGGTGTTTTATGGGTGTTTCTGGGTGAATGGGTGTTTTGTGGGTTTTTCTGGGTGAATGGGTGTTTTGTGGGTGTTTCTGGGTGAATGGGTGTTTTTTGGGTGTGTCTGAGTGGATGGGTGTGTATTGCGGGTGTGAATGTTGTGGGTGTTTCTGGGTGGGTATTGAGAGTGTGTTTGGGTTAATGGGAGGGTGTTGTGAAAATTGAGCACGCGGTTAAAAAACAACTTTGCACTCATGTACAACAAATAACTATTATAGCATCATTTAATATAACTAATCAGTCACTAACAGTTCTGATCAATAATTTTGTGATATCATATTATAATCAACATTTAGGGCAAAAACAAAATCCCTGGCGTAATTACAATCTTAGCGTAATTTTTAATTGTCTTCCTTGTTTTTAAAAATATATAATATGGTATCACCCTTCCCTATTGGATGTATCAAAATGTTAATGTTAAAAGTAGAATATCTACACATGTTCTAACGGTCAGTGTTCCTACAGTAAAGAAGGCCATCAGGATTATATTTCGTTGGCTAGCTCACTCTACCTACTTGTGACCAGAGCATCAATAATTATGTCCCGTCCCCATATTCCCAGAACCGTGACCAAATCTTAGATACTACCTATGAACTACTACCTATTATGACGGTAGTTCACAATAACATTGTATGAATTGAAGACATCTTTGTCACCACGACCGCTGTAACTTGATCGAAACGTTGCTGGGTTGAATAAAAACAAAGCTATAAAGTTTTCAAATGTGTAACTGTTTTTATGAACGAAGCGAGGATACAAAGTGTAACAGAGAGGTGTAGTCTTATTAACAGGCCATCAAACTGAATAACTTTCGCTAAGGGACAAAAATCGAAATCTTAGAAAAAATTAACACTCCCCCATACAAATTGATATAAGCTGGTTCTCGGTTTACAATGGGGAAGTGTTTTTTTTTTCTGATATTTCGATTTTATTCCCTTAGCGAAAGTTGTTCAGTTTGATGGCCTGGATAACCCCTTTAAATATGACTACACCTCTCTGTTACACCCAGTATAATATGGGAACTATCTTACCCAATTTGAACATTCCAGTAACAGCAGACAGCAGCTAAACAGCTGATACATGTAGTTCAAACCTAACATTGGCCCGAAAAAACCTGACACTGCTTTAGTAAAACTGGAACAATGAACCAAGTTTAATCATTACAATTTCGTTGTATATAATTTTTAAGCTAGTGTGTTTCTATTAACTTACCTCATAATGAATCTGTGGTGATTAATACAATCTTTGATTAGCCTATGAATTTCTTCGTTTTCTTTTTTACTAAATAAGGAAATATGGGCGACATTGGCTCTTCCTTCCAAAGAAACGGACATTAGTTTAATCATGTACGTTTCCTTAGGTACAGGGAAGTGCTCGAAATTGTAATTTAAAATATTAATATGGCCTATTATTTGAAAAGCAATTAATGATAATAACAAATCATTCACACACACTACTACAGAACACACATACGATATCCAAATGTTCAGAAGCGTTGAAAATGTAAAATAGTCATTTTGATCAAATCCTGGTAATTTGTAGTAGACAGAGTATTGCAGAGTGTAGTTGGCATTATCGTTTTGCGAAAACACGCCGTTACGTATATTGTTATACATAGGGGAGATATTGAATAAAATCATCGCAGTAATCATCATAGTCACCATCAATAGAGTGTAGTATTGCGATAATGTGTTTATTGTTAAATACGTCTGAAAAGCAAAATGTAGTTCACCATGCCATGTGTCGATTTCTTTAGGTAGATCTCTAAGGCTAAATTACCAACACACCAACACTTAAACGGGCGATTATTATTAAACCGTCAGTTTTTGACATTTTATCTTATGGAAGAACTGTCAAAAATAGGCAGTTTTCTTGTAATCGTTTGTTTTACGGTTGGTGAACTCGAGCCATATGTATTGGTGTTTTAACTACTTTGAACTTAACCAGTGTTCAAATAAAAGGAGATGTTCCAAAATGGAGTCTGGCACATATATTTGTACAGTTATTCAAAATGTAGGCAATAATTTATAAAACAGTTCTTAAGTGTTAAATTTCTATTTTTGAGCTCTGTTTTTTGGTTTGTTGTACTTAAGTTCATGCTTTTATTTCAACACAACAGCCTAGCCTACTGTCATGGCGGAGGGTCGATGTCACTTTATATTATTGACGTACATATTTTATTCGACATTAGATGGCTACTTACTTACAGATGTTTGTGATTTTAACATTTTTCCCAGAATCACCAACGTGTTCAGCTTGCGTCCGCGGTACCGATCACAGCGCATGCAATAGTTGTGCACACTGACGCGTTTGTTCCGGCTGGCGTTACTACAATGCTGTCTGATACAGATAACGAAATTGAAGAAGTTTTACTTCTTTCTGCTATTAATGGAGACAACAGTAAAAGTACAACACAATTACAGTATCATGTGCGAAGTATAGTGTGCCAATTTAGTAATATTTATAATCAGAATAAGACGTATCATACAGCAGTGGGTATTAGTGGACCTCATTTATTTTGTTCCGTTTCCGCCATACTTTATATTTAAAAACTCAGTTTACACATAAATAATATGCTGCGTGCAGCGTCTGAACGAGACATGCCTGACGATCCCCCCGTGCCACGTGCAGACGCTGCACAGGTGCCGCGATCTGAGGGGCTACTCTTTAAATTAATTGGAATCGGTTTTGTGTTGCCATCTCTCTCAAACGTTGCTATCATACCTAATGAGTAAGAGTGACTGGTAGACTAAGACGATTGCAATCGGCGTGCCGAGTTAGGTCGCTGGCCGCCGCCGCCGCGGTTTGAACACATCGCTACAAGTTCGTACACAACAACTGACTGACCGCCGCCGCGCACGCCAACGCGGACGCGAGCTGAACGCGTTGGTTTGGCCTTAGCTTCATTTTTTCTCAATTCTTTCTGATAGTGTACAATACATGGTCCATTTGAAACATCTCCTTTTAATGTCATGGCCAGATTGTAAAATCAGTCATTTCTTAATCTGCCTCGCCAAATCGTAAAGCCTTTACGATTTACCAGTGGGCCTACCGCCTAACTCGATTGCTGATGATAGCTCTATAGCAATGCACTGATTATCCGAGCGACCGCCTAAAATTGTATCAGCAATAAGCACAGAGTATAACAACAACTGCTAACGAGAACGAACGATATCGTTCTTTTGTTATAAGATGAGCTTTGCATTTGAATGAGTGATCGCAAAAGTAGGGTTAGTGAAAAACATAATATAATTAAATATTTTAAAAGGAAATTATATTTTTTTTATTGGAAAGCAAGTTATTGAGTAGTTACGAACGTATATAGGAACGGACATACACACAAATCGAACACTTAACCATCCTCCGGCTTATCCGCCAGTCTGGTAAAAAAAAAATTCTAAATCTTCTACATCGGTAATTAAATCTTTACTATCTTCGTCTTCTCTCTCATCTTATGACACATCATCGCACAGATGATTTAGCGCTCCGTAAAACCATCAATAGCGGCGTCGCGGCCATCAAATGCTTTTTCTTCTTTTACTGCATGGTCAAAATCATTGCCCATATATTTTCAATGGAATTAATTTTTTTTCACTAATATAATACCTAATTAAAACAGCGAAATATTATTAATATATGTAGCTGCTAGCGGTACAAAGGAAAGTGCGAGACAGAGTATTGACAGTTGACGGACGCACCGAGCAGTAGGCCTAGCACGGGACGTGAAAAAAATGACAGTGTTTTCTCTCAGCATTTAGTGGGAGTTAGAGCGAGAAGAAAAGATTTTCTTTCCCCTGAAAGAGATGTGTCCACGTCCCGTGCTACAGGGGGTGCAGTATTGACAGCTATCAATTTAGCTAGCAGTCATCTTGAATTTTTAGGCGGTACGGATTTTCTGCCAAATTTATACAAAATCCAAAGCTATTGCTGATAGTGACAAGTTCTAAAGCTAAAGCTGATAGTGACAGCATGACGTCATAAACTATAGCTTTTTCTTTAGCCATAGAGTTAGGCGGTAGGCCCGCAGGTAGACAAACGAAGCTTCTTAGCAATAATTGGTTACGTTCGTTCTCTTGTTACTATTGGGCATTTCGCATCTTTCCCCGAAAGGCTTTATCCGCACAGGAGTGAGTGAAACTCTATCTTTGTTGACATAAAGGTTAATACTCCACGATCGGCTATATTACTTTGGTACCTACAGCGTCTTAGCTTGCGCTACCAACTAGGAACTTACGAAGACGATTTTGGTCACGTGATTTCACGACGACTTACGGCAAATCCCATACATTTTGCTTTACCGAACTTCGTTATCTTTGTCGGTATGTTACTTTGTCTAGGCCTCCTGGAGTCTGGTTTACTCTCTTGCAAAAGGTTTAATAAAAAACTTATGTGAAATAAATGTACACAAACCCTATTATAATAGTCACCCTTATGTCTGAAATGTATCAGATGAAAATTGTTTACAAATCTCCTAATTATAAAGCCATATTTCTTCAAAGTCGGCATTATAGTTCTGTACTGGAAGTAAAAAAGATATAGGTAGTTGGTTCACACACAAATGTAAATATGTAATTTGTATATATTTTTTATCTACGTAATCCATATAATATTAGAAAAGTTGTAGTTTCATCCATTTTATTGGCGACTTTTAAAAACATAGGTTTTTAGGGGAAAATGAATCAATCAATACTGCCTAAGGCAGGTGATCTTGTGACATAAAATCATTTCCAAAACCTACCTAACACATACATATTTAATTTTTTATTAACAGACAATATTACGATTGTATTTATTTTGGCTCTCGCTATAATTCCTGGAGTAGGTATAGCTTATACTACAATTACTACATTGATTTAGATTTTTTGAGTATATAAAAAGTTATAGTAATATAAAATGTTAATTAAGTATATAGTGGTATACAGTGTGGAAAGAAAGCATGGGCCGTAGAGGGAAAGTACCTTAAATCTTTAAAATAGCTCAATTTGCTTAAAGAAAATATCCCTGTATTTTTAAAAGAAACATAACTTCATTTACAGATTTCTTTAAAAGCTTACCTGAACCGGGAATCGAACCCACAAAAAAATATAAAAAACAATACCCTCGCCATTTTATTTTACTAATCGATGCAGTCGATGTTCTAACGATAATTTTTCTCTGAGAAACATAATATGGTCTTATAAAATTATAAAAAAACATGAAATCTGAAGTTTATTTTACTTTTACTCTCGAATACTCTTAATTCTTACGAGAATCTTATCTTATTATTAGTATTGAGAAACATAACATAAACTAATATGGAAGAAAAATATCACCTAGCAAGAAACTAATAATTTATCTAATAAATTCCATATAAAAAATGTGCAGATTACGATGTGGCCTTCGTACAAAATGTTTTCTTAAACATTTACTAAGTTTTTCACCATTCGCGCCATAATTTTTGTCGACGGTATTTGTCTATTCGGATACCTTTCACCATACCACTGAATAGCTAAATTGTAATCATTGTAGTTTGAAATGTATGCTTCTATTAAATGTAATTGCTCGTGATACGCCAATATTTTATTAATTAATAATACGAAATACTTATTTACGAAATGGTGGCAAAATAAAACAAAATCAATAAAAAATTACCAAGATGTTCGTTCGAATTTCAAAATAGCCTTAAAATGCTCCACCGTTAACAAATTAAACGTTCCATTTTCGAACATTCTTTTTTCAATTCCAATTACAAACAAAAATCGCGAGCAACAATAAAAAAATAAGGATTTGATTTGATTCGGAAGTAAAATAAATGTTAGATATCATAATGTTTTTCTTTCTGTGGTACAAGACACTATGTTTCTTAAAGAAAATTTATCGATAACATCGACTGCATCGATTAGTAAAATAAAATGGCGAGGGTTAATTTATTTTTTATTTTTTAGTTGTATTGATTCCCGGTTCGGGAATCAATACAACTAAAACAAAGTATGTTTCTATTTAAAAATAAAGGAATGTTTTCTTTCAGCAAATTGAGCTATTTTAAAGATTTAAGGTACTTTCCCTCCAGGGCCCATGCTTTCTATCAACACTGTATAGTGTGTAAGTAACTACTCGTATGTAAGTAGTTATTACTCGTAGGTTTACTTACCAATGTCAATATTGTCAAAAAAATTGAAATATAAATATCGCCCAAGAGGAAAAATGGGAGAACGTTAAAATTGTGCTTGCAATAAATCAATTCACCGCACAAACCCACTGCAGTTTCAATGATTATATAATATTTAAATATCCTTAATTTTGCTTCATTATTTTCCAAGAATTTACATGGCCAGGAATCTACAGATTTCAAAAAGAAACGAACTATCTTCATGTATTTAAGATAAAGGGGATTCTTGCTGCTAAAAATAATGTTGTTAATAATTAATAAAAATTTATTGCTTTCTGTAATATCTAAGATAATTTATCTTTATTGTAGACTGGTCCCGGTACTTTTAAGCTATGATGACGGTGCAACAATACTTCTAATACTTCAATACTATATACAAGTCTATAATTATTTTCAAAACACTAATAATCTTAAAGATACAAAGAACTACATGTATGACCCATTTCCAGATTCAGAATAGGGCAGACTTACATATTGTGTTGCATTATTTTTTATAATAAAGATACAATATTTTAATGGATGTATGCAGAATTAGGTCCTAAAAGGGACTAATAGAAAGTACAGGTGTGGGTACGAAAGTTAAAAGATATAAAGGTATTATTAAAATATGACAGTAAATGAGTAGATTGGCAGGTCAGGTATAATTTAAATTACTTTACTTTGTTATTTTCTATATTAGCTTTCAACTATAAAAAAAGCTAGACGCTTAACTTAAACTACAACCTGGATACACATTTTTAAAATTGACTATGATTATTAAAAAAAATTAGTAGTGAACTTTGAAAGCTCTACTCCCTGGAAGCTTTACTTTAATAACGCACACGCATAAATTTAGGTTTTTCTTTAATTGGAAGGTAATATGATAGAAAATTTAATTTTATTGAAAAAAGGGTTAAAAAGTAATTTTTTTATACAAAAAATAACATTTATGACCCTATTACCAGTGTTTTGTGGGGTGGGTTATTTTTATTTTATCCTGAACTTAAAGTATGTGACAATTATTATTTTTATTTATTCAATAAAAATATTTTTCTCTAATAATTTATTACAGAAATAGAACCACTACATTTATAAAAATCGAGTTTTTTGTACATAGAGTCCTTTTTCTGTTTCTTTCTTTTTTTCATTAACCGTGTGGTGACGGCAGAGTAGAATACAATTGTCACCACCCCAAATCTCTCCCGTGGGTGTCGTACAATGCGACTAAGGATAAAACAGTGATGAGGAATGGGCAGCAGCGTTCCTCTTATACCACCTAGCAATGTACTGCGACTTTTGTGCCCGATAAATGGCAATAGGCTAGCCACCTATTACATGGGACCTAACATAATTGGCGAAACGTGGGTGCTATTTTACCTCTGCCTACCCCTTCGGGGATATATATAGGCGTGATTTATGTATGTATGTATGTTAATAAATTAATAAAATAAATATTTGTTTTTGTATTTCTTTTCTTTGTTTTATGTCTTTGCCTTGCAATCCTGCAAGGGGGTGAAACTTGATTATAAATTAGAAGAACAAGAAGATCAAGCAGAATTTGAAAGTTACGACTCGGACGATTAAATTTCACTACTTTTTTTAAGCTTTTATCTTTTCAATCTCTGCTAAAATCCATTATTTTACAATAGATTCAAATTAAACAGGATCACAACTGACCCGTGGAATAGGCCTACTGGGAAAACCACGTTAAAAAGAAACGCGCTAAGTACACTACCTCACAGGAAACGTGTGCATATTATGACGTTTACTACTTTTACAACTTTTTTAATCGTTATATCTCAAAAACGGTGGCTCGTAGAAAATATTGATACATTTTTTTGTAGATAATTTTATGATCTATATTTTTTTTATAATTTTAGAGTTAAGATGATAAATAAACATTTTATTTTTAGGACCTAATTCTAATAGCTATCGTATTCAGCAACACTAATATATAGTTTATTTTATTTAGTTTTTAGGTTTTCCTGTGCCTTAATTGAAAGTCGACATATTTGTTTGGGTAGTTCTTCATCTGCAGGCCTATTCGCTAACTTTTTTTGACAGTTGAAAGTGATGATCACTGAACTATTTACGTTTCCATTACTACTTTACTATAATGCTATTGTGACACTTGTCCTGTGATAACAGCAATGTATTAATAAATAGTTCAGTGATAATCACTTTCAACTGTCAAAAAAAGTTAGGGAATAGGCCTACTGGTCCCAAGTGCCTACGGCCCATTTAGGACGAGTTGAAGAAAACTAAAAATAATTCAAAATCTGTTCTGCAATTCGTCCAAAAATAATTTTTGTATAGTAATTTAACCTTTATCAACACGTTGTACAGTGTGTTAGAAAATTTCTTCATAAAATAAATATTTAAATTGTTTTTATTTCATAGAAAGACTTTTATTAAATTAATATTGTAGCAGTGATGTTTACTGTTAAAAAATTGTGTAGTTTTGTGCAATAAGTGTCTACGGCGATGAACAATATAAAGATTTAGTGAAACAAAAGTGCATTTGATGAGAAAGGCGATGAGCATTTTCTTGGTCCATCTACCTCGTCAGTCTCCATCAATAGGTTGTTAGTGTAAATTTTCCACCAAACTCTCCCAAAATACACTAAAAAGTGATACATCCGCGTTTAAACTTTTTGACCGCCACGTCAAAACGAAAGTCTCTGCTCTGTTCGCCACGTCAAAAATTTACTAGAACTACACACGTCAAAAACCTACAATTTACTAGAGACGCCAAAAATATATATAGATAAAACATCGATATATTATAAACGTCATCGTTATCAATATATTAGGTTGGGGAAAAAGTCTTTTCGAATTATAGTATGTATAAACTTGTAATAAAATCTCTTTGGCTATACTATTTGTATCTGGCTGGTTTTGGTATCATTGAAAGTTTAAATTTTAAAGAACGTAATTCCAAATTCAAATTAGGAAAATGTGTGATTTTCATTTGTTTTTCGTACCGCCAAGATGATTGAATTTAATGAAGAAATTCGATACATTTTAAAATTTTACTACAAAAAAAGTAAAAATGCAACGCAAGCCGCGAAAAAAATTTGCGATGTTTATGGACCTAGTGCAGTGTCTGTGAGAGTAGCACAAATTTGGTTTAAGCGTTTTCAATCCGGAAATTTTGATGTCAAAGATGCACGTCGCTCTGGTCGCCCTATTACAGATAAAATGGATGCCATTTTTGAAAAAGTGGAGCAAGATCGGCATGTCAGTAGTTACGACGTAGCTGAAGAACTGGGAATTGACCACAAAACAGTTTTGGCGCATTTGAAAAAAACTGGGTACACAAAAAAGCTCGACATTTGGGTACCTCACGAGCTCACTGAAAGAAACCTAATGAACCGTGTACTCATTTGTGATTCTTTATTACGACGTAATGAAACCGAACCATTTTTGAAGAAGCTGATAACTGGTGATGAAAAGTGGATCACGTTCGACAAGAACTTGCGAAAAAGGTCGTGGTCAAAGGCCGGTCAGGCTTCACAGACTGTGGCGAAACACGGGTTAACTCGCAACAAGGTGCTGCTGTGTGTGTGGTGGGATTGGAAGGGCATTATTCATTATGAGCTGTTACCACCAGGCAGGACCATCGATTCTGAACTCTACTGCGAACAACTGATGAGATTAAAGCAAGAAGTTGAGAGAAATCGGCCGGAATTAATCAACAGAAGGGGTGTGGTTTTTCATCATGATAACGCTAGACCTCACACATCTTTAGCCACTCAGCAAAAATTAAGAGAGTTTGGCTGGGAGGTGTTAATGCATCCGCCGTATAGTCCTGACCTTGCACCTTCAGATTTCCACCTGTTTCGGTCTCTTCAGAATTGTTTAGGCAGTGTCAGGTTAACATCATGAGAGGACTGCCAAAACCACTTGTCGCGGTATTTTGACCAGAAGTCCCAAAATTTCTATAGCAATGGGATCATGTCCCTACCTACAAGATGGCAAAAAGTTATCGAACAATATGGTACCTACATACTTTAATTAAATGTAAATAAACTATCTGCCGCACTCAGAGTCGTTCATTAAATTAGTGATAATGGGTATTTTACAAATTATCATTAAAACATCTAATTGACCGTTCCTCTCAGAGTCGAAAATAATTGATTGATTAGTTATGTGACAATTTTAAGTCAGGTTAGTGCAGTGCGTGTGTTATCCGGTGTTATCCGTAAGTGCGGAATTGCCACATGCAAAAAGCCATTGAAACAATATTATTAGTTACTCTAGTTTTTATATCACAAAAGTATTGTTTTCCATTAGAATTAGTAACTAATATCTATTTAGTATAATTTTTACGTAAAAATCCATAATAATAATTTAATTTCATCAAACTTGAACTGTAAATGCCAAAACTTTTTAGATTTGGCCACACCGGACCAAAAGTCATTTATTATAAAATTAAAAAGTCAATGTCAACAAACAAGAAATACCCTAAATAATTCCGTGAAAATACCAAACAAAAACATAACAATATCAAATTATTTATTTTGTGATCAAAATTGATCAAATAGATAAAGCCACTGCAAGTGGAGTCAGCCTGGGAAATCATTAACATACAAAAGTCTGAGCGGCACACTCGATATTGGCGAAATCATATAGGAAACGCCATAGAAAAAAGAAGAAGAAAAAGCCACACAAACCCTATCTTCATTAAAATAATTGATTAGTACTGTGATTGTCTTGGTAAGTATTGATAATTTCTTTGTTACATGCATGGGGCTCGATCGTTCCGGGAGTGGAATGACTGAGGAATTTAATTGTAATGCATATGTGCACAGTAATTAGTATTTTCTTATATTTTTTTGTGCTTAGATTATAGAATTATTCTATATTCTAAGGTGCATTATTAAAAAGTAACTAATATTTCTTTGCAATTTGCAGTGTGATACAATAACATTAAAAAGAGCATGGGACAATCTTAAGGCCATGACCTGTAAAACAACAGAGTGAGGGAGTTTATTAAAAACTGGAAATGGTCCATAAAATCCACCACTTTCCCCACAACAAGGAGCTATCTTAAGCAGTAAAGAAGGTAACATTTATTTTCTACTAATAAACTGTTATGAAAATATAACAATTTATATAAATTATCTGTAATCTATCTGCAACCTATCCTTAGTTACTTTAATATCATTATTCAGGCTGCACCTTCAATTATATGTGAAGTGCACAACTCATTTGATAATGATGGTATTGTGCTGTCCATCATCATCATAATCATCATCGCCCTGACTTTATCCCATCCTATTTGGGGTTAGTGCAGTATGTCCTCCTTTTCCATTCTCTTCTGTCACTTGTGATCTCCTCATTCACATCCATCACCTTCATAGGTATAGGTATTGCGCTGTCCATATAGACATAATAATCAAAATAAAACAGTATAAAATATTTGGGACAGTGAGTTTGACCTAGACTTTGCTATGGGTACCTATTAAATTTTATAAGGTTTTATATAAAATGGGCACTTGTTGATATGAATCAAGTTGTTTTATGTTACTTTTAGAAAAATTGTAAAACTTGGTGCAACTGGCTATTAGTGTATATAGTTCAATCATAACATGCAATTAGAAAAATGATTTAAATTAATGATATTATACCAATCTTTTTTCAGATCACATTGATATAATTATTAGATGAGGGCCATATTATCAAACAAATCTAAAGACTGATTAATTATCAGTCACACCGAGTCAAAAAAATTTTTTTACCCGGAGAATCAAGTTAAAAAGAAATTTGCTGCTGAAATGGAGGAAGAGAGGAGTAAAACTCTTCTGGAAATTTGAAAATTACCGTTCAAGGAATTAAAAATAAATTGGAACACAAAATAAAATATTTCTTTTAAATCTACTAGTTTCATTCAAAAAAACAAAATAAACCCCAAGCAATGAAAATGAATTAGCAGAAAAATAAAAAGATTAGGCTTATAAAATAATTTCATTAAATTATTTTAATTTGACAATTAGTAATATTAATTGTGACTTTGCTTGATAAAATTTTGCTTTATTCTGTTTGTGTCTTCGTCTGTAGAAGGGAATTTTACATAGTCTTTCATTGTTCTTGCTTAGATAGACACTTTGGTGACAATTGGTGATACTCACTGTTGACCTAATAATATTTCATCACATCACCACCTAGTTTCTGAAATAAATATATAGACAGTAATGACAGATATTGAAAGTACATGCATACATACATAAATCATGCCTATATCCCGAAACGGTAGACCAAGGTGAATTAAACACCCACTATTCGCCAATTAAGTATGATCCTGTGTATTACGTGGCGAGCCTATTGCCATCTATCGGGCACGTAAATCGCAGTATATTGCTTGGTTGTAGAGGATTGCTGTTGCCCATTACTCATCACTGTTTAGCTTCAGTTGTTTTGTAGTTGACACCCATGGGAGAAATGGGGGTGGTGACAATTATATTTTGCTCTGCCATCACCACACGGCTAATATTGAATGTATAGTAATATACTAACCTGAAAAATCCCAGTTGCTAAATACTGCAATGTGGGCAAATGGCAAGCCTGTCCTGTTTCGGTGCTTTTTAAATCGGGTTCCAAAATTGGGAGTAAAGTATTTTTTACTGCCTGGAGTGTAAATCTGTATCTTGCATGTAATTTAAGCACATAGTTAAAGGATCAGAATAGCCACGTAAATAGAATCTAGGCTGTGATTTCTGATTCTGAACCTTACGTAATCTGTAAACTTCACAAAATCTTCATCGTAATTTATTCTAAATAATTATTGAAAATATCACTATAAATGCACTGAAATATAATTACAACAAAAGATAACCCTACTTTTGAAATGTCAAAAAGACGTTAAAGACGTCACTTATGAGTTAAGTAAGGGTCATCGGTCACTTAAAATTTAGGGATCATTAACGTCACTATTGACCCATTAACTGACTCTGAGAGGGAATTTTATTTAATGTTTACTTAAATGTCATTTAATGATCATTAAAGCGACTCTGAGTGCGGCAGTATATTAAAAATGTTTTGAATTTTCTTAAAAATGCGAAGAAACTTTTTCCCCAACCTATTATTATAAACGTCGTTTACGAATGAAAATGAAAAAAAAAACATAATTATGCTCTTGTATGTCTCTCTCACGGTTACCGATAAGCTTTGTTACTCTGTAAGTATAAATTACAACAAAGAAAATTGGGTCAATATTACCCAAATTGCATCAAACGTGACATAACTCAATGATTAACATTTAGGGAGAGCGGAATAGCGCCGGATCCGCCATGAAAATTACAGTTGGCATAGTTATCAAGAGTGCTTTAAATTCTGTGAAAGCGCGGCCCTTTAGGCCAAGGTAAGAGTTTCATGCCTCAACATCTTCTTAATCATTGCTATTCGTCACATTTTTGAAATTAAATATTACTCGTTTTAACAATCTTTTATTTGACACTATTTTGTACCATTTAAGCTTGATGAGGTAACGCAAACAATATTCAATAGCCTAATAAGGCTGGAGTTCTCCAACAAAATAACAAAAACTACAAAAAAGGAACATGAAACTCACCTATGTCCCTGAAGCGGTAGGCAGAGGTGAAATAGATTAGGACCCCATATAATAGGTGGCGAGCCTATAGACATATCTATCGAGCAGGAAATGGCAGTATATTGCTAGGTGGTATAAGAGAAACGATGGTGCTCATTACTCACCGCTCACCGCTGTCACCTACTGAAGAGATGGGGGTGGTGAGAATTGTATTCTGCTCTGCCGTTACCACACGGCGGATTACTCATAAACATTTAAAAAAAATTAAGGGGGCTCCCATACAACAAATGTGATTTTTATGTTTGTTTCATAGATAAGCGCGAGTCCAACTCGTACATGGCCAGTTTTTTTTATTGAATGTGAAGAAGGCATTGTTATCATCATTATTATTCTGTTTTGTTTCCAATCCAATGGGAATCGGAGTAATTTCTATTAGTCTTCTCATCCATCCATTTCTTGTCTTTTATGAGTATAAAACAATATTGCCTGACTGTCATGGTCACACCAATCTATTAGCTAGCCCAATGGACGCGGCAGCGCTTATCTGATTGGTTCATCATCATACTGCCTCGTTCCCAGGTTCTGTGTGTTACTTCTTCCATTCATATTGACCAGGCGTTATCGAAACATGCACTCGTACTTATATCATCATACCGGTAGTACCGGAAAGTAATGAATAAACGTTCAGAAAACTGATAAAAAGGATCACGTTGGTCCGATAAATTGTGGAAGAAATTAAGTTAGCAACTGCAATAAAAATGACAAGTTTTAACTTGTCATGTCAGTTAGGTTAACCTCTGTGATAAATATTTAACCTACCAATATTTTACCTACCTTCCCTGCACCACTTGCACCTTAGTCATCAATATCTTGAAAAGACAATAATGTCTTAATTCCACACATTTAGAACACATAATATTTCGGAGTGCTTTTTATATTGTGCCTATATGTTCCTCGGCTGCGGGTATTGCCTAGTGGGTTACAAGGATAAATAAATAAATGAATATTTTTACACTCACACCTATCATCTAACCCAAAGTAAGTAGCCTTGTGTTATGGATACTAGATGACGGACATATTTTTAATATGACTCGGAAACAAACATTTGTGGTCATCACAAAGTTGGCCCCTACCAGGATTCGAACCCGGGACCTCTTGGCCAATACCCAGCAATCTGAGCATTCGACCAAGGCGGCCGTCATATATAAGTAGAACTGCATTCACAGATTTTTTAAAAATCGCCTACCTCAACCGGGAATCGAACCCGCCAAATGTGATAGAAAAATTACTTGTATTTTATAATAGCGTTTGAAAGGGCTACTCATAAGCATTATTTTTTCCTAAATAACCTAGCATATTAAATGAAACTAAGATCATAAAATTTTTCATTTTATTTAAAATTTTGTTCAGGGAAATTTCCTCTGACTTGGCCATGCTTCCAACAATTAATTTAATTATTACATTATCATTTCAAAGACCTACCCACCTAAGATACGAGATTTCCGTGGTGTAAGTACATGATAATAATAAAGCGATACATTAAGTGTAGTAGGTACTTGTATGCATTTCTTCATGAGCTCACAATTACCATGCAACTGTAAAAGATTTAGTTTACAGGAACCGGTACAACAGTGTGCAAGAGTTACAAAATGAACTTAGACGTATTATTTCAAACATCCACCATGCAAAAATAAGTAAATCGACAGGGAGAGAAATTATCAAAAGAGTGACAATTTGTATACAACAGAACAGATCACATTTTGAGCAATTCATAATTTTTTTTTTTTTAATAAAATGAAAAATTTTATGATCTTAGTTTCATTTAATATGCTAGGTTATTTAGGAAAAAATAATGCTTTTGAGTAGCCCTTTCAAACGCTAGTATTATAAAATACAGGAATTTTTCTATCACATTTGGCGGGTTCGATTCCCGGTTGAGGTAGGCGATTTTTAAAAAATCTGTGAATGCAGTTCTACTTATTATTAAAAATAAAACGATGTCTTCTTTTAGTAAAATATCCTACGTTCAATATTTAATATACTTTCCCTCCGTGTGGCATGGCCGTGGGACGCCCTGTATATATAGATAATAAGTAGGTAAATTTATCTGCTTCAACTTATTGTATTGACATTTATTTCTAATTAATTTGCAGGATAATAAGCGGTATAAGTTTAATTGAAAGTCACAATAAATGTCAGAAGCTATTTTATTTGAGAAATTAGAATCATAATTTTATTCATTAAAATATTATCATTTCTATAAAATAATTAAGTAACTCTCAAAATCTTTCATAAATCTCGTGCGTCGACCAGGGTGTGAATTATCGGTGCATAGCTTTACATAAAGGTTGCTGTTGTAAAAGATGAAAGTGTTAATTAATCATTCATAGACTGAAGGAAAGTGAAATAGGAAAAGGTAGTTTTCAATATCTGTAACCAATAAAAACAAAAGAATTAGTAATTTATTAAAATAATAACTCCTATTCTTATACAGTGTGTTTGGCATCGGACTTCCGATACTTTATCCACGTATTGTATGTATAATTTTATCGACAAAAAACCACCATACAAATAGGGGTCGCAACCATCATCCCTATGAATGGGAGCCATTTTAAATCTATTCGCAATAAACTGTGCTAACTAATAAAGATAAAATTAATACCGCTATTTAGACAAACTATTAAGAAACGGTCTAACAAATACAAATCTAAATTTTGAAAAGAAAACCCCTATTCATAATATTCCATTAGTATGTGAGCAAAAAGATTATTTTTACAAAAAGATGTAAATAAGCCAAAATACTAGAGTATGTAAAATAAAAACAAATACATTAAATAAAAAAGCTTTTATAACACAACATCATGTGTATTGATGAAGTGAAATTCGCCTGAGCTGGTATAACTAACCATCGCATTTATCATTCGTCGATGGCTGAAAACGCACACGCTGTTAGGCCAGGTTATTTCCAACGTGAATTTTAATAAAAGTGTAGGCAGGTTTATTAAACGACCAGTTGATCGGACATATTGTCTTGCCCGACAACTTAAATGGCGAGATATTTTTGGAGCTTCTACAAAATGATTTTTTAGAAGAGGCACCGTTAGTGTTCTGGCAGCGTCAGCAGTAGCGGCCTTTTAATTTCCAAATGGACGGAGTACCAGTACATTTCTCTCGAAATTCGAGGACACACGTTGATGCTCATAATACGCCATGGTTTGGACGAGTCGGTACGATACCTGGCCGCCTCGGCGCACCAGGCTTAACTCCTCTGGACTTCTTTTTTTGAGTAGCAATAAGGCAGAAAGTTTATCGGAAAGTTCCAAACAGCAGGGAAGAACTCCTTTAAAAGATTATGGCCACAGCTGAAGAGATACAAAACAAAAAAGCAATGATAATGAGGAATGTTAGGAATAGAGGTTTTCTTTTCAAATTTTTGACTTGTATTTGTTAGACCGTTTCTAAATAATTTGTCTGAATAGCGGTAATAATTTTATGTTTATTAGTTAGCACAGTTTATTTCGAATAAAATAGAAGAAAACAAATAATATGTCAACGGCCTGGTTTTTAAAGTAGACTACAATAACCTTAAAAAATAACAAAATTTAACAAAATTTTTCGTCTAAATCAAGGGTTTTTGATTATTATTTTCTGTAACTTCTTAACAAATGTGGTTATAAGTGATAGCTCATTTTCATGTATGTGGGTAACATAAAATGAAAAAAAAAGGATTTCAATGAACTCGTAAAAATATGAAGAATGAAATTTTAAAATGGCTCCCATTCATAGGGATGACGGTTGCGACCCCTATTTGTATGGTTTTTGTCGATTAAATTATACATAAAATATGTGGATAAGGTATCGTAAGTCCGATGCCAAACACATTGTATATTTGGCGAAGAAACACACATAAGGGCTGGCTATCTAATCACAATTATTGTCGGAACACAATAATGGGGTAAACATAACAGATTTTGATAAGATGGTGGTAGATCCCAGGCGGACTTGAAAAAAGTCCTACCAACAAAACCGACTACTTTGTACTCCCATGACCGAACCCGGAACCTCTGGATGGGCGATCCATTAAACCACCGGTAGAGATAGTTAATATACCTACCTAGTTACTTTTTGTGAGCACTGTTTTATAAATAAAACACTACTTATGTATAGTATAATCAAAATATTTTGAAAAATAATATGACAGTAATAATCTCACTATAGCAAGTAATACCGAAGGAAACAATACAACTATACGATACTGAAGACTTCCAAACAAAGATACGGCCACTAAGATTTCACGTAAATCTTCATGTGGTTCGATTAGTAGGTATTGAAAATGTTACTATACCTAAACAACTTTGACTAGACAATAAATGTCTATATTCGTCATACAAACACATGATTCGAATCCGTGACTGGTGACTTGGTGGATTTCCATGCCAGTTGTCACCATATCTAAGCACTATTCAAGCAGATATTTGAGACTGTCGCTAATAATGATATTACATATTTCATTTTACGCTCAACCGAGGAGTCTTCTTACCGAGGCCATGGCTTGCACTCCAATACATAACGTGCCCATGGCACTAACAGTTATGGGTGTTTGAAGTCTATTAAGAAAAATTGACAGCGATTTACGGTTTCTATTGTCCATACATTCCCAGGGCACGTGGTACAATACGTCGATTAATTTTTCACTCTGGAAATATACATGATGCAGTTAATATAAATATGTAGTATAATATAGTTAGGGCCTGGAGGTCTACTCTGAAACTCCGAACGATTAACTCACATCTGTCCGTCATCCTCACGCCACTGCGGGTTAAAATAAGAGCGACAAAGTCGCAAAGATTCGATCGAACGAAATAAACTTCCAGAGTAACGCCTCTGTTTCACAATCGACACGTAAGTTCGAAGTAGCTTACTTCACAGATCATTTGACAGTTGTAATATGAAATTCTATGTCAAATGAACTGCAAAGTAAGCTACTTCGAAATTATTTGTCGAGTGTGAAACAGGCCCTTAACATAATATGTAGTATTATTACTTTGTAGGTACCTACAAAGTAAAATACTAAATAAAAATTGTAAATAATTATGACCTATCCAAAACAGCAGTTTCTTTTGCGGATTTTAGAGGCTATAGGCATATTTTATGTCAAATGTCATAAACTACAATTGTAATGTAATATCACCTGTTATATTTATACCAATACAATTAGCATAACTTATCTTTATATATACGTGCAGTTTATTTTTTTTATGCAATTAATTTACAGCTAAAGTAGGTAAGGCTAAAGAATTATATTTATAGCCAAGCTTATTAGTAAGGGAGGAGCTCGATAGCGCAATGGCTTAGCGTGCTCGGTCGGCAATCGCGTCCACTTACTAAGCAATGTTCGCTAAGGCCTGGATGGATGGAAGGATAGTTGGATAGGTGACCAAAAATTCACTATCTCGAGTTTCTCTGTGCTTTGGAAGGCAAGACGTTGGTCCCGGTTGCACTTGCAGTCGTCCAATCCACACTAGGCCAGCGTGGTGGGTATTCTTCATGTTATATTATTTCATCCATAGGAAAGGCCTGTGCAGTGCCCCAGTAGTGGGGACATCAAAAGACTGATAATGATGAAGCGTATAAGTAAAAAATGAACTAATAGATCCAGTCTCCGAATGTTTATATCACTAACCCCCGAATACAGAAACGCTACTGGGGACTGCTTAACAAGTTAAGTGGACAGTACCTGTCAAATTTGTATGGAAAAATGTCAATTTTGACAATAATTAAATGTTAAGCAGGTCTCAAACTTAGAATAGCGTTTCTGTATTCGGGGTAAGCGGCCTTTTAGTTGAGGATGCCATCCTTTAAAAAGTTGAAAATTAAAAAATGGTAAAATAAAATGGAAAGTATAAAATCGAGTTAAAGTAGCATTATCAATTGCAAATCCTCCCCAAATTCAGTTAACAAAAAAATATATTTATTACATTCACACAGATCGTCAAGCCCAAAGTAAGCAGCTTAAGCCGTGCGCTTTTGTTATGGAAACTATTACACATCATTTACTAAATGAAGGAAACCATTCGACATACATACATACATATATCACGCCTATATCCCCGAAGGCGTAGGCAGAGGTGAACTAGCACCCACGTTTAGCCAGTTATGATAGGTCCCATGTAATAGGTGGCGAGCCTATTGCCATTTATTGAAACCATTCTAATTATATAAAACTATATTAGATATTTATTAAATATACATACACTAAATAAAGGGCCATGACTCGAGAACCGATGGCCGTGTTTATCATACAAACATTATCAAACAAGGATTCGAACCCGGCACATCTTGGCCGATAGTCACCGATATAACAATTCCACTAAACTGGTTGTCGTTATTAGAAGGTTATTATTGTTGGTGTAACATACCTGACTTGCCATTACTTCAAAGAGCACTGATGTTTGTATCAATTGACCAAAACTCATAATTGTTAACGGCCCATAGCGAGCTAGCGCTTTAGGATCCTATAAAATTAAATATTAGGTTAATATAGTCCTTTATAACGCTATCCATATTTTATTAAAGAAATTGTAGTTAGTGCATACCTACACTCTTTTGCAAAAAAAAATGAGCACCTAAGGAAATTTATACGTTCTAAGGTGGAAATTAAATGAAATTTCATTGTTTGACGTGCTTTGTATACTTATCTCTTTGATGAAAATGATATATATGTACATTGTTATATTATTAGGTTGGGGAAAAAGTTTCTTCGCATTTTTTAAGAAAATTCAAAACATTTTTTAATATAGTTTATTTACATTTAACTAAACTATGTAGGTACCATTTTGTTCTATAACTTTTTTCCATCTTGTAGGTAGGGACATGATCCCATTGCTATAGAAATTTTGGGACTTCTGGTCAAAATACCGCGACAAGTGGTTTTGGCAGTCCTCTCGTGATGTTAACCTGACACTGCCTAAAGAATTCTGAAGAGACCGAAACAGGTGAAAATCTGAAGGTGCAAGGTCAGGACTATACGGCGGATGCATTAACACCTCCCAGCCAAACTCTCTTAATTTTTGCTGAGTGGCTAAAGATGTGTGAGGTCTAGCGTTATCATGATGAAAAACCACACCCCTTCTGTTGATTAATTCCGGCCGCTTTCTCTCAACTTCTTGCTTTAATCTCATCAGTTGTTCGCAGTAGAGTTCAGAATCGATGGTCCTGCCTGGTGATAACAGCTCATAATGAATAATTCGCACGTTCTTGTCGTACGTGATCCACTTTTCATCACCAGTTATCAGCTTCTTCAAAAATGGTTCGGTTTCATTACGTCGTAATAAAGAATCACAAATGAGTACACGGTTCATTAGGTTTCTTTCAGTGAGCTCGTGAGGTACACAAATGTCGAGCTTTTTTGTGTACCCAGTTTGTTTCAAATGCGCCAAAACTGTTTTGTGGTCAATTCCCAGTTCTTCAGCTACGTCGTAACTACTGACATGCCGATCTTGCTCCACTTTTTTAAAAATGGCATCCATTTTATCTGTAATAGGGCGACCAGAGCGACGTGCATCTTTGACATCAAAATTTCCGGATTGAAAACGCTTAAACCAAATTTGTGCTACTCTCACAGACACTGCACTAGGTCCATAAACATCGCAAATTTTTTTCGCGGCTTGCGTTGCATTTTTACCTTTTTTGTAGTAAAATTTTAAAATGTATCGAATTTCTTCATTAGATTCACTCATCTTAGCGGTACGAAAAACAAATGAAAATCACACATTTTCCTAATTTGAATTTGGAATTATGTTCTTTAAAATTTTAACTTTCAATGATACCAAAACCAGCCAGATACAAATAGTATAGCCAAAGAGATTTTATTACAAGTTTATACATACTAAAATGCGAAAAGACTTTTTCCCCAACCTAATATTACATTTTTGAGAAAAATTTTGGAATAAAATTTTTTTTTTTAAATTCTCATCAAACGCAATAATAATTACAACCCATTGATTATAGTTTATTTGGGTATGAAATTCTGAACGGGAGCTTACGTCCACGACAAATGACTAAAGCCGTATTTACCAATGTCATTTATTGAATTATTATTATTATTATTTATTTTCCCATCCTGACTTCGAAAATATTGTTATAATACTTTTTTATTTCTTAATTACAGAGAAAATAAAATAAAATGAAAAAAACAAATAATATAGGTATGTTGGAAAAATTAAATGTTGTCAATTGTCGTACAGTATCTTGCAGTTGCAAAAAGTTAGAATTATTTTGAATTTCTCTTTGTAAATTAATCAATAATGAATGTCTCAATAAAAATGAGTAAATGTTTGCCCCACTTTAAGTATATTATATGTCTTAATTTAGCTGTTTCTATAAGAGTATTTTTTTTTCAATAAACATGATTTTATTACTTTTATTTTATTTTTATTCAAGAACACATCTTCAATGATTAAAATTTATTCTTTAAAACAAAAAAAAACACGCAATTATTTTTATGTTTTATGGCAGTCCTTAAAATAATCTCATTGTTCCACGTAGGGCCTGTTTCACAATCGACAAGTTCGAAGTAGTTTACTTGGCAGTTCAATTGACATTAATTTCATATTACAACTGTCAATTTCTGTGTGAAATTATAGGTGTATAATAGTGTATATGATAAGTGTGGCCAATGCAATAAATCAGTTTCATGCTATCATTTATAATTATTAAATGATTTTAATATATTATTTAATAATTATAAAGTCATCGTGATAGTAGAATATCGTGTTATTTTAAACTTACATAATTATTTATTAGATACTTTATTTTTTTATGTTCAATATTATTTGAGCACCCGTTACTGTCAGAGTATTCTGTTCTGTCTCTGAAACATTCAGCGAATCTTCCCGGTATATTCGCAAAATGAGTAAATTCACGGAAAACTTTGAAAATTGATTTCTATGACTTTAATTAAAGATGTGACTCATTCATGCAATCGGATATTCAAGTGAATGTAATGTAATGACGTTGTATAGCTATCTATCTACTATATCCAATGATAAAGTTAGGTAGATATTTAGCCAGGAAGTTGAAATGCGCCATTTATATCCCGAGTATTTTTCCATTTTCTGTATCTAAATAACCTACCGAATAATAATAAAGCAAATGGCTTTCAGACTCATGTTAGGAATTAAATATTACAGTTATTCAATAATGGACTGTATTTTTATTATGATTTGTTTGTATATTACCTATTTTGATTTATTTATATTTACTGTGCCATAATTCTCCATAGTAATGAAATATGCTCTTACATAACATAATCAAAATCTCTTACCAGTTGAGAGCACTCCATCAACATTAGACAGCAGCTGATCAGATGAAATAAATAGTTGAAGCCCAACATAGGACCGAAAATCGAAGAGATATCGTCTGTAAAGCTGAAACAATTAAAGCAAATTGCTATTGTTTCGGTATTTTTTAACCCGTACCAATAACCGGACAGTTAACCTCCTCCGTCGTCTTAGTGGTTCGCCCACCGGAATTAAGATCCCGAGGACCCGGGTTTGAATCCTATGGGGATTACAAATTTGTACTCGGTTTGGTTGGTGGTAGGACTTTTTTCGAGTACTCCAGGCTAGCTATCACCATAATAATTATGCATATATTACATACATAAAACACGCCTATATCTCCGAAGGGGTAGGCAGAGGTGAACTAGCGCCCACGTTTCGCCAATTATGTTAGGTCCTATGTAATAGGTGGCGAGCCTATTACCTTAATATAATAATTATGTATGTATATAAATATGTATGTAATTGTGTAATTATGTATCAGCCTTATTATGTACCAACAATTTGTGATAAGAAAGCCAATTAACCCCTCTGTAATTGAGGGTTCCAGGTGAAGCTCGATTCCATCTTCGGCTCTTATCGTCACTTACAATCAGGTGAGATATAGGCCAAAAGCTTCCATGTCTAGCATAAAGAAAGTTAAACACGTTACAAAATATATATATATATATACAGTTAATTTTAGACTTAGACCCTTTATGATAAAATTAACCTACAAGATTAGAAAAGATTTATCTGACTTAATACTAATATTATACCTATGTACCTACTACGAATGTTATCTTCTGGTACAGTGATTACGAGATAAATGTAAGTAAGACTGTGAGCTAACGGCGTGATGTATGTATGTAAACGTTAATGGTTTATTAGCGCGAAACGCAACATTATTCGCCGTTTGCCTTTAGTTTAGCCCCAGCATAACATTATAATATAAAGTAAAATCAAAACAAATAAATACATAGTGATAAGTGAAGTTTCCATACATTAAGAAAGTTTAGGAAAACTGTTCTTGTAGTTGCCAATACAAATTAAGGAACTAAGTAATTATTATTGACTTACCTAACTATTAATTTGTGATGATTTATACAATCTATAAGTTTCTTATTGACTATTTCATTCTCTTCTTCGTTATACATTTCAACAACTATGTCGCTTACTTTGATTTGGTATTTTGATTTAGGAAAATGATTAAGGTTGTACACAAGAAGCTCGATGTGACCAATTACATGGAAAACCATTATTGACATAAGTAGGTCATAGAAACAAATTATTGTAGAACAGTTATACGTGTAATATAGATTCATAATTGACACTAGCAAAAAATGATCGTCTGGTGTAAATCCTGGAAACAAGTAGTAAACGGAAAACTCAGCAGTATCGTTTTCTTTGAGGCCGGTTGTAAACACACCTTTGGCATAATTGTTATATAATGGCAGCACGTTAAACAAAACCATTGCACACACCATCGACAACGTCATGAAATAGGCATAATAATGTGATACCTTGTTAACGATTGCTGTCACCTGCAACCATAACAGTTTGATTATTATTATATTATGTATGCTTACCCTTGTTATTATAGTCCTGGGGGCCTAGACAAAGCAACATACCAACAAAGATAACGAAGTTCGATAAAGCAAAATGTATGGGATTTGACGTAAGTCGTCGGGAAATCACGTGACCAAAATCGTCTTCGTAAGGTCCTAGTTATGTTGGTAGCGCAAGCTAAGACGCTATAGGTACCAAAGTAATATGGCCGATCGTGACGAACTTCCATACGATATCGTTATGAAACGATCGCCACTTGGCTACAGGCCCAGCTTAGTTAACACAAGCATTACAGTATTCTCATTTCAAATTTAGTATATGCTGGGTTGCAATAGATTACAGATAGAGTAAGGAGTATCTACTAAAGTTTTGCAGCTTAGCGTTTTTTTGTTACTGAAATTAACAGAGGTTTCTAGGCCTGAGCATACGGAACGGGAAAACACCACTGACGGTTACGTGGACGGGGCCTCTCTCGTACAATAATCCCCGTGTGACATATGTCACGGTGCTACGTATGCTCAGACCTTAAGTAGGTGATCTCTCTAATATTACCTATATTAGAAAAGGGCGTAAGACGTAATTCTATTATTATTATTATTATAACCTTTTCATAATACTCTCCTTTCTGTTTGAAATGGTGTAAATCAAATGTAGTGAAAAAAAATTGGGCTAACTCTCCATACTTTTTATTTAGAGAGATATGTGATCTCACCTGAAACAATAAAATATACATAAGTATTACATATCAAACTAAAAAAAAAATATGAATATTCTTTAATAATGTGAAACTTACTACGGTACGTATTACTGCAAGACTAATTGGCAATTGGCATCATACTTACATGTGTCACAGCCGTTAAACATAGTGTAATGTAAACGTGGCCCAGGACAAAGAAAGATATTCGCTTAATATTTCTGTAAATGTAATTTATTTCTCCAACGATTAAAATTAGGGTATGAAGCGTTAAACTTTTTCTTTGGAATAAAGAGGCGTAAGACACTTTTTGTCCTAGCACTTCTCCTGGCCAGGAACCCGTTCCTGCTAAAAAGAACTTTAACGTTTTGTTAGAGCGCGTGTTTAAATTTTCTAATTCGCCATGTCTGTGAAATAAATAAATATAAATGGATTATTCACTCACCAGTTTTTTCATAACTTTCCTCTATTGTATCTACTAAAGATACAATCTAGGAGGTTATTTTAATAATAAAGTGAACGAGTTTATAATATGAAGGGTTGTGTACATGAAGGTGATATAAAATCTTCTAGTATTTTAGTTTCTGAGTAGTAGATTATTAAAAGATAGCTATACTTAAATAGATATGTAATAAATATGGCAATTATAAGAAAAAAAACTTTAAGCTCATTACTTTAAGTTTTCTATTTATGAGTATAATCGAGCCCTTACCACAAAGATTTTTGTTCTTGTGTGTACCTACATATTGTAAAATAATACATAAATGTGGGACCATTTGATTAAGCAATAGTAGATTTTCCATCAAGTGCACAAAACGAATCATTTTTGTCCGAGACTTTTAGCAGCCCGAGCCGAAGGCGAGGGCTGATAGTAATGTCGAGGAATAAAAATGGTTTTGTGGACGAGGTAGAAACTCTGCTTTTCACTTCGATTGCGAGGAAATAATACAGTAGTTTAACATAACATTTCATAAAATTCAAACTAAAATTAGTACAATTTTGAATACTGAAGGAAATTGTTTTTCCCATTGGTATTAGGCTTGGGCTGCAGACCTGTACAGCCAAGTATTAAATTAATTTTGAAATAATAATTTTCTTAAGTTAATTTAATAACCTACCGTACCTACTTAAATTAAAATTATGTCTTAAAAAACGCAAATAGGCAAATAAATTTAAGTAAATAATAAAATAACAAATTCTATCTCTGAATTTCTTATTGTGTTTGGCTGCATTGCTCACTTTCTTTGCCTTAATAGAGACACATTTATGAGTAGATACGTTAATGCTCTAGAGCACAAAAATCGATTTTGTGCAGCCTATATCCTGCACAAATAAGCACTTTCAGAGCATGAGAAGTGAAAAAATAATAAAATGTATTATTTAGTGCCGCACTCAGAGACGTCAAATAACGGTATAACGGTATATGAGTACTTAACGTCAAAAAATGACAATTCAAAACTAGTCGCTATTCTTGCGGGTCTATGGGCTAGATTTGAATGCACATTTTTGACATTAAATACTCATTAAAGTTAATTGACGTCTCTGAGTGCGGCAGTTAGACAACAACAGCTTTGGTCTCTTGATCGTGACGCACAACACTGCGGTATACGGTATGCGGCGTCTGACACAATCAATCATCGTATCAAAAACTACTGGAATCAATAATATTATATTTAAAGATATCATTGACTGGAATGGTCTCTTGTTCCGTCGCAAACGTTTCTGCGGCAAAGGGCAAACGCCGCAAACCGTATACCGCAGCGTTGTGCGTTACGGTCAAGAGACAAAAGCTTAACTCGGTGTGTCGCCGGATGTGTAACTTAATACGTTTTTCGCATATCAATTATGTACTCTGCCGTGTGGTGACGGCAGAGTGGAATACTAAGGCGTCTAAGGATAAATCAATTATGAGGACTGGGCAGCAGCATTCCTCTTATACCACCTAGCAATAACAATGTACTGCGACTTGTGCCCGATAAATGGCAATAGGCTCGCCACCTATTACATGGGACCTAACACCTAACATAATTGGCGAAACATGAGTGTTAATTCACCTCCGCCTACCCCTTCGGGAATATAGGCGTGATTTATGTATGTATGTATATTATTACGTACTCTTCAGAAGACTCCAATGCCGTGTCCGACATTTTAAAGTAATTTAACCAGAAGGAACAAGTTCAGACAACCGTCAATATACCACCAAGTAAGTGTTTTACTATTAAAAGGCAAATATAATCTCGATGCAATTTTATGAAGTGCCATGAAGTCAAGACATGATAATCCTATGCTGACTACGACTAGTTTTATACATGGTGATGAAAATGCGGTTAAATTATAACCAGAAAATGAATATTTATAATTTTAATAGAATTAATAAATTCTACTTAAGATAAATATACATACTTCAATTCTCTGTTTGATAAACACATAATGGTAGTTTTTGTAAGATAATTGTTAATTGATCAGTACCTACGAATGACAAGGGAAATAAGGGAATAGATGATTATTAAAATACATTATTGTTAGAATAACCCGATATGTGAATGCAGTTTGCTGTTTGTGGGAAATTAAATTTGTAGGTAAAGACAACACGCTCAAATCAATCAAATAATTTACTGTGGTCCATACCCAAAGAGGGATGGTGCCAGGATACCCAAAAAGGGTTGGTGTCAGGCAGGCGGCCGGCTGTAAAAAGTAAGCCAAAACCTTGAGCAGTATGGGTTGGAATGTTGTCATTCCAATCACTCTCTCCGTTCATCGATCTGTCGACCTGGGTGCCTACCGCCTAACTCGATTGCTGATGATAGCTATATTGCAATGCACTGCTTACGGCTATAGCAGCCATCCTGAACTTTTAGGCGGCACGGATTTTGTGCAAAATTTATACAAAATCATTCGTTCAAAGCTATCGCTAATAGTTTAGGTACATTTGGTGCGAAATGACAGCATGACGTCATAAACTATAGCTTTTGCTTTAGCAATCGAGTTACGCGGTAGGCCCCCTGGTCCCTCCCGTCTCTTCCGATAGATGATATGACTCCAAAGGGAGTGGAGGGCTTGATAACGTCTGACCCATATTAAGGGAAGAGCCATTCATACAACATACTGCAACGAAACCAAATAGACTGGGAACAGGGCAGGGAGAAGAAGGACCATAATTAAGAACTGTGTTACAAAACCTCTCAACCCCTTTCCATACTGATGTCACAAAAGTCGACTAAGGGAGATTGCCCAGAGTAGACTAATAAGCACATTGGAGCACCAGCACCCGAACAGGAAAACCGCAGACAATAGCATATCCAAGGATTCCAAGGGGGTGTTCAGGACATCCCTAAAAATATGTCACATTACAAACCGAAAAAAGAGTAAAACGGTCTATTTTAAAGTGTCGGCGAATTGTAAGTACAAATTTATTGGTAGTAAAATTAAAACTTAATACCGACTAAATCCGATTGAAAACATGGTATCAGGGGACTCCCGGAGCTGGACTTGAAAACTTTTTTTTTTATTGAATTAATCTCGGATAGTCAATTGACAGCTGCAAATGTTATGGTTTATTGTTTATTTAACTCTAAACAATAAAGCATGACAAAAAATAGACCTAACTGCCGCACTCAGAGACGTCAATTAACTTTAATGAGTATTTAATGTCAAAAATTTTCATACAAATCTAGACCATAGACCCCGCAAGAATAGCGACTAGTTTTGATTGTCATTTTTTGACGTTAAGTACTCATTAACGTTATTTGACGTCTCTGAGTGCGGCAGTTAAAGTGTATTTATAATTCATTTAATAGCTCAAAATACAGAATACAAAACTCGACAGACACTATGTTGACAATTTAAGATATCTACAGACACTATGTTGATATCTTAAATTGTTCAAGAACTATTAATAATTTTTCTCTTACATTAGAGAGATGATTTCTTTACTTTTCAACAAAAAGAAAGGACGTTTGAGGATTATTTTCAAATCTCGGTATTGCATGTGAATAAGGGATGGGACAAATTTTCAGAGAGTATTTTAAATTAATCATGGGAACTTAATCCATGATATTTTTACCCGAAGGGGTCAAGTAGATTAGCAATAATGTGTCAAGCCACATGAATACCAATTTAAGAAAATGGCGCCCAAAGATTCGAAACATGATGTGATTTGTTACTTTATTAAAAATTGTTTTTATAGTTTGATAAAGCATGTCGAAACCTATGTCGAAATCTCGGAATAGGGGTTTTAGTGGGTTGACACATTATTGCTAATCACCGTCCAATTATCACTCACGTCTTGTTCCATGTAATAGGGGACGAGCATAGAAACATGTCTCTCATGTCAGAAACCAGCCTGTGTGTGTACTTAGTTGAGGCCTCTCAACGAAAACCCTATCGGCGATGTGTAGTAGTAGTAGTAGATGCAATCATGGATTGTTTTAATTAATCTTACATAGATACGTAAATTAAGCCTCTATCCCCGAAGGGGTAGACAGAGGTGTTAACACCCACTTTCGCCAAATAAGTTAGGGCCCATGTAGTAAGACTGGTGAATTGCCTCGCGGCAGACCCCAGACTCTCCCCGCCAGAAGGGCTGGAGGGACACCGGAGTGGTTTAGTGGCGTATTCCCGACTCGATCTTGAGTCGGGCGAGTCCCACACACGTCGGCCGTCTAGCTAGCGGCCGATACGGTGCGTAAATGCATTCCACTAAATCAAAAAAAAAAAAAAAAAAAAAAAAAAAGGCCCATGTAGTAAGTGGCAAGCCTATTACTATATATATCGGACACATACATCGCAGTATATTGGCGATGAGAGGAATGCTGCTGCCCATTACTAATCGCTGTCTTTTTATTTTACCCTTAATCGCCTTGTACGACACCCACGGGAGAGATTGGGGTGGTGACAATTGTCCCTGCACCACACGGCTCAATAATAATTAATCAATTTGTGGAAAATAATTTTCGGAATGTATTTTGTATATTTGTCTCTTTACACTGAAATAAATTATACAATAAACGTTAACTTAAATTTAAATGCTCCGCCTGTATATAAAAAGTGTTCCCATACAATATAATAGCCAACAAATTATACCTATGACAGTAGAGCGAAAAAAGTCTTGCTTTGAACAAATTCAAAGCTGTGGCATTAAACAATTATGGTATATTACTACAGCCGATAATTACAATACCCATTTATTAAAAGTCTCTATATATTTGACTTCACTATTAAATAACCACTAAATAACCATAAAATAACCACTATTAAATAAATAAATCCACTACCTACATATCCTATTGTGAACTTGTGAACAAATCAGTAGTAGTAGTTATTTTTCAAGATGATTTTGGTACCCTTATTCATAGTTGGTGGTTATTTTTATTGTAAATTCTCGGTCGCCAACACCACCGGGTCCACCTTTTTTTAGGACCTAAGATGTTTTGGCCGTGAAGCGTTTACAGCAACTACCTACCGGGTTTGGCGTTCACACCTGCTACCGCTACCGCCACCGCATACCTGCCTACCCATTCAAGGATTCATAGAAATCACATAAAAATAAAAAATATTTTTACACTCACACCTATCATCTAGCCCAAAGTAAGTACCCTAAGCACTTGTGTTATGGATACTAGATGACGGAACATATTTTTAATATCATAATAATTATGTATATAAATGTTGAAAATATACTACATAAACATATACACAACCATGACTCGGGAACAAATTTGTGTTCATCATAAACTTTGCCCCTACCAGGATTCGAACCCGGGACCTCTTGGCCAATAATACTAAACGATCTGAGCATTTGATCTTATGTCTATGTATTTTTTCATACACATATCAAGAAAACACAGGAAGCACTTTTTCTCATAGGTTCAGGGATTAAAACAATATGATAACTGTTGTCAAGTTTCTACCTCCAAGTTCCAATCCTCTAACTAACCTATCCTAAACTTCCTACGAGTAAGGTGCGTGTAGGTCAGCAAATGCATACGCTACTTCTGCTAAAAATAAATAATCAAAACAATAAATTAATAGCTACGACAGACGATATGATAAACCAGTTCGGCTTGCGGTGATCTTTTCAAAATAAAGTGTTGGTCCCGACATATTGTGTTGCAGTAAAAGTTGGGTTACGTTTACAGTGTTCACAAAATAAGGTCTTAAAAGAGACTAATACAAGTAACACGAATACTTTTATTACTAATAAATTATTCGTCTCTTTTGAGACCTAATTTTGTAATGTTGTTTTGGTACGACAGTTAAAAGCCACAATAGTACTTGTTAGAATGTATTACACGATTTAAAATTATGTCAGTTTTATCGTAGTGGTCATGGAGGTCCGCTAGTAAATGAAAAGCTTAATAGTACAATATATGATAAATTTATGTCCTTTAACTTATCGAGTCGATTAATTTGCAGGATAATAAGAGGTACCTATCGGTATTCATCGATAATCACATAAAAGTTCAGAAACAGTAAATTTATTAAAGAAATTAGAACCATAATTTTATTAATTATAATATAGGTAAGCGATTCTATACAATAATTAAGTAACTCTCAAAATCTTTCGGTGATTTATGGGTGCGTAGCTTTACATATAGGTTCCTGTTGTGAAATATGTAGGTGCTAATTAATCATTCATAGACTGAAGGAAAGTGAAATAGGAAAAGGTAGTCTTCAATATCTGTAACCAATAAACAGAAAATATATTGAAAATGTAACATATCTAATATCTAAACATATTGACTAGACAAATTATTATTTTAATTTGAACATTACATAAAGTTTAGAAAGGAAAAAAATCGATATAATTTTTCACCCCGTAAACTTAGTCCATATTTTTATTTTGGTTATGTTGTTAATATAATATAAAACTAGGTCCGTACGTTTTTGTTTGTACTAGGTTGAGAAGTCGGGGTGGCGTAGGTGAATGTTGACTAGTTGTCAAGGGATCCGTTAAACCCTGTCTGCTTCACTATGGACCCGGCACCCGCACGATGAATCCATAGAATGTAAAGAGTTCTCGTTTCATCTTCTTCTTCTCCCTGCCCTGTTCCCAGTCTATCTGGGGTCGGTCGCAGTATGTCTCCTCTTCCATTCATATCAGTCAGACGTCATTAAGCCTTCCACTCGCTTTTGGATTAATATCATCCATCACACCGTAAAGGTGCTAGTGATCAGTGAATGTATAGAAAAGAGGCGGAACGAACCATGTCGAGAGACCGATGTACGGAGAGAGTGATGGGTATGACAACATTCCAATCCATACTGCTCAAAGTTTTGGCTTAGGTTTTACAACCGGCCGCCTGCCTGACACTAACCCTCTTTGGGTACGCTGTTGTTGGTGATTTGCCCTCAACCATTCGGTGCCCCAAGGTGCCATTGGTCTACACCGGGCCATCTCCCTTAGTCGACTTTTACGACACCCATGGGATGAGTCGGGGCTGGCCTATTCTACATTATTTTTTTGCTCCCAGGCCAGCATAGAGGGCCCCAGGCCAGTATAGAAGTCATTATCATAGCGATGGCATAAGAGTTATCGTTTAATGTTACCATGGAAACATCTTTATTTTTACCATAAACATTTCCTCGAGCATTAATTGAATTATTATTTTAAATTTTTATTTCAACATTATATAAATGTTAGAAAAAATTATCACAAAGAAATTTGTGGTAAATTGATTAAATTAAAAAGAAAAACGTACATACTTAGATTAGGATATACTGATCTAAAATTTTCTCGTTTTGTAAAGTTTTAGGGTAGTGAAAACGTTATCGCTTGAGACAAGTATTCAAAAATGAAAATAATCTAGGCATTACTCGCGCCCCCCAGCGTATCGGCAATTCACAATCCTCTTAAGAGCCCTATTACATTTTGACTGTGATTGATTTGTTGATCTCAGAAACAAAAAACATTGACAATTTTGACTTAGTAAATAGTGTAGGATAGATATTGGCATATTTCTTAGCGGTCCGGTTCGGTTTTTGTTAATTTTGATTACGTTTTTAATTAAACCCAAACTGCGCGAAGGGCCTTTTTGAGCACCCTGGAGTGAACTACTGATCTACGTAAATGAAATAAATAAAATAGAGTTTTGTCTGTAATATAATCGAATAGTTCGTAGCGGCCCCGGAATTTTAAAACATAATATAGAAAAAAAACGATATTCTAAACAAAAAAAAATTAAAATAGCTTTAAGTTAACTGTGAATTTCTCTTTTCTACAAAATATATACTAGGATAAATGTTACTTTATGAGGAATAAAGATTTTTTAATATCCTATCTCAATAAACACGATAAATATAACTGAAAGATTATTGCGAAATGTAATGCAGCGGCCGTCTGACCCGCTAGGAGTGTGAGAGGAGTGAGATTCGCAATAGGACTCTTAAGGTTTACACTCGTAACTGTCAAGTTAACTAACGGCTTGGTTGGCCGAGTGGTAACGGCATCTGCCCGGATTGCAGAGGACGCGGGTTCGATCCTCGCATCAAGACTATAATTTTTCGTTTTTTCTCTAACCACATTTTTCTTTGTAGACAGATAATGCCTGTATTAATTATATATATATAAATTTATTATTAATCATACAAACACAGGATTCCAACCCGTGACTACTAAATGGATTGTATCTGACTATTCAAGCAGACGTCGTCACTATTAATGATCATCATCATCACCAGCCCTTTAATGTCCCCACTGCTAGGGCACGGGCCTTCCCTATGGATGGAAGAATATAGGGAGATTGGGCCATAACCCACCACGCTGGCCCAGTGCGGGTTGGTGGGTATTAACGACTGCAGATGCAGCCGGGACCACCAGCTTAACGTGCCTTCCGAAGCACGGAGGAACTCGAGATGATAAATTTTTGGTCACCCATCCAATGACCGGCCTTAGCGACATTTCTTAGTTTTTGCAATCGTAGGCCAAGCGCGCTGTGCCACTGCGCTAGCGAGGTCCTCCTATTCTATTAATGATAGTTACTGATAATTTATGTTTTATTTTATAGTACCCATACCGAGGATTCGTCTTACCGAGGCCATGGCTTGCACACCGACTCTTGTCGTCCCCAAGGCGCTAACGGTTATAGGTGACTGGACTCTATTAAGAAAAATTGACAGCGATTTACGGTTTCTTTTGTCCATACATTCCCAGGGCATGTCGTACACTACGTCGATTAATTTTTCACTCTGAAAATATACATGATACAAACAATAAAAATATTATATAGTTGTTAGTTTCACTTTTTAAGAGAAGGAGAGGGGTATGGCATCTTCTTCTTCCTTCTTCTTCCTGCCCTGTTCCCAGTCTATCTGGGGTCGGCGCAGTATGTTTCCTCTTCCATTCATATGTCAGATGTCATCATGCCATCCACTCCCTTTTGACTCATATCATCCATCCCACCGTAAAGGTGCTAGTGATCAATAAATGTATAGAAAAGAGACGGAACGGACCATGTCGAGAGACCCATGAACGGAGAGAGTGATTAGAATGACAACATTCCAATCCATACTGCTCAAGGTTTTGGCTTAGGTTTTACAGCCGGCCGCCTGCCTGACACCAAATTTTCTTTGGGTACGCTGTTGTTGGTGGTTTGTCCTCCACCATTCGGGTGCCCCAAGGTGATTATTGGTCTACACCGGGCAATCTCCCTTAGTCGACTTTTACGACACCCATGGGATGAGTTGGGGCTGGCCAATTCTACGTTATTTGTTCACTCCCAGGCCAGCATAGAAAGCCGGCCATGTTAGATAGTAAAGGTCCATTGACCTCCTATCTAACAAAGTTTAAAAAAAGGGAAACTATAAACTATATAATATTTTTATAATATTTTTGTTTTTGCGGAAGAAGGATGCCATACCCCTCTCCTTCTCTTAAAAAGGGGAATTAAGCTGGACGAAAAAAGGAAATTTTCTTACATTCATTAAAGTAAGCAGATAAAGCGCTCGTGTTATGGAAACTATACATAATGCTTACTATGTGTTTATTAAATAAAATTATATTACATAAAGAACCATGCCTCGAGAAACATTAGCAAACAAGGATTCGAACCGGGGACCTCTTCGCTGATCGCCACCGAGCTAAATATTCCACTAACCTGGTTATCGTTATTAAAAGTTGTTGATGTAACATACCTCACTTGCCATTATTTCAAAGAGCACTGACGTCTGTATCAATTCACCAAAAATTATAATTGTTAATGGCCCATAGCGAGCTAGTGCTTCAGGATCCTATAATATTAAATTATGGGTTAATAAAAGTCCATCGTTACGCCATACTTTTGTTACTATAGTACTGTAGTTAGTTTATATAAGATACTAGCTGACTCGGTAAACGTTGTATTGCCTCATCACCTATAGCCTACGACCTACCGAAAATAACTACACAACAAAAATATAAGTCAAGTCAAGCCGTTTCAGAGGAGTTCGATAAGAAATACACGAGATTTTTTCTACATATATGTCGTGGCCAGATCATAGAATGATGTGGCCGATCATTTTATGAAAATGGTTGGTACATCTCTAACACACCCGTATTCACAAATAATACTTGTATAAGTAAAGAAGCAACACTGTGGGAAGTAAGACATTTCTCAATGCGTTTTGTCACTCAAGTATTGTCTATAAATAGGTTTTTGGGACCCTGTGCGTTAACGGACCTCATAGTAATGTTTATGAATACGGGTGTATATCATCCCATGTGCATTTTAAAATTAAAATCCTGTGTCTGGTTTTTTGACATGATTTGCTTAAATTTATTTTAACTGTGTTATTCTAAATCTAATTAGTAATAAGCCGTAGACTTACCAATTGGGAGCACTCCAGCAACAATAGACAACAGCTGATCAGATGAAATAAATAGGTGAAGCCCAACATAGGACCGAAAACCGAAGTGATATCGTCTGTTAAGCTGAAATAATTAAACCAAAGTACTATAGGTTCGGTGTTGTTTTACTTGGATCCAAAGGATCATTACAACTTAAAATCCGCCCTAATCTCAAAAGACGGGAGTTAAACTCCCGCATCAGGGTATTTTTTCTATTATATTTTTGTTGCTTTGTTAGGCGATTCTTTTTTTACTGCTCCACACCACGCAGTGTACAGCGGGAATGCGCGGTGCAATGTTACTTGTAAGTACATATTTTGGTAAAAATATTTTTATATTTTTGTGGAATAAGTATTCATGAAGATAAACTTTATAAAAGCCGTGTGGTGAATTCAGAGTAGAATACATTGTCACCACCCCAAATATCTCCTGTGGGTGTCGTACCAGGCGACTAAGGATAAATTAGTGATGAGAAATGGACAGCAGCGTTCCTCTTATACCACCTAGCAATAGTATTGCGACTTTTGTGCCCGATAAATAGCTCGCTACCTATTACTTGGGACCTAACATAATTGGAGAAACGTGGGTGCTAGTTTCACCTCTGCCTACTCCTTCGGGGATATAGGCGTGATTTATGTATATATGTATGATCCTTGATAAAATTGTGGCTTAGTTCCTATAATTTAATTTATAGAATATGGTCGTTGACGCTGCTACATTGCATATTATTTAAGTGTACTAGGTCAATTTTGCTTCAATCGTTTTATATAACATTAGAGCTTCTTTCTACTTTTTTATTTCCTCGAATTTTGTTTCAAATGGCAACGATGCTATTATACGTTAATTATACGTTGCCAAGCATTGAACTACTATTACCAGTCAATGTTGCCAAGCATCATTTTGCGGTGCACAGTTTTTATAACTTGTATGTTTAGGATCGCACAAACATTACATTCATACATAAATCACGCCTATATCCCCGAAGGGGTAGACAGAGGTGAACTAGCACCCTCGTTTCACCAATTATGTCAGATCCCATGTAATAGGTAGCGAGCCTATTGCCATTTATCGGGCACAAAAGTCGCAGTACATTGCTAGGTAGTATAAGAGGAATGCTGCTACCCATTCCTCATGACTGATATTTTATCCTTAGTCGCGTTGTACGACACCAACGGGAGAGATTTGGGGTGGTGACAATTGTATTCTACTCTGCCGTCACCACACGGCTAACACACAAACATTACCTACTCTGTATACAGGACTTGGAAAAATGTTATGTTAGTCCACTTCATGATAATTAACATCTGCGACTCCGTTGTGATCATGGTAAGCCTCGAGCTATCGTCTAAGATCTAATATCAAATATCAATGAGAATGCCGCAGTCAAATTGCTACGATAAGTTATGGCTATACCTACGTAATGGAGAATTGTGAAGGCGAGGGCTTAGGCGGATCTTTTATAAGCAAATTGAATGTTTATTTAAAAAGGGCCAGATTAAGAGTACCCGAAACCGACAGGCATGAGGACATTAAAGAGATTTAATGAAGCGAAAGAAGTACCTATGTAAGGATCGTAGCAAATGGAAAGAAGTGATCTCTGCCTACCACTGTGGGAGATCAGCGTGATGTAGGTGCCTATGTATGTACTACGTACAACCTACGTTAAATGTCTATTATCGTGAATCGCAGTAGTAAACGCCGTATGCCGTTAGTATGACCCAAGCACAACAATATACACAAACTTACATGTAAAAGTACCTAAATAACAATTACAATTACAATATGATCAGTGAATTTTCCATACATTTAGAAAGTGTAGGAATCAAAGAACAAAGTAATTATTATTGACTTACCTAACTATTAATTTGTGATGATTTATACAATCAATAAGTTTCTTATTGATCATTTCATTCTCTTCTTCGTTGTACATTTCATCAACTATTTCGCCTACTTTGGATTGATATTTTGGCTTAGGAAAATGATTAAGGTTATACACAAGAATCTCGATATGACCAATTGTATGGAAAACCATTATTGACATAAATAGGTCATAGAAACAAATTATTGTTGAACAGTTATATGTGTAATACAGGTTCATAGTTGCCACCAGCCAGAAATGATCGTCTGGTGTGAAACCTGGAAACAAGTAGTAAACGGAAAACTCAGCAGTATCGTTTTCTTTGAGGCCGGTCGTAAACACACCCTTTTTATAATTGTTATACATTGGCAGGACGTTAAACAAAACCATTCCGCAAAACATCGAAAACGTCATGAAATAGGCGTAATAATGTGATACTTTGTTGACGATTTCTGTCACCTGCAAAGATAATAGTTAGATTATATTATATGTACCCGTATTATATTACATGTGTCGGCCGTATGGGAACGGCAGAGCAGAATACAATTGTTATTGTCACCACCCCTATCTCTGCCATTGGTCAGCAATGGGTAATGGGCACCAGCGTTCCTCTTATGCCATCTGCTAGGTGCCAAGCCCGATAAATGCCAATAGGCTCGCCACCTAATTGGCGAAACGTGGGTATTAATTCACCTCTGCATACCCCTTCGCGGATATAGGCGTGATTTATGTAGGTATTATATGTAGGTAACCTTGTCATTCGCAGCCTTCAGAGAGTCTCCTTCTCCCTGCCCTGTTCCCAGTCTATCTGGGGTCGGCGCATTATGTTTCCTCTTCCATTCATATCAGTCAGACGTCATCAAGACATCCACTCCCTTTTGATTCATATCATCCATCACACCGTAAAGGTGCTAGTGATGAATGAATGTATAGAAAATAGACGGAACGGACCATGTCGAGAGACTGATGAACGGAGAGAGTGATTGGAATGACAACATTCCAATCCAAACTGCTCAAGGTTTTTACTTAGGTTTTACAGCCGGCCGCCTGCCTGACACTAACCTCTTTGGGTATGCTGTTGTTGCACCAGAATGGTGTAGGGCAAACCACCGATTGCCCTACACCATTCTGGTGCCCCAAGGTTATTGGTCTAAACCGGGCAATTTCCCTTAGTCGACTTTTACGACACCCATGGGATAAGTCGGGGCTCCTATTCTACGTTATTGGTTCGCTCCCAGGCCAGCATATAAGACCAGCAGCCTTCAGTGAGTCTTGGATCGTTATGCTTATTTAACACGAACCGTGCAGTATTCTTGAAATATGAATTTAGTGCATTATGCATGATGGGTTTCATTATAGGTACTACCTACCCACCTACAGATAGAGTAAGAGGAGGCTAGTTCTGCTACTTAGCATTTTTTTAGTTACATAAACTAACAGAGGTTCCTAGGTAAGTAGGTGAACAGTATCTTGACTTATAGAGGTAGGATATTGAAAAAGGACGTAAATCATAATTTAATTATTATTATAACCTTTTCATAATACTCTCCTTTCTTTTTGAAATGATGTAAATCAAATTTAACGAAAAAAAATTGTGCTAACTCTCCATACTTTTTATTAAGAGAGATGTGAGACCTCACCTAAAACAATAAAATTTACATATGTATTACAAATATAAATAAATTAAATTCATGACTATATTTAATAATATAAACATACTACGGTACGTTTACTGCAAAACTAATTACCATAATACTTACATGTGTCACTGCTGTTAAGAATAGTGTAATGTAAACGTGACCCAGCTCAAAGAAAGATATTCTCTTAATATTTCTTTTAATATAATTTATTTCTCCAGCGATTAAAATTAGCGTATGAAGTGTTAAACTTTTTCTTTGGAATAAAGAAGCGTAAGACACTTTTTGTCCTAACATTTCTCCTGGCCAGGAACCCGTTCCTGCTAAAAAGAACTTCAACGTTTTGTTAGAACGCCTGTTTAAGTTTTCTAAATCGCCATGTCTGTGAAAAACAAAAATAAATGGATTATTTATTCTGTAGTTGTGACCAGCTAAATATGGGACCTAATACCCTAATTGTCGAAACGTGAGTGTTAATTCACCTCTGCCTACTTTCGGGGATATAGGTGTGTTTTATGAAGGTATATACATACATATGTGTAATGTTTAACTTTAATAAACTATTACGTACTCTTCAGAAGACTCCAATACCGTGTCCGACATTTTAAAGTAATTTAACCTTAAGGAACAAATTCAGACATCCGTCAATATATCAAGCAATTGTTTTACTATTTTGATACAAATATTATGTTGATGCAATTTAATAGATTGCCATGAAATCATGTATATCGATAATTCTATCTAATGCTGACTACGACTAGTTTTATACATGGTGATAAAATGTGATTCAATTACTAAGACTAAATTAATATTGAAAGTATAATAGAATTAATAAATTCTAGATATGATAAATATTTACCACTAGTTACCACAATGCTGTGTGATAAAAAAATGATGAACAACAATTTTAGTGAGTGATGTCAAAGAAATGGAAGATGGAGCAGGTGTCGGTAGGTATAGCTACTGTGGGTAGCTAGATTATTTTCCAACATATTGTGAGTTCAGCAGAGATTATGTATTATTTTAAGAAGGCGAATAATAATAAAGAAGAATTTATTAAGTCATATGGCTTAGGCTATATTATGGTCCATATTGACATAGGTACATATTGTATTGCATTACCTACCTATAGATATTGAAATATAATCTTGTTAGATCGATACAATTTGTGAATGCAGTTTGCTGTTTGTGGAACTTTTCATTGCAGGTAGAAGAAATTGATACCAAATCAATAATAGTTATTTGTTGTTCATGAGTGCAAAGTTGTTTTTTAACCGCGTGCTCAATTTTGATGACCGAGCTAGCGAAGGATTCTAAAATTGAATCACGAGCGTAGCGAGTGATTCAAAAATTAGAATCCTGAGCGATAGCGAGGGAATCAAAGGAGCACAAGGTGAAAAATCTTTGCACTCGAGTGCAACACGTAACTTTTCATCCCCCCCAACGAGGAAATTGCAAAATACAAAAAAAAATACAATATCACAACAGTTTCTGTTTTCACCCAGAATCTTCCACAACACCCTCCCACTAACCCAAACACACTCAACACCCACCCAGAAACACTCACAACATTCACACCCGCAATACACACCCATCCACTCAGACACACCCAAAAAACACCCATTCACCCAGAAACACCCACAAAACACCCATTCACCCAGAAACACCCACAAAACACCCATTCACCCAGAAACACCCACAAAACACCCATTTACCCAGAAACACCCAAAAAAACACCCATTCACCCAGAAACACACACAAAACACCTATTCACCCAGAAACACCTACAAAACACCCATTCACCCAGAAACACCCACAAAACACCCATTCACCCAGAAACACCCATTCACACAAAAACACCCACAAAACACCCACAAAATATCGAATCACCCAGACACACCCACAACATCCATTCAGACACCCACAACTTCCACCCAGTCACACCCACAATACTCACCCATCCATTCAGACACACCCACAAAAACCCATTCACCCAGACACACCCACAAAACACCCATTCACCTAGACACACCCTCAAAACACCCATTCACCCAGACACACCTCCAACAGCCACCCATCCACCCAGCCACATCCGCAACATTCATTCAGACACACCTGTAAGTACCTAATAAAAATTACTCCGAGACGGTCAATCAGCTTGAGTCAAGCACGTTGATTTTCTGTATGTTTTTGTTCCGTTGCTAGCGTAAACAAATCAAACAGACCTAAAAAGCTTTTAAATGCTTGACTCAAGCATCCAGCAAGCGTTGTAGACGATCAAAATGTTAAAAGCAAGATTGACGCCAAGCTGATTGACCGTCACGGAATTCCTAGGTTTAAAAAAATTTATGACGTGAAAAGAAAATGGCGCGCGCAAAACAAATTACAAAAAAAGTACACCAAGAAGGTTCCGAGTCTGAGTTTTTAACAAATTAAAATAGGTTGCATGACAATTTCGGTACCATGGAGGTAGAAATAAATATGTATAATGATGTTTTGTTTTGTTTTTAAAATTTGTGGTTGACTGGGAGAGAATGCTTTTAGCATTAAGTCCGCCATTTGTAACAATTTGTTTATTGTGCAATAAAGATTAAATAAATAAATGTTTTGAATTCACAAACTCATTGCACACGATGTTCTAAATTCAAATTTACTTTAATCTCTAGAGGATAAAAACGGCTTTTGCACTCAGATATCGAAGAGCAAAAACGCTTTTTCCGAGATGGTGGGATGAAAAATAATTTACTGTGGTCCATAATTAAAAAGCGTGTTATTATTATTATTTCAAAGTTTCGGGGCTGTTTGCGTCACTGCGACCTATGGAGATCTATTGTGGCTAGCCCGAGTAAATCCTATTAAGGCCTTAAATGAACTCCTTTAGCTGGGCACTGTCTAAAAATGATAGGATGTTCCCAGCTTGGATTGTATCATCTGTTTAAAGAATATGCCTTCCCAAATGTCGGCTTCTTTTGTGAATGAGAGGTTCACAAAAACACAGGAGGTGCGGTGCATTGGTGTTTTACGCTCTTGTTCACAGAATCTGCAAGTATCAGTATCTTTTAGTCTCATGTTGTAGAGATGTCTGTTCAACTTGCAGTGGCCGGTTAGAGCCCTAATCATCATGCTCAGGTTGCCCCTGTTGAGCTTTAATAGCTCGTCATTCAGTGCGCTTACGGAAGTATGGTTCGATTTGTGCTTTTGAGTGTGTAACCCCCGAATACAGAAACGCTACTCAAATTTAGGGAACTGCTTAAAAAGTTAAGTGGACATTACCTGTCAGAATTTGTATGGAAAAACGTCAATTTTGACAATACTTAATCGTTAAGCAGGACTCAAACTTTGAATAGCGTTTCTGTATTCGGGGGTTAGTTAACCCAGGCGTTCTTTGCCAGTCCGCCTTGGCCTCCTGGAGGAGGTGGTTTCTTAGGTATTTCATGGCCTGGTTCTTCGAGATACCACATAAAGGTTCTGGGCCAAAGTGTAGTCCTTTGTAAAAAGTGTGTTACAAAACCTCCGAAGGTGTCAACCCCCCCCATTGACGTCGTAAAAGTCGTGTGTCCGTCCGGTGTCCGTTCATAACAGATCGACTCGGAGAGGCGAGCAGAATCATTGATTGTAAAAAGGTTTATTTTTTCACTTCTTTTGTTTTTCAGAAGCTTGAGAGCGCGCTTACAGCCGTACTCAGAGACGTTAATGAGTACTTAATCTTAAGAACTTATAAATCTAGACGATACCGCCAAGAATAGCGACTATAGTTTTGTATTGTCATTTTTTGACATTAAGTACCCATTAAAGTTAATTGACGTGTCTGAGTGCGGCCCTTAGTATGAAGTAATAAGAGTAGCTGACCGGCTGCCACTGATGACGTACCTACTCTTCTGCGCCTTGGCAGCCGACCGGCTTCCAATCAGTCTATGTGAAACGGCTTTGGTCGTTTCTGAGCGTACATATGGCTAATCCGCGCCGGTCGGTGTGAAAACAAAAGTGCGCTTCGATTATATCCACGCCGATCTGTGTGAACGGATACTAGAGATTGCCCGTTGTAGATCAATTAGCACATCGGGGTAGGTAACCAATCAGGAAAACCACCGACAACAGCATACCCAAAGGGAGATAGTGCAAGGCACTGAGCCGGCTGTAAAACCTAAGCCAAAACCTTGAACAGTATGGAAAATTATCACTTGAATCACTTTCTTCGTTCATCGGTCTTATCGACGTGATCCTTAATTTCCATCCCCTTTCTGTGCCTACATTCATTCAGTTGTGTGTGATAGATCTGAATTAAAAGGGAGTAGATGGTTTATGTTCGATTTCATACTTCTGAAATTACTACATGCTTAATTTTTTTAGTCTCTTTTGCATTTAAATAAATTATATAAAACGCTATCGGGAAAAATCTGAATGCTCCGCCTGTATAAAACGGACTCCCATACCTAAATACTTATAATGGCTAATAAATTATATCTATTATGAAGAGAGTGACGAAAGTTTCGCCTTGAATAAAATCAAAGCTGCGACATTAAATAATTATGGTTTATAACTTACTCAGTCCATAATTTTATTCAATTTATTGAAAGTTTATCATAGGTATGTAGGTAGGTATTAGGGGTTGCAGTACCGGTACTGTGGACAAAACTAGATTCCCGGTACTGTGCTAACTCTGGTACCGGGAAAACCGGGAAATTCGGTAGTTTTCGGCACCACCTAATGAGGATTTATTTTCTTATATCTTACGGAATAGCTCTGTAGCAGAAGTCGCCAGCACCACATCGAATGCCTCTATTTTTTTCATTATGTTCGATTTCATAGTTCGAACCATAGGAAAATAGAGAACACCATGGATTGCACAAGTCTTACTTTTGTTACCCGTTGGCCCGCTGGATAGACCTATCTCTTCATATCTTATCCAGTTTGCTCATGGCGCCCTTAGCCATCTGGATCCTGCAGACAATTTCCTTATAAATATAAACAGCCTAGTATTAAAATAATTTTGCCTTGAGCCCAAGCTCTAATATCAATGGGAAAAACAATTTCCTTCAGTATTCAACTGTTCCAATTTAAGTTTCAATTAAAAAAAAATGATAAAGATAAACTACTGAAATGATTTATGATAAACAACTGTTTCATTTCCTCGCAATCGAAGTGAAAAGCAGTTTCTAACTCATCCACAAAACCAAACAATGATCAGGTTGTTATTTAAGTTAAAGAGTCTAGATTTGTTTTTATTTGAAAGCTAATATGATAGAGAATAATAATAACTCATAAAATTTTATGGTAATATGCACTTTATTTCAATAAATTTAAGTTTTGTTGTAAAATTTGCTTAAAAAAAAGTGCATTTTTTTTATCCAAAAAATAAAATTTATGACTCGATATTCAGTGATTTGTGGGTTATTTGTTATTTTATCATGAACACAAAGTATTGACATAATCATTGTTTCTATTTTACATAAATAGAACCACTACTTTTTTAATAATCGAGTTTTTTGTACGGAGTCCTATAGTAATAAATATCTTAATTAATAAAAAATTGCAATAATTTTTCTAATTTTTTTACTGTTTTTTGTCGATAATTTATGATCTAGTTTCAACCCCTTGCAGCTTGCAGCACTTTATCGAGGGACACACTGTATATGTCTTGAGTTTATAAAATGCAATGAAACCTTTTTCCTCATTCTATTACTTGTGAACTATCAAAATCATTATAGACATGAGCAGGAAATAAAACACACAGTTCTTAAAAGACATTTATTACAGCATTAGACAATCAATTAATTGAAGTTTTAAGACAATTTATTTAGTATATTCCAAAATAGTACAAAAGTTTTATACATAAATTAGTATGTATTTAAAAGGGTTAAGTTCTAACAATGCTCATTGAGCACAATGTCAGTCAACCACACTACAGTGTAGTCTTTCAACATACCCATTATACAGATACCAAATTAATTAGTTGATCTTAATAATTTGACCATTATACTAATTTTGATATTAATACGCAAACACTAGTTACTTTTCCAAATACTAATAAACTTATATCTGAAGATAGACACTGAAAAATAATTACGAGTTAAAACATTGATCTTTACTATATAAAAATGCATTACCTTTGAAAGTTACGTCTACGGGCTTAGTGTCAAAACTTAATAATATTATTATTGCTAACTTAATAAGGTCTCTGTCTATCCCTGCTACTGAAACAAGAAAAAACATAGTTTAATATATAGTAAGATACTTACTAACTTGTAAAATAATAAAACGATTGACTGACAAGATAGCTTAATAGGGCTGACATTATTTTTGCCTTTGATCAATAATTTCTTATTTTAGATATTTTTGAAACACTTTGCCAAAATGTCGTCAAGGATTTTAAGAAATGTAAATTAAATTATATTATATTCAACTCCAAGAGTTCAAGATCATTCTAGCAAAACAATACATTTATAAATCGACGCGCTTTGTAGCTTCGAGAGTTCCTATTTCTCGAAGTAATAGTTTTGCCGTCGTAAATGATCATGGCAAATGACTATTACGTTAGTAATTGAAGTTACTGTGTATTTATTTGTGCAGTCCTGTGTAGTCACAGTTGAGCAAAGTTGTATTCACACGTCGATAGTGTCGAAAAATTATATTAATGTATTATCTAATAACAGCATAGCAAAAAATCAATTCGTTTTTATACTATGTACAGTATCAATATCATGTTAGTTCTTAAGAGTCTGTCAATTACTTACCCGCCATCTCCTCTCATGGCACCGCCGCTGCTGCGGTCTCCACCGCCGCCCCCGCTGCCGTACCCTCTTCTGTCGCCGCCACGGTCGCCACCGCGGTCTCCACTTCCGCGGTCGCCGCCCCCACCGCGTCCACCCCAGCTACCGCCTCCGCCGCCGCCACGGCCCCCGCGGCCACCACCACGGCCGGGTGGACCTCCACTACGACCACCATCGCCGCCACCTCTGCCACCGCTAGGCGGGCCGCCGTCGCCGGGCTTCGGCTCATTACAGCGATTGCAGTTCTTTCTCCAAGAAAAGTTGGTGTTGCCGCAGCTGGGATTTGAGCACCTCCAGTCTCCTTCGCGGTTTCCAGAAGGAGGACCACCGCCGCCCCCTGCGCCTCCGCCGCCACCGCCGGCGCCCATGCCTCCGCCTCGGCCGCCCCCACCGCCGCCGCCACGGCCGCCGCCTCCCCGTCCTCCGCGGAAACCTCCGCCGCCACCTTTACCACCTGCCCAAGTGTTTTGTCTCTGGGCAAGGGACACTTTAATTACTGCTCCATTGAAATCCTTCCCATCAAACCATTGGATCGCGGAAGACGCTGCATTGGAGTCCTCATAAGTTACAGTGGCTTCGCCTTTTGGTTGACCGGTCGCTTTGTCTTTATACATCCACACTTTAGGACGTTGTGTCTTTTTGTCTGTCTGTGGACAAATAATTCATTGTCAGTACAAAGACATATTTTCTATTTTGTAACATACTGCTCGAATTAAATAAGAGCCACTAGTAAAATTTTACAAGTATAGTCCGAAAACTTCGTGCGCGACCTTTCTGCGGTATGAGAGACGGTGGCAGGGACGGGGCACTCTATATGTTAGCGAGCTAACATCGAGAGTGCCCCGTGCCCGCCACCGTCTCATACCGCAGGACGGTCGCGCACGAAGTTGTCGGACTGCAACAAGCAGTATCTTCTGTTCAATTTTCAAACTCTAAATAAAGATGACTGATCGAAGTTGTCTAAATATTTAGAACGCGAAATATTCATACTTGCTTATGACAAGTATGTTTCAATTACTATTTTTTGAAATACAATTATTAGTTCCTCCCTGCCCACCAAGTAGGATTCTAACGATTATTATTAATATTTACCTTAATTATACCAATGGCACCAAAGTGTTGACATAACTCATCTTCAGTAGTAGAAGGATTCATGCCTTGAATGAACACAGTATCTTCTTGTGTTACCATATCACTTCCACCCCGGTCTCCACCTCCAAAGCCTCCACCACCACCACCTATACAGAATTCAATATATAAATAAACTCAGATATTAATACAACTTACAGTACCACCAACAATTATCTAAAAAAACCTTTTGAAAAAGGCTAATTATGCGTTTTCTGTCTAACATATTTTTTTTCTCTTAACAAAAAATTATAATTTTGAATAACTCAGGCTATTATTATTCGTTTTTGTAAAGCGACTATAATTTATTAAATTAGAATACAGCTTTATCAAAATTAAAAAAGACGTAAATCAACTGCCATTTTAACACTATATCTCCCTGTGAGAATGTACACGACGGCTAGAAACTAGATTTCAGGCTATGTAATAAGAGAAAGATAAGACATAATAGACGAGAGCTTTAGACGAATAACTAAATTTCTTATTGCGATAACCTATATTATATAGGAAGGTAGAAGATACACCTGTCATTACTCTTAGTAAATGAACAACGGCCCCCGATAAGTATAAAAACCGTTTTGTCTACGAGACGTAGAATTTTGACCTACAGAAGGAAAATTAAGAAAAAGTTCTAGAATAATTATAATATCAAAATTCTTCGTCTCGCAGGGAGTAACAGGGAAATTATTAAAAACCTGTTGTGCGTATCTGTTATATATACGGACCGCAAGTTTACCACATGATTATGTATTGTTTTACATATACATCTTGTAACTGAACAACCGTAGGTACCTATATTCGTGTGTACTGACCCACTATTCATAATGCATTGCAACTTACATATTAACCAATCACTTAGTAAAAAAAAAAACAAAATTGTTTAATAACACCAGTGAAGAATAGTATATTTGCCAAATCGACGTCCACTCTTTACGGGGTTGTCGTTGTTCTTATTTCATAGACCTGCCGCATACAATATAACCCACAGTAGTTCTTCAATCCCATGTTAATTACGATGTTGATTATTCTAAACCACAAGGACGAATTTACGTACAACCAACTCTGAGACGGGTTATTCAACGCAAGCCAAATCCCAGACATATCTGTATTTATAATTGTAAAAACACCGAACCATTTAACCGTTTAGTAGCAGTCGCTATGTTGTTGTACCATTATTCAATATCATTGCCTGGTCATATAATACGTATTTCATCACTTCGATAGACATATCAGACAAGTGTTAAGTTAATATTACGGGGCAAAACATAAAACATTCAAGTGTATATCTTTCAGGTAAAGTGCATGTACGTACTAATATTAATCCAGAGTAGATAGATACATTTCGCATATCTTGTATGAGGTGCGATTCGAAATTAAAAAAATATATAATTTAATAGTTATGGCATAGTTAAAATTATATAATGATTGCAGTATGACATTTGAAACTTTGAATAATTTTCTTTTCCTAATTAAGATAAAAGTAAGGAAAAGTAAGGTAAAGTAAAGAGCACACTGCATAAAATAGATTGTTTTTGTTTTAATAACATGTTTCGCTCCGCTAATATTAAGGTAACAAAAAATTAGGGAAGGATTCTTGCGCGTAGCAGTTTGTAGTTACATTTTTCAAATTGCACTATTGGCACCTGTAGTCTGTGTTTAAAAATTCTACTTATATTGCTACTATGCTCAAGAGTTCCTTTATCTTATAATATTTCAAATTACAGAGTGTTCGCTCAGTGGTTGAAATGTTTAAGATTCTGGGTTATTTACCACAATTTCGTTTTCTTAAGGTGTTATATCAGATTTAAAAAACAGGTGGATTATGGTTTAATATCAGACCAGTATTCGTGAATAATATTAAAGTTTCAAGAAAGCGTCATAAAACCTGCAGTGGAACATTCTGTAAGATGAGAACGAAACGCAACAAAAATAATTTTCCGTAAATGATATTGTTTTTAACTTCGTCCCTAAAACATTTATATAAGTACTTTGTACTCAAACCACAGGGCTGCCAAAAATATAGTGTTTCTGATAATTGTAATCACAATTTTAGAAGTTTGTATTCATTGACGACCTTAGGTGTAATTATAACTTAGGTGAATAATAATACGCAGTCGCTTATTCAACCTGAAAAAAATTCCCCCATATGTATACCAGTGATTCCTCAAATCAGTACTCCTACCTGTATACGCTATACCACACCACTAACATGATGTTGATTTTTTTTGTTAATGACCAACATTTATCATAAGTTAAAAATAACTTAACTTAAAATTTCGAAATGTCTACCGCATATTTGAACCACATGAAAACTTAAACTACGCCTTTACCTGCATAACCATAGGTGAGTATACGCTATTGAAACCATTAAATACGCACACAATAGAAAATCACCAGTAGGTACCTACCATTAGTTATATAGCTTTCACCGTGAAACTGTGTCAACATTAACAATATACTTTGGTTTAACTGTGATGCTCAGTGGTAGGGAGGCTATTAAAACCTTTTGAAGTCATGTAGGCCTACGTTAGAAGTGCATAATAAAGTAGTTGCCTTCTAGAAAATACTGCAATTTTACATACATAAATACACACATACATACATTTTCAAGTTCTCACTTTTATGAAGAAATTGGTTTCATAAGATGAATATCTGAACCACACCAGATAAAAGTGACAAGGGTACTTACTAACTTACTAAGCTCCGATACTCCAGATCAAGCAGATATTTATGTACCTACTCATACTAAACCAAAAGAAAAAAGTGCCTTTTCTCCAAAACTGATACTGAAAGTCCCCGGGTAGGATGCATTTATTTGGAATCTTTCCATACTGTATATTTAATAAAAAATATGTTTAATAAATATTTATGTAGTGTTTCCGGAAATTTATTGAATTGTTATATTTTTCTGTTAGAGCTACATGATAGAGAATTCGGACCCTATGACCTTACGTAAGAAAAAAACCACGACGTAGTTAAAGGTTAACACAGTCGATCAATCAAAGAAGCAACAAATTTTCTGTTATTATAACTAGAATACTGTGCAGTTTAATTACCTACTGGCTAACTAACTTTTATATAATATTATATATAATGATACTGATAACTCATAAATAAGAGCGGTTTCATTAGCCATTAAGATCACATTAAATCCATTTTTCTTAATTTGAGACCATCCTTTGCACCCTCTAGTCAAGCATTATGTTGTCCAAACAACAAAATCAATCACCTCAACTCCACTGCGAGGTGTGTACCTACTGTAAGAAGTACTAAAAGGTAATCAAACTATTCATAAGACTTATATCGTCTAAAACTCTATCAACAACCAAGTAGTAAAATACCGCAATTTTTTACAATAACCCTAAATATTTGGCAGCCCTTAAGTAATACATTATAATAATATGTCAACAGCACCGCTCGCTAGATGCGAGGAGCTTTACCTTTATTATAACCACCCCCCCTGCCGCCGCCACTAAAACAATAAAAACGGCGTTTAGTACACTGGGCAGGCTGGGGACACCTTTACGCAGCACGACGATTGATAGACACCTAGGTACACTTATCAAGTGACCTCACTCGTTGATCCTTTTCTTTACCACAACGTTAATACCATGATACCTTGAAAATCTTAGAGAACATTGTTGTAAAACATTATTACACCTTCTTCATGCACGATGATTGTAGTTACAATCACTTAAAACTAAAACTTCAAATAAACTATACAATTCATAAAAAAGGCAATTTTCCAAAGTTCTAATTTGAATATTTTGTACTTTAGGACGATTGCAAAGGCGAAGTAATTAATTCGACAACTTGATTTGACATGAAACTACAATTATACAACATTATTACATCAGTTAACCTGCACTTGTTGTGTGAATACCAAGAATGTGGATATCTATGACTCCTTAAAATTCGAAAGGTAAAAAATGTAAATATCATAAAACTTTCTCCATTGTAAACTACACTTTGTAACAAGTCTTATAATTACATAAAACATTATTGAACAAATAATGGCCATTGGATTCATAATGCAGATAAGCAATGAGTGTTATTTAATGGATTGTATTTGAATATATATAAATGCATTTACTCTTTGTAGGTGCACACATAAAGACACCATCATCCTGAATGATAAAATGGTTGATTTGATACTACACCTCAGATCACATCACTACATATAATTTACAAACTCCCACTATTGAATCCACTCTTAAATGTTCTATCTATATCTACCACTAATTGGATAGTAAAAGTTTGATGATCACATTATAGCTATAAAAAAATTGTCCCTCCAGGGTCAATTACTACATTTCAATAATCACAATCCAAAGTATTTCTATACAATCAGTCATTATAATCAAATGGCCTTAGTATGTTGCAGATTCCGAATTCCCAAAATAAAACTATTGTTAGTGAAAAATGAGTTGCTAATATTAAAAAAGTTATTCTAATTAAGTTGTCCTTTAATACCGTCCTAAAATTCAAATATTCTATCTTCTTCCTGATTAAACCATAATAACACATAATATGACATTCAAAAGAAATCTTTCGAATGTCACATTTTGAACCACTATAATTATTTTATTGATGATTAGTTTGTCATTAAGAATTATCCTATCTTTGGTTTCAATATACTTTGCGGCGGAACGGAATGGAAGCGATTTTTTGAGTAAACATTAAAATATTGAGTGTACAATATCAAAGGCGTAGACGCCGCTAGCAGTATCTGCGGAAATCCAAGGGAATGCGCAAGATTTCCCTGTAAGACGCGCGAATTTTTTAGCTAATGTCTACAAACTAGACATTAAAAAGTTGAGCGTCATCATTTTTTAGGGTTCCGTACCCAAAGGGGTAAGCCGGGACCCTATTACTAAGAATATTTAATGGTACGTAACCCTTTGTGCGCGAGTAGGTACGACTCGGACTTAGCCGGTATTTTTTTATGAGCGATTTCGTATAATATTTTACTTCCATTGTGTTCCAATGTAAATTGAGCCAAAAATTATTAAGTAAAAGCATGTATTTATTTTTGAATTATTTAAAAGAACTGTTAGTGAATGTAATAAACCAACAACACCTAAACTTTTAAAAGTAGTAATAACACATGACCAAATATTAAGTCTTCATGGACATGTTAATCCCACTTTATGAAATACAAAGTAAGTAGATAAATGCAATAAAATATATTTTTCATAATTTTACAGAAGGATTACAAATGTAAACAGATTTTAAGCATATAGTATATACTCTTGAATTAAACTAAAAATAAACGAGACAGTTACCAATAGGCAGGGTGAGTTTTTTTTTAGGGTCTGTATGGTGAAATTCTAAACTTTAAGAGATAGAATACCATTTTTATTTTATCTAAAATTGAGATCATGGTTCGTAAGAGAATTTTTCTCTAACTCTTATAGTTTAGAATTTCCCCATACTGACCCGAAAAAAAAACTCACCGTGTATATAAGTGTCTTACAAGGCGACTAAGGATAAATCAGTGATGAGGAATAGGCAGTAGCGTTCCTCTTATACCACCTAGCATGTACTGCAACTTTTGTGCCCGATAAATGGCAATAGACTCGCTATCTATTACATGGAACCTAACATAATTGGCAAAACGTGGGTGCTAGTTCACCTCTACCTACCCCTTCGATGATTTATGTATGTATGTTTGTATGTAATTGCGAGTGTGAGACAAATAAATACACTTCTTAAAATCCCTGTGCTTAAAATTTTAAACAATTATTTATATATATTTTCTTAACAACAAGTTCTGCTGTTACTGTTTACATTTGTAACTTAAATTATTACATTAATACAAAATCATACAGAATAGTAGAAAATATTACAGTTTCATATCATAATCTATGAACAACCTACACAACATATAACCCAAGTCAAACTTAGTATAAAGATGACAATATTAATTGTAGAAACCATTTTACCCTTTTTGTGTTACCTAAATTACATTAACAATTGTTCTTATTTCATAGGCAAACCCCTAAATATATTATAGATTAGATTCTAGCCTGCTAGTAAAACATTCGCATAATCAACTTACCCATAGCCTCCTTCTCTATTTCCTCCATCTCTGTTGTAATTGGATCTATCACCACCTCCGTAACCCCCTCTATCTCCTCCCGAATAGCTGTTGCCCCCACGATTCCCGCCATAACTAGAGCCACCCCTCTCATTGCCACCATAGTTATTGCCACGGTCTCCACCGCTCACATTGTAGTTGCTTGCATTATTTTGGTCGTAGGTCCCACCACTTCCATATCCTGAATTGTAATTTTGCCCATAACTATTAGCAGATTGGCCACTTCCATAAGTGTTAGCACCTGAAAGAATTAAATCCATCAATATACAGCTAAACACACCAAACAACTAAACACAATTACAAATCACAATTTTGCTGAAAATGCTTTAACTAACTAGGCACCTCATCAATTTTCTATACCTTACTAAATCTAATGAGACTTATTTAATTGTGATGTCTTCTTCTTCTCGCTGCCCTGTTCCCAGTCTATCTAGCTTCAGCACAGTATGTTTCCCCTTCCATTCATATTGGTTTGAATTCATTAAGTCATTAAGCCATCCAATCTCTTTTGATTCATATCATCCATCAAACTGTAAAGGTGCTAGTGATGAATGAATGAGTAGAAAAGAGAGGGAACGGACCATGTCGAGAGACCAATGAACGGAGAGTGATTGGAATGACAACATTCCAATCCAGACTGCTCAAAGTTTTGGATTAGGTTTTACAGCCAGCTGGCTGCCTGACACTAACCCTCTTTGGGTATGCTGTTGTTGATAGTTTGGCATTCATCACAAGCATTTCCTGTGTAATGGATGATATGAATCAAAAGAAACTGGATGGCTTAATGATGTCTGACTGATATGAATTTAAGAGGAAACATACTGCGCCAAACCCAATTGCCTTCTCTCTGAGAAGATGGTAAGGTTAACCATAAACATTATTTGGTAGCAGCAATTTAAGAATTTAAGCATTGTGTTAAATATAAACATAAAACCTATTGCACATGCCTTTAAGAATTTCAAGAGCACCAATTACCCACTTAGAAGAACGATACTTGGTACCGTTCTGTTGTGTGCGTGTGAATCGGCCATAGAACAAACATACATAAATCACGCCTATATCACCGAAGGGGGGTATGCAGAGGTGAATTAACAACCACGTTTCGCCAATAAGTACCATGTAATAGGTGGCGACCCTGCTGCCCATTCCTCGTCACTGTTTTAACTCTGTCACCTTGTAAGACACCAGCGGGAGAGATTTGGTGTAGTGCGTTTGTATTCTGGGCTCATATTTACCGACGGCCCCTAATGTAAATTAGAACTATATTCTGCTCTGCCGTCACCACACGGCGTTCGGCCATAAAAGCTCTCAAAATTTGTTGAGTAGCGTTTCTGTATTCGAGGGATAGTGTAATTGTGTAGGTACCTATTCCTCAGTAATCGTAATAATTATTTAAGCTACTAACCTGAATTCTGCTGATTCCATTCTTGACCAGATTGTTGGCTACCGTAATTACTTTGATTATATCCTCCTTGAGAAGAACCATAATTATTATCCCCCGCTTGCATTTGAGGTGGAGGAACAGAGTACTGAGTAGAAAAACCACTACTACTACCACTGTAATCGCTTGAACCAAAAGCTGAAATAGGTTATAAAAATGTAACAATAATTTTAACTTTCCATTTATTGCTTATCAGTCCCTACTTTTGACACAATTTACTTACGATCGCCCATGTTGTTAAGTAACAAACCGAACGGTATTATTTATGCACTTTGCATTCACTTAAATAATACACAAAACAAGAACAAGCAACGACCGAATGATTTGAATTTGCATGCAACAAAATGGCGGATGGCGGTCGGCGAGGACGGGGGGCGGCGGCCATGCGTCGCCTGTCGTCGGCGTGATTATTGATGTAGAGTTTTAGGGGAGGCAAAGGGATCAAGTCGATACAGCCATGTCTATAGTTTTTTTTTGTATTAGACATTCAACCTGTAATACGTTTGAATCACTGACCTCTATTAAACAAGTACGCTGAACTGTAGGTTGACGTCCAAAAAATGAAGCCAATTTGATAATCGCTATCTAGGCGCTGATGGCACTGGTTTATGTAGGTGAACGTCCACGGAACTAATTTATAGATGCATTTGTAATGTCTTATACAATAACAAGAACAAACGTCAAATTTAGTATCCAAGTTGTTGAGCCGTGTAACGGTTCGCTTTGTGTGATGTGTGGTGTACGAGATCAGCCTATTTGTAAGATTTATGATTACTATGCAATTAAAGAAAGCAATTAAATTACGCAGTTTTATTTTCCGTTTTTCACAATGACAATCATAAGACACATTGACATTTTTGACATTATTCCAAATCACAAAAAAATACAACTCTATTCAAACTCTTCAAGGAGGTGGATACGTAACACACTCCTTACGCAAAGAAGATTGATGTGAGATTTACACATTATATCTATGAGGTAACCTCACAACTCTCCCGCTTCTTGTAGATCTTTCTGCTACTATTGGTTGGAGAGGTTCTTCAGTTGACGGTCTTGATGAAACTTCCAGTGGGAACAACCTTTGCACTGCTCTTATCTTTTCACCCTTTGCGGTTTTTACCTTTGCCACTCTCGTGTGACCGTCAGGGCCCTTGAAAACTTCAACCACAAGTGCTAGTGGCCATGTGACTCTCTTCCCATCAGTTTGGATTAATACTATATCGCCTTCTCTAATGAGATCGTTCCTTTGTGTACCCTTGTTCACCAATAGGCCCAGGTACTCCCTTTTGAATCGTTGACGAATATCTGACCGCAACTTTTGCAAATATTTCAGCCGTAAATTTAGGTTTTCTGAATCTATTAAATCCAAATCTGGCACTTCTGAGCAATTGGGGTTCCTGAGAAAGCAAGCAGGCGTTAACGGCTGCAAGTTGTCTTCTTCTGTTATATAGGTTAATGGACGCGAATTTATTAAAGCCTCGCAGTCACATAATACTGTCTCTAATTCTACATAAGATAGGGTGGACTTCCCAAGGTTCCGTTTTAGTAGATCCTTTGTTAACCCTATAAGTCTCTCCCACCATCCGCCCCACCACGGAGCCGCAGGAGGGTTGAAAATCCATTTGATAGGCGTGACAGTCACAAAGTAGTCTTGGATCTCGGCCCAGTCAATGTTTTGTAATAAGTTATTGGCTCCAACAAAATTCGTGCCATTGTCTGAATAGATAACTTGACATCTACCTCTTCGGGCAATAAACCTTCTCAATGACATAAGAAAATCGTCTGTCGATAAATTATGTACTAATTCTAGATGTATCGCTCGATATATGGCACAACTGAAAATGATCATACAACATTTCTCTTCAGTTTTCAAAATAAACGGACCAGCGGCGTCTATGCCTGTGACTTCAAATGGAGCAGCATTTTTGATTCTGTTATTAGGTAACGGTGCAAAGGGTGTCTTGAAACTCTTTGCTCTAAATCTTCTACAAACTACACATCTTTGTACCACTTTCCTCGCTAGCTTCCTCACACCGATGACCCATAAGTTGTCACGAAGAAGAGAACATAAAATATTTATCCCCGCGTGACTCATTGTTTGATGCTTCTGATCTACGAGACGTTCGACTAATTTATGTTTCCCCGTTAGTAAGACCGGATATTTGAAATTTGTGTCTTCGTCAACGCTTAATGTTAAACGAGTTTTAACTCTGAGGATACCATCATTGTCTTCACAAACTTGTATGGTTTTTAAATCCTTCATTAAGATTGTCTCGTCTTGGATGAGTTTAAAAAGTTTCGTTTCGGCCCTCGTTATTTCTCCCATCGAAAGCAATCCTTTCTTTTTGGGGGCCCCCTTCTGGATGTTGTGGGCGAATCTGAATATCCACGCCACCATTCGAACTATTTTCGAATATTTCGAAAAGTATAATAGATTGCTTGAAAATGGTTCAACTGTCAAATCGACAGATGTGATTCTTTCCTTCTTCCTTTCTCTGTTCACCTCTAGTTGATCGGCGCCAATATCTTTTAAAGTCGGCCAACGCTCTTCGTCCTGTTTTAGCCACATCGGACCCTCCCACCATTTGCCTTCGGCAAGTGTCTTCGCGCTACATCCGCGAGATGGTAAATCCGCTGGATTCAACAAGCCTGGTAAATGGTTCCACTGTTCTGGGGTAGTTTTCGATCTTATCCAAAAGTAACTTTTACAATCATCCAATTGCAATGCATTTCTTACCTGTGCATAAAGTCTGGTAGAGATCAAGGCTGCCATAAGCTCCAATCGAGGGATTGAGATGTCTTTTAATGGTGCTACACGTGACTTTGCCTGTATTAACTGTACATGTATCTTATTGTCTGGGCTCACAGTACGTAAGAATATACACGTCGCGTAGGCTGACCCACTTGCGTCACTAAATACATGTATGGATTTTTTACAGATACTCAGCGCATGAGCTGATAATCTTCTTGGGATTTTACATTCACTCAAGAGATGAGCATGCTCCATCCAACTTGAAAATTCATCCTTTAATTTTCCTGAGATAGGAGTGTCCCAGCTCTGATTCTCCTTCCATGCCTTCTGTATAATTAGTTTTGGGATTAAAGTAGCAGGACAACTCATACCAATTGGGTCGAATACCTTTTGTGTAACGGATAAAACCTCTCTTTTAGTTACTTTACCTGACAGCTCTTTTAGTGCGCTCACGTTGCAGTACAACTGATCGGTGGCTATGTCCCAGTCAAGCCCAAGTACAGTCGTTGTATTAATTACTCCATGCATTTCGGTACTTCTTACAGGCGCCGTTATCCACGCACGCAAATCGAAATTCCCCTCTGCCATCAAAAATTTGGCTTCCTTTATGAAGTGTTCTGCCTCATTTTCGTTGTCCAGGCTTAGAATACAATTATCGACGTAAAACGAGCCTTTCAACAGCTGAGCAGTTTTCTGATAATTTATTGGGCTTCGATCGAGATGATAGATTATGGTGGCGGCCAACAAAAATGGGCTGCAAGTAAGGCCGAAAACAACTCTGCAATGTTTGTATGTGATAATATTCCTTTTGTCTTCTCCTTCCCACCACAAGAAACGTAAATACGCCCTATCTTCTTCTCGCACAGATATTTGTAGGAACGCCTTTTTTATGTCCGCTGTAATGCCGATAGCGTGCATCCTGAATCGAGTTATGAGTATAGGGATTAATTCAAGGAAGTTCTGCCCCTTTTCCAATCTGTCGTTGAGAGAGATTCCGTTGAAACCCTTTGCTGATGCGTCGAAAACAGGGCGCACTCTAGTAGTTAGACTAGAATTTTTTATTACGGCGTGGTGAGGTAAGTAGTGGCCCGGCTTATTTTCATCGACATCCTTTTCAATAATTCCTAAGTCTAGCCATTCCCTAAATACCTCTTGATAATTATTAAACTCTTGCAAAGCTTCTAAACGCTTCGTGGTTGATATTAGGCGTTTCTTCGCTAGCATTTTGTTACTATCTAACTTCAGATGACCTTCTTTCCATGGTAGTGCCACTTCATACCTCTTGTCAGCATTCACGGTAACCTTCTCTATAAACTCGTGCATGACTTCGGTTTGTAGCTGTTCCCTGGTTTTGATTTCGACTGGGTCTATAATGCCGATCGTTTCTAGGTCCCACAGGTAGCCGACATCTGACACTGTGTGCGCCATAACCCATGAAGAGCAAACTGTATATTTTGACATCATTTGTCCTTGGATTGTCCATCCCAGCTTCGTTTTTAGTGCAACGACTCCGTTTGATAAAGAGACAATCTGGTCAGTCATTATCAGTCCTGAGTAATCTGCTCCTATCAATAAACCGATCGGGGTATTTTCGTCTCCCGTGTCTGACAGTTTGATATTCCGTAATTCTATTTCGTCGACTATCGGTGCAGTATTGCGGATTCGGGGAATGTAACCACATATTTTGACCTTATCCAAAGCTGTCATTAGAAGGGCAAATTCTTCTGTCGTACTCTTCACAACAAGATTATACACGGAATGTTTTTGTTTCCTGGTCTCTACGCCTCCAAATAGGTTGTGTGTTAAGGTTTCAGTCCCACTTTTAGCCAGTTTCAACCTTTCTGCTATGTCAGTGCGTATGTAGGATCTTTGTGCTCCCGTGTCAATGAACGCTCTTATATTTTCGCCGTTGATCTTCACCATCAGTGTTTGAAGTACGGTGGTCCGGTCGATATTCTCTATGCGAGCAGATTCAAAATTTGAACTAGTGGATGATGTTGATTTTGACGTGCTTGGCTCATTAACTTCTGTTTCATCTTGAGATTTCTGTTGGAGTTTGTGAGTCTCTGGGCATATGAGTGGAGCATGACGTTTTGCACAAATGAAACATTTGGTCCTATTCTTACATCTTCTTATGTTGTGACCTGGTCTCAAGCATAGCAGGCAGGCCTTCTTGTCCTTCAAAATTTCTGTTCTTGCCTTTAAGGACAATCTTTGGGGCTTGTAGCACTCCAAGCTTCCATGTGATGTTTGATCGCACCAGATGCAAGATGGCATTTTGGTCTTCCTTTCGCTGTCAACAAGGCAAGCTGCGGTAGGAACATGGTCTTCTTTGATCAGCAGACTCTTCCTTGAAATTTCTATTAGTTCTTCGCTTTCAACTTCAGTCTTCAAGAACTTTAAGAGTTGACTCAGTGCCTCATTTTGATCTTTGCTTTCTTTCCTACTCCTTTCCCAAACTCGAAGCAACTCTGTTGGTAGTACGGATTCTACTAGGGGATATAGCATACATGCGTACTTGTCACTTGTAACACCAAGGCTTTCTAAGGCGCGAAGCTGTGTTCTAAGCCTATCGTACAGAATAGTTAGCGACATTGCTTTACCTTTAGCTTGCTCGAGCACTAATGCCAGTAGCTCTCTGACGTAAATCTCTATAAGAATTTCATCCCGAGCGTATCTCGATTTTAGTTGTTCTAGTGCTTGTTTATAGTTGTTTCCAGATGACGGAAAACTATCAACTAACATGCGTGCTGACGAACCTGGTTCCATCGACTGTACGAGATATTGAAATTTATCATCCATATCTATGGTTTCATCGTCGTGGATCTTCCGAAACATGCCCCAGAATGGTAGCCAATTTTTCGCCTTTCCATCAAATTTAACTAGTTCTAATGTCGGTAATCTAAATTTTCTTCTCATTGTGCTCGTAACTATAGATGCGTTATCGTACCTTGCTTCTACGGGTGCTGGGTTCAGTAGAGTGTTAGTCTCATACTTATTTTTCACACGTAGCCAATCTAGTCGGTAGCATTCGGTACTTGCCTCTTCTTCTTCTACTTCTTCCGCGGATAAATTGGACGCTAGAAGTGTCTCGCATATAGTATCATCTAACTTGAAAAGTCTTTCTGCCTTCTCAGAAAGATAATCATAGGCAATTTTTACCTCCAAGATATCGAGTGGTGTCGTATTTAGTTTGTACTCACACGTATTCTTCGCCTTGGTAAAATGTGATCTCGCAATAGTTCTGTTTTTCTTCAAACTATCCATGACGGTCGCCAGTTGAGTTTTATTGATTCCAACGATTGAGTCCATGACCGATCGAGTATTATCTAAACGTAGTGTATTATATACTCTTTGGTATTATCTAAACGTAGTGTATTATATACTCTTTGGTATTATCTAAACGTAGTGTATTATATACTCTTTGGTATTATCGTCCTCTATGCATGCCGCTCGATTTTCGACCGCCCCGCTTGAAAATGGGCACAAGAAACATTTGTCATTTTAGTAGAAGTGGTAGAAGTATTCAGTCCAGCGTATTTACTAGAGGTCAGTGGTTTAAAACCACTGACCTCTGCATAGCAAAACGCTGCATGATCGTGACTGATGAGGAGGGGGAAATCACTATATCATTCTGAAAGTCAATCACATCGTCATTTTAAAAACCTTCCCTAAATCTTCTATCTCAGCTTATGATTCAGATTTAATTTTCTGCACATATTCCTCTAGCAAATTTTTCATTTTTATCTATTCCAGAATACTTAGTTCAATGCTGCCATCTGTTAAACAGACAAATATTTTATATCCTTAAAATATATCGCTACTGCATACAGCAATAGCGATATATTGTAAGATCATCCCATAAATATTGTTATTACTTAATTACAGAAAAAAATGCGATTACGTCACAACAACGGAGGAATAAATTATTACGTTTGCCTACCTACATGCAAGGGCCCGCGGCACAACTCAAGCACTCACTAAATGCGTTAAAATGTGTTTTACCTCTTTTACCTATATTATAATGTTACTTCCATTCATTTCAAGCATTAATTTCATTCATTCATTTTATCATTCATTCAAAATTAAGAAAAGTAAACGAAAATGTACTGAGGAAAGTTCCAAAAGACTAGTTTCAGGAACGTTAAACCTATTAAAAAAAGGGCGGATCCAGCTTTGGCTCCAGGGGAGGGTGACATAGTTTAGAGCATTGAACTACTATTACTACGTATAGAAGCGACACCGCAAACAAGAATTTTAGTGCGTGCGTTGATGCTGCGGAGCAACAACTCATTTAGTCATTCGCCAACGCTCGAAGCGACTGCTTGCCGCAATTGTGGCTACAGATTGATCTAAAAATGACTTCTTGCGTGTTAAAAACATGCAACAATCAATCAAAAACAAAACAATAAGATAGTGGTGTGTTAATTGTAACAAAATATTAATTAAAACATATCAAATATTAATATAATAGCATAATTCCACATTTTGGATGAAAATCATAGATTATGAAAAGTGAACTATGCAGACTGGACAATTAATTGTTGGTGAATTTTGTAACTTCGATACAACCTGATTATTTTGTATTTTTTTTTTACTGTTTGGTTATAATTAACTATAATTTCACTCTCACACTTATTACTTGTGTTATGGATACTAGATAAATACATAATAAAGGGTTATACATTTTTATAAACAAACTACAACTATGGCTAGTCAGGAATTGTAGTGATGAGTGTGTGTGTGTGTGTGTGTGTGTGTGTGTGTGTGTGTGTGTGTTTCTGTCTCTCTGGGTGGATGGGTGTGTGTATGTGTGTGTGTAGAGGGGGAGAGCGGGTGTTAGTTTTAGTAATGTTTATTAAACGTTAATTTTAATGTTACCGATAGCTCTGTCTCTTTTCTATTTGTGATTTCCGTTTCATTACTCATGTGCCGGTACAGCAGTTAAGCTGAATTAACTATAAGAGCGATTACGCACTACGAATCCGAGAGAATATGGAATATTTGATTTGACGAAAAGAAATCGGATGACCGATATCGGATCTAGTGCGTAAGTTACCATAGAAATAGTTCTACGGCTACCACAGACCATATTTTCACGGATTCGGATTGGTGACAGTAGAGTAAAATACAATTGTCACCACCCCAAATCTCTCTCGTGGGTGTAGGAATAGTCGTTCCTCTTATACCACCTAGCAATGTACTGCATCTTTTGTAACCGATAAATGGCAATAGCCTCGCCACCTATTACATGGGACCTAACATTATTGGCGAAACGTGGGTTCGCCTCTACCTACCCCTTCGGGGACATAGGCATGATTTATGTATGTATTTATGTATGTAATTACATTTTGTAAATATTTAATTAAAAAGCAAACCCAAGTGTACTCGAATGCACGGTATTTGTAAAAAACCTGTTTTAAAATTATATAAAACTTAAGAGAAGATTCGTCAAGTTAACTAACGCGCTGGTTAGCCGAGTGCTATAGGCATCCCGCATTAGGACAATAATTTTTCTAAAATATCTCGACCTGTTTCTCTTTGAATGATAATTTTTTTAATTATATAATAATGTTCAAATAAAAATCGAAGTAGTAATTTTTTTTATTTTAAACCTAAAACAATTCTTTGACTTTTCTTTTATTTCTTAACCATTTTATTTCTACATACATACATACATAAATCACGCCTATATCCGTAGGCAGAGGTGAACTAGCACCCACGTCTTGATAATTATGCTAGGTCCCATGTATGTGGGGCGATAGGCAATAGGTGGCGAGCCTATTGCCATTTATCGGGCACAAAAGTCGCAGTACAATGCAAGGTGGTATAAGAGGAACGCTGTTACCCATTCCTCATCACTGATTTATTCTTAGTCGCCTTGTACGACACCCACGGGAGAGATTTGGGGTGGTGACAATTGTATTCTACTCTTCCGTCACCACACGGCTAATTATAATTTTAATAATTTAATTTCTAAATACATAATAATGAATTAGTTAAACAAAAAATATTTTAGATAAAATTTGATAATAAATAGATAATGCATTCAAATTGGGTTCGTAGGCACTAAATCTTTGTCTCCTCTGCAATGCATAATCTATAAAGATATTTTTGTTAGACTGCGTTGAAAGAAACGCGTAAGCGCCATGAAATCGGCGGCGCTTGCGATGTTTTGGTCGCGAGATAACTGTATTCTGTCAGCGATCAGCGCTGCATGTTTTAATACTAATTAGTTTAGCGCTGCAGCATATAACTGATTCCACGCCGCCCGCCCGCTCGCCCCGCACACCCCGCCACCGTAGGTAGATTCGAGTTGGGAGAATATTTTTGTTTGGCATAGCGTCTCTAGTTTACTTTATAACTCAATGGTTTAGAGTGCGGGCCAGATAAGTCCGCGCGTGGTCAAAATTGCAACTAAAATTTCGTCTCCTATTTTGTTAGCGAGCAGCGCCACCCCTCGCGCGCGGACTTATCTGGCCAGCACTCTGGTATACAAAATACTATACATACATAAATCACACCTTTAACGAAGAAAAGGCAGAAGGGGTAGGCAGAGGTGTATTTAACACCCAAAATAACTGCCCCAATTTTTTTTCCTAAAATAACTGGCGATAATTGTATGTTTAATACCCTCTGCCTACCCCTTCTGGGACATAGGCGTGATTTATGTATGTAGGTCTCACGTCGAATGTCGTGGCCAAATCGTAGAATTGATCACTTCATGATGTGGACGACCATTTCATGAAATGGCCAACTAAAACTAACCATATCATGATAATGGTCTGGCCACATCAATGAATAAACAACGTTTAACGCCAAATCGTAGAATTGATCACTTCATGATGTGGCCGACCATTTCATGAAATGGTGGCATTTCATGAAATGGCCAGCTAAAACTGACCATATCGTTGAAACGTCAACGTTTGATGATATGTCCATCGACGTAGCCATATCATTACTGTTGGTATTTTTACGTTGCGCTAGTTTTTTGAGTGACTAAAACGTAAAATTCTTGTAATTTGATGACGTAACGACATTTCACTTCACTTTTATCTTCCATTACAACAATGTTAGTTTGTTTGATAGGTTAATTGTCCGCCGCCATGATGCATCACAAAAACAAATCGAAATAAGCGCCTCTTACGGTGGTTAATGTAACTATTTTACGATATGATTAAATGTTTGGCCATATCATGAAATAGCCATGCGCTTAGCTGTTCATATCGTTAAACGTTGTTTATTCATTGATCTGGCCAGACCATTATCATGATATGGTCAGTTTTAGTTGGCCATTTCATGAAATGGTCGGCCACATCATGAAGTGATCAATTCTACGATTTGGCCACGACATGTATACTATGTGACCCCCCCTGGCGACAAAGCTGGATCCGCCCATGTCCTGCTTCATAGCTAATCTGTAAATAAATACCTAATAATAATTTATGTCACACCTGACTGTAAAGTGGACTTTTTCGCTTTATCAGGGGGTGACATAAACCTGAGATCTTATCTTAAAGCAATAAAAAAAGCCTCATATCGCATTTGAAACGGCCTCGCCTTTAGCTCGGGCGTCAAATACTTGCTAGAGACATTCTTTGTTTATCGCCCTTGGTATATAATCTACTATTATTGTATGATCTTAGTGTCTCCACTGGTTGAGCGCGCGGCGTGGCCCCGCTGACCACGCGGCGTTCACCAGTGAACGCCTAGCGGCGAGGTGGTGCTGACGGCCAAGCCAAATGGCTTTTCTATTCGAACGCATAGAATACAAAAGTGTGAAACTGACGTTTTGTTTCCTATGTATACGTCAGTTTCATACATGTTTTCTATTAGAATAGATTGGGCCACTGGTCGGGTGGCCGAGTAGGTCTAATGAGTGTTTGCTAACCGATAACGGGGTGGCTACTGGGTGGCTATGTTCCCCGCGACGAATGGATAACACGGCGCAGGAGACCCGGCTTTATTCAGCTGTAGGGTTCACCTCACAAAAGATGTCTGGTGTCCCTCCTCTATCACTATTGAGACTAATCTCGTGAAACTGACTTTTGTGTGCTATTAAGGTAAAAAAAAGTCGGTCATTGTTTTTTTACTTTATTTATTTCAGGGTTACACAAATCATTTGCAAAAGATATTCACAAAATCATAATAGGTATTAGGTAGCCTTTAATAACACTAGTTTAACTGCATGATTAGGTATAGTCTACTACCGTCGAGTAATAAAAGGTCACCAACAGGCTTGTATGGATGGAAAAAGAAGCTGCAATGTTATTGCAGCTTCAGCAGCGGGAAACGCTTTGTTTTACATTCATAATTTGAATTTAATTTAATAACACAATATAAGGTCCATATTATCTTCTATTATGCGTACCACTCAAGAATAGTCATGACATGACAAACCACCCAGTTTGGTTCGCATTTTGCACGAACCTAAATAAAACTGAAGGTGTAAAAAAGATTGGCTTGACATTATTCGAATTTATTTGGTAGGTACCAAAATTTATAATATATTTCGGTTCCTGTTTTATACAAAATAAAATAGAAATAACGCACAGGCACGAAACGACGATAAAAAAGCCATATTATATGCCAGTTCAAAGCGATAATCATATCGTGTTTCAGTGTCACGCTAGCCGGGACTGAATACTACCCATGCTAACATAGACATATAAATACTATGGCGTACTCTTTATTTCATACCTTTGACTGTCACTCTCACTCATTGAGAATAATCGCAGAGAGAGTGACAGGTAGACAAAAGCGATTGAAAGAGGCTTACATAATCGGGGTTCGGGTATTATTCTTGTAGGTAGTATTGATATTAATTAATAATTTATATTTTTACATTACACATTGAATGGTTTTCAGTCAAATGAAAATTGAGTTTGACTATTTGTAAAAAGTCATTATTACCCAAGTATTAAGTTTTTGTTGGCAAAGAAATTGATCAAGCTCAATGTTCTACTCCATGTATTAGTACATTTTGATCTTGTTATGTTGCGCAAACGCGATCCTATTCTTATTTGGCACGCATAATTCTTGCAATAAATTAAGTACCTAACAACAGATACACAACTACGTAAATCCGTCACTTATTATCCTAATACTTATATTAATTGAATTAACACATACATACTAGATCAATGTGATATGGGGCAGCAAACTTTTTTAATTTTTTCTATGGATAGTATATGATCGAAGATTGAATATTATCATATTATCAATGCCTTATTTAATAAATAAGCATACTAGGATGTTACCAACGCCGTTAACCAACCCATACCATTGCTTTAAATAGTACATTTATTTTTACTGATATAAGAGAAGTTTATTTTTTATAGGAATAAAAAATACGTCAATGAATTATTATTGATGTATGCCTGTAAACCAAAAAAAGGCATTTTAGGTAAGACGTGTAAAACATTATAATATTTTATGCTAGAATGGGATAATTAAACCTCTCAAACCGTTGCGTTAATTAGTACCTACGTAACAATGTACCATACAACGGAAGTAAAGAAGTGACACAAAACTAATAACATCATAATGCTCTTTAAATATAAAAATTGCGATTCCTATTTGGCATTGTAACATCTGATTCTGGAAGTGGAATATGTATGTCTGCACTGTTTTTCGTTCCTGTATAGGTTTAATGAAACTTAATACAACTTTTTATTAAAATAAAAAGTTATACGGCTTCTAAGAGTTCATGGTTTTATCGATAATTTATTATGTATTAGCAATGGGCAATTATTCCCAAAAATATTACGCGCAGATTTTGTAATGCGGGAGCCATTAGCACCTAATATATAAAAGGAATGAAAAGAGCCATGCAGTTTTAATCACCGAAGGAAAAGAGACCTTATATACTTCTAAAGTAAATCGGTATTTGTGCTACTTGTAGGCCAGTAAAGAGACATAAAATCACATTCCACTTTCTTAAAATATTTTTTTCACAGTTTTGACGTGCGATCTAAATATAGTAGTTGGAAATATAATTACTTCGCAAAGTTATACTTATACTTAGTCGTATTTGGAAATCAAAATATAGAAAAATTGATTTGCAATTTAAAAGTTGCTAAATAACACTTTATGGAACGTAGAAATATCAGGCTCGACATTAGAGTTAGTGCTGTAAAGTGCAGGCTTTGTACTGCTCCTGGAAAGATGGATTTTTAAAAATTATTGTATGACAACTTTACAAGTTCTCAAAAAAAATACACATTATATTACAACGTTCTTTGCAGTCTATATGATTAAGATATGATCAGATAAGATCATAAAAGAATGAAACTTTTGTGATAATTCATACCTTGTAGTAGGAGCGTTGGCACGTGGGGTAACAAGCAAGCAGTTCATTGGTTGTCCATCTAATTGCCTATTGTGATAAAGATCAACTGCTTTTTGTGCATCTTCTTGGGTTTTGTAAATAACTTCTGCAGTCCCTGAACGTACCAAACGCGATTCCACCATTCCACCCACATCTCCAAAAAGTTCCTTGAAATAAGATTTCAATAATATTATCAATAGCGAATTACTCGAATTATGACGTTTCTTAAAGAATAGGCATGATGACTAATTTTGAAAAACTACACCATGTTTTTCTTAGAGTGCGGGCCAGATAAGTCTGCGCGCAAGGGGTAGCGCTGCTCGCTAACATTGATACGCGTAGACAAACAAAATAGCAGACGAATTTTTAGTTCCAATTTTGACCACGCGCGGACTTATCGCTTATAGAGGAGCTCGCTAGCGCAGTGGCATAGCGCGCTTGGCCTGCGATTGCGAAAACTAAGCAATGTTCGCTAAGGCCAGTCATTGGATGGGTGACCAAAAATTTATTATCTCGAGTTCCTCCGTGCTTCGGAAGGCACGTTAAGCCGGTGGTCCCGGCTGCATCTGCAGTCGTTAATTAATACCCACCAACCCGCCCCAACGTGGTGAGTTATGGCCCAATCTCCCTATATTCTTCCATCCATGGAGAAGGACCGTGCCCCAGCAGTGGGGATATTAATGGGCTGGTGATGATGATGCGGACTTATCTGGCCCGCACTTTACCTGTTTACTTTACTCAAAATAAATTATATTTTTGTAAAAACTTTAAATTTTGATAGAAAAAATGTTTTGAAAAATACATACATACATACATACATAAATCACGCCCATATCCCCGAAGGGGTAGGCAGAGGTGAATTCTCACCCGCGTTTCGCCAATTATGTCAAGTCCCATGTAATAGGTGGCGAGCCTATTGCCATTTATCGGGCACAAAAGTCGCAGTACATTGTCAGGACGGTAGTATAAGAGGAACGCTGCTGCCCATTCCTCATCACTGATTTATCCTTAGTCGCCTTGTACGACACCCACGGGAGAGATTTGGGATGGTGACAATTGTATTCTACTCTGCCGTCACCACACGGCTATTTGTTTGAAAAATGCAATTTAAAATTTCCGCCAAAACGCCAAAATAGCAATGGCGTCTGTGTGACGTCACTATTCCGTAAAAAGGCCAGTTTCTATATTAAACTAGAGAATTTGATTGGCATATAAAATGTGAAAATGGAGTTATCTAAATAATGATGACACGCGGCGTTTTACACAAAAATGCGGATTGCTAAGTTTTGTACTTTTATTTTTATAAAATAAATATCAATCACAAGTATAATCTGATAATAAGTGTCTATTAACGAATCTCCTTATCCTTAATTATTATTATAAATCATCATATCAGTGATTCTTTGTAAGTGTCATAATCCCTATTGACGTTTATACCATGGATATGGCGAATACGGATAATGTGAGCTCGAAAGTATATGGAATAATCATAGTTCTGTGTTTGCACAGAACTATGATTATTACAGAGTAGTAGTGTTGAGTAGGTAGACCGAGAGTTACATTATGCCTATATATGCTTATTTTTGGAAACATAATGCGAACATAAAAAAGATTCCAAATCACTATCTAAAATCGGTATCCTAAGAATTAATTCCACAATGTCGTATAGAAGTTATTATGATTGTGTTTATAAGAAGTTGTTATTGTATTTCTCAGAAACCCTATTCGTCTGTACCTATTCACTTTCGACACTCAAAAAAAAAAATACAATTTACTGTTTATTTTGGGCCTATTTCTAAACATTTATGTTTATTATTTGGTTTGTCAGGTTTGATTTACCTCAATATCTGCAGCAGTCACAGTATTACGTAGATTGCTGACTATTATTCTATATTCTAAGGCAGGCTTTTCAACTTTTTCCATTGGTTTTTCACTTCTTAAGGCATTCATTGGACGCTTTTTCAGAATGGATGGTGGTCTGGGTGGGCTCTTCTCTTTTTCTATGATTGCAGATCTGAAAACCGTATTGAATAAAACGTGACTGTCAAAATTTAATAATTGACAACATTTCTAAAATTATAACCCCTTAAAATAAAAATACGATGACGTCACAACTAGGGAATACATTCTCGCTCTTGATTGATGTCGGTCGATAATAGGGCGAGATCTCGCGAGTTTAACGAGATTGCATTTTAGCATAAAAACGTCTTATTTGAAGCGCGGACTGACAAGGACGGAGTTACGATCTGTCTGTTTCGTTCGATGCGCGTGAGGCGGCGGCCTGATGGTAGCGGTCGCGGGACATCAAAGTTTACTTACTACATAATTATACCGGTTTTATTAATAAGGCCGTAGCGGCCTAGTAGACTAGGTACTCAGTGTTTTGTCTCTTTTCTCCGCATTTAAAATCATGTTTGTGAGATGAAGACAAAAAGCGGAGTAGGTATACCTACTACCATGTTACTAGTTTTTTAATAGGACGGGTACTAAATAAAATAAAAATAATAAAAATAAAAAATTACAGACAAAATACGTTTGATGCAAAGTCTATTGAAAAATTCGTGAAAATAAATGTTTATCTTATAATACTTCTAATTATAAGAATCGCGAGATCAGGAAATTGGCGAGATCTCGCAATATTATTATTCAAAAACTCGCAGGATCTCGCTTGAACCTCAATCTCGCGAGATTTGCATTCCCTAGTTATAACTACAGAGGAATAAATAAATACGTTTGCCTTCCCACATGGAATGAAGAACAAAAAAAAGTTATAATGTCTGTCAGTCATGAATCAAATCCAATGTCATTAATTGTCATTGTCAAAAAATTTGAAATCCTTCCAAGAGACAAGACGAAATTTCATTTTTTTCATGCATTCCATGGTATCCAAAGAGTACAATGATGGTATCACTGTGCGGGTGCCGGGCCCATACTGTGGCAGAGAGGGGAGTGAGTGGCAGCACCTGGGACTTGTGACACAATTTTGAAATTCCTCCGTAATTGAGATGTCATTTGGCACTTATGTCTGTTTATGGGTGTTTCTCTGTTAAATGGAAACTGCCAGTCCCCACCAAAAAATATGACTTTAAAGGTTGATTTTTATATTTTGAGACATCTTATGTGATAAAACTCTCACTGACCTTTAAAATTATCTAGATTTCAAGAAGACAACTATTAATTATTTAGTATTTTACATCTTTTAAACCCCTTCAAAATCAGTACCCTGGTATGTCCCCAACCCAAAATTAAGACAACACATCAAAATTGAAAATAGTTATCTTACAAATTGGGTAAATGTTAAACTGCATAACAAATCTCCAAACATAGCAACATACATACATGGCACAGTTATTATAATAAAATTGATTTTTGATATAAAAATTTTGGCACAAACTTTGTCCCGAATTTTTTCAATCAGTCCCCTGGTGTACTTTGAAAATGACGCCAAAAGAAATACCTTTAAGTTGACGGCGATTTTAATAGTCGAACGAAAAGCTAACAACGTTAACTTAAAGCATATTCGAGAAAAAAAGACGAAAACATTTTTGCGATAGTGTACGGTCACCGTTTGTTGCCAAATCACGTGTAGGGGCCGCTACACGCATCAGTCCTTTGGTAAGTGATTTAAGTAGTTCCTTGTTTTCATTTACATTTGATTTAGTGATTATCTTATAGATATACGAATAATAATGTCTAATATAATGGAGAAATTGGATAGACTTAATAACTGTTTGAGCTGTTTGCGTAAAATTTCAGAAAAATCAGTCCTCTGGGGTCAATCCCCTGCCCGTTATCCATGCAGGGGACTGATTCAACTTCCAGGGGACTGTCATTTTACGTAATTATTATAATACAAAGTCTGAAAAAAGAAATCATTATACAAATGATTTGCAACTACTAATGGATAGTTTATTCTTTATCCTTAGTATAGTTGGTATACCTAATATGCATAATCATTACAGGTAAAATAACACAATGCGCCACCAGCTTTCAAGATATACTATAAAATAAGAGAAAAGCGGAAAAAGTTAAGACATGAATGTTTATAGAATGCTCCTCAAAAACGAGAAGAGATGCGAGAGAAAGAGCGCTTAAAATACATTAAGAAATAAAAAAAGACCTCAGAAAACTAGTGAAAAATATGAATTAAATAAGAACTGTAAAAAAAGCTGATATGTTTTATAAACTGGCTACTATTAGCAGGAAGAGGTTTCAAATATGCATTATTTCTCCTATCATTTTTATGAAGCTGAAAAAAGTGCTCCAGGTGGGGTAGGTGCTAACTGTAAAAAAACAGCAGATGCAGTAGTAGCTACTGGAAGTGATATTGACAACTTGGAAACATCTGTTGAAGCTACTCAAAAAAAGTGTTCTGTAATTTTTGTAAAACTTTTTGAAATGATTAATAGAAAATGAAACAAAAGGATTGAAAAGGCTTGTAGGTACTCTTTAAGTCCCTCAACCTTAAATTGAAAAAAAAACTAAAGAATTGAAAAGTCTAGTTACTCTTGGAGTCCATCAGCTAAATCCAATATTTTAGCATCAGGAAGTCCTGTCAAATTAATAATGAAGAGTTTAAGCTGTTTTTGCCATGATGATTGTACTCATTATAAGATAAGAATATTGGATTTAACCCTAAAACAAAAACTCTAAGTACATGATATTTACATGGACGCAGAGAGTGATGATAAAGATCTTTATGAGAATAAATCGGACACTACTAGCAAATTTTCCAGATCCTAGTTCTGATACTAAGTTCTATAACAATGATGATATTGTAATAGTGGAATATGTAGAAATATGTAAAAAGAATGTAGAATATGGATATGCTGGTGTAATATCTCAAGTGGACTTAGATGAAGAGAAAATCATGGTTACTTTCCTGAAACATTGTGATAAAATGCTCATTTATTCAGAATTCATGGAAAAGATGTTTCAGATGTTTTAATCAAATAATAGAAAAGTTACCTAATGATGTGAAATTGAAAGGAAACAGGTTTTTCTATTATTTTAAATCTTTAATACCTGTTTTTGAAAAGTAAATGAAAGTTTCATATAAGTTGAGACCGATTGTTAATTAGTTCTGTAATAAGAAGAAAATGAAATAATATTGTTGTAAGTAATAGTTAAAGACTTTAAACGATGAGATATCATTTAAAGAAATAAAAGTTTTGCTTAATGACTGAAATTAATAATGTTACTTTACTAAATAAACATGTTGATATTGATTTTGATTAAAGCTAAAATAATGATACCTATTAATATTAATAAAAAAATATTATTTATATAAATAAATTATATGGTTTTGTGACTTTGACTGCTTTTATATAAAAAATGTCAGTCCCCTGGATATCCCTTCAGTCCCCTGCACCCAGATTTTACAAAATTGGCTATAAATCGTAAAATAGTGTAGAAATCTTCGGGCCCTTTGTTGAAACATGAAAATCTTTTATATATTTACCATTTAGGCCAGATTTTCAGCATATTTAGTGCAAAAAACATGCAGGACATTTTTTGCTTAAAATTTTTCCAGAGAAACACCCTTATAATGACCAGAATTTTAATCATGATTTGTTTTGTATGGCAGCAATGGAATTAAAATAAAAAGGGTGTTTTAATTTTCATTCTAATTTCACATCATAAAAGTATGTTGAAAAATTAATTTTGTGTTTCTCAAATGTTAATTATTAACATTAGAGAAACATTATAAGTATGGTATTTACCTTTGGCTGGTCATGCTTCTTGTGTAATTGTCATTATTATGAGTAACTATTTTAAGCTGCAGGCTTGCTTTACGATTGGACAACACTGACATTGTAGGTTCATAATCATCACCCATGGGGTCATCAATTATTTCAATGTCATTTTCAACAGTCCTAAGAATTGGGCTAGGTTTCTGTCTTGAGATGCTGCCTGAAAAATATTATTTTTAATTTCAATTTGCTACAAACATTTTACAATAGTAACCTAATTGTGATAAATACTTACTTAATGATTCCCTTGATTTATAAATATTTCCAATCAATTTATCATTATATAGTGGCCTAGAATAATTTCGAGCACTTAACAATGGCTGAGACACAACTTGTCTGGAAGGATCTACAAAAACTGAAATACAATTAAGGCATTTTATAATTCATTTAAATAATATAACTTTTTTACAGGTGTATTAGCTGTAGCCTAATCCTTTAACACAGACCAGGGTACAGAGTAATTTTTGACCATATGCAATGCAAACACGCCAAGGTTTGGTTCTGGTTTCAATTATATACATTCGGTTTCTTATTTTTGGGCCTGCGGTCAAAGGGAAAGTTGCATTATCTTTTAACATTAACAACCATCACCAAATAATAAATCAACTATTTGGGGATGATCGCTGAGCAGTGCAGGATTGTAGTTCTAGTTAAATTATAATTCCTACTTCAAATCAAATCAAATCTAATTTATTACATAAATATGGGTAAGTATACAAATAATTAATTATATGTATATGGTCTTAGATTAAGTAGGTAATAAATAGTCCTCCACATTTTACCCGTTTGGGTGTGCAAAATTATATAAATAGGTAATATTGTCCAGATAAAAAATATTTACATTTATGAATTAATGATTTTTGTTTCCTATGTTAAAATTGTATAGTTTTCTAATTATAATGGTCATAGTAATTCTAGTAAAAATTATAATAACAATGTCTAGGTGGAATTTTGTTACCTCTTTCTGTCTACTTACCTCTTTCTTTATTTTGAACAGTTCTTACAAATTTGTTATGATGAAATTTTGTGTTCCGAGGTTTTACTTGCATATCAAGCTGAAATTATTAAAAACATTTTTTTTATTTTCGTTAATTTTATAACTTCTGCAGCTAATCTATTCTTACTTACCTAGGAGTACTTAAATAGCAATATATAATAAACTAATCCCAAACATTTTTAAGTGCGTATCTTAACGTACGTACCCTTTGCAGTTTCATTTGCTCTATTTTCATTCTAGCATCTTTTTGTTTTGCCAGTTGTATTAGTTTTTCTCTGGCATCTGTGATCTGTACGCGTTTCTTAGATATAATTTTAAGACGCGCGTCAGTCACTGGTAGTTTTTGTTTTGGTTGTTGGAGTTTACTCTTCATGTTAGGACCAATGTTTTTAGATCTGTAGAATAAATAATATTGTAATTTATGATGTAGTAAACCTCATTACCAAATTCAAGAAAACATGTCAGAATTTACTTCTGTTCTCTTTTCTTTCTGAGTATAATGTCCTCTAAGCTCATATTGATGAAATTATTGTTTGTTGACATTATTCAGTGAAAAGAAAGGTGATAATTTTGGAATTAAATTAAACTGCAATCTAAAATTCTAAATAATTATGTGAATGACAACCGCAAAACTGAAATTAGATGAATGAATAGGAACGATTGACGAAATATAAAAACGCACTTTCGTTCATGTTGTTGTTGTTGTTGTTTTTTAATTCTCCCTATATTTTAGGGAAGGCAAAGGGTCTAGCCAAGTCTTTAGTGTATATTTTATCTGTAGTCTTATGAAATAATGAGTGGGTGAAATGAAATGAATTTTACATTAAAATATGGGTGCCACATATTTTAACGCGTCTAGGGAGTGCTTGGCGCGAATTGAATGGTAACAGAGTTAATGATGGTGCTTGATGAAATGGATAAAACCACTTTTTATAGTGATCTTCACCACAACATCAAACACATCATAAGACTTATTTTCGATGATTCTGCATAATTGCACATCAACACGGATGCTTGTGCATCAAAATAACACCACTTTCACTGCACAAAATCCACTCTGTAACAATTTTTGAATTAGTGAAAATAAATCTGACTGACACCACGAAACGCGCCAAACACTCCCTTTCGTTCATGTTCACTCTTCCTTCACAGATAATTATTATTAAAATTGGCTTAACGTTCCTGGAAACAAGTCCTTTAGGAACTTCCTTTGTATACTTTCGTTTACTTTTCTTAAATTTGAATGAATGATAAATGAATGAATGAAAATAATGTATGAAATGGATGAATGATAATAATGCATGAAATGAATTTTACATTAAAATATGGGTGAAACATATTTTAACGCATCTAGGAAGTGCTTGGCGCGAGTCAAATGGTAACAGAGTTCATGACGGTGATCGATGAGGTGGTAAAAACCACTATAAAATTCTCAACGTCAAACACGGCACAACACTTTTATTTCAATGATTCTTTATAATTGAACATCAACACGGATACTTATGCATCAAAATAACACCACTTTTACTACACAAAATCCACTCTGAAACAGTTTATGAATGATTGAAATAAAAATTTGACTGACGCCATTGAAAGCCCGCCAAGCACTCCCTCAACAGATAATCTGAAATGTTATTTGATATTTTCCCTTTTTAAGAATCTAACCGTATTTGGTTTTTACGTTTTATTTTACTTGAATTTTACCTATTAGGGTGTTACACATTTTAACGCATCTTTATAGTGTATTTACTTGAACCAAATTGAATGATAATTAAGTTCGTGATGGCGTTCAGTTTTATAGACATGAATTCACGTTTAAATATTTCAAGCTTTTCATTGTGGTAATCCTGGCACATAAGAAATATTACAGCTGTCATAGTGTTGTCTTGTGTGTCAGTAATATTAAGTAATCCATGTAATATTTTACTATAATAAAGCCTTAAAGTTCAGGCTCTCTCTTATAACAATTTATTATAGTAAATATGTATCGATATCTAAAACCAGAAAGGTTTGAAATCGACCCAGCTTCGAACCAAAATGCATCGTCACAATGGACACATTGGAAGGCCACATTTGTAAATTTCTTAGAAGAATCAAAGGCTTCTTTAGACACTAACGTTTGTGAACATACAGATGCGATTAAATTAAGACTGCTTATTAACCACATATCGCCCGCGGTCTACGAATATATTGCCTCGTGCGATACGTACTCCACAGCAATCGCTTTACTGGAGAATATTTATGTGAAGCCAAAGAGTGAGATATATGCGCGCCATAAGCTACAAACACGTATGCAGCAACCATGTGAGACTATTGACCAATATATCCAGATTCTAAAATTATTAGCCAAAGAGTGCTCCTTCAAATCTGTATCTGCTGAACAGAATGAGAATGACACAGTACGATGCGCATTTATAGCCGGCTTATGTTCATCTAGCATCAGACAAAGACTCCTGGAACATCTGACACTGACGCTTGACGAAGCACGTGATATAGCCCGGTCGCTAGAATCTGCTCAAATACAATCAGATAATTTTGCTTTACCACATGTAGCATCGGTGACAAGTTCTACAGATAGAAACTCTAACAAACCTTCTCAAATGAAGAACACCGCGAGGTCAAATTAGTGCTATTTCTGCGGCAATGCTCGCCACCCTCGCCGCTTCTGCCCAGCCTCAGAGAGTACTTGTCTAAAATGTGGAAAGACGGGGCATTATGCAAAAATCTGTAAAAGCCAACCATCTAGTTCTGCAATAGTTTCAGATGAATCAACATCGTACTTAGTTCTAGCCACAGCCGGATTGAAGAAATGTATAATGCCTATTACCGTTGACGGCCTACAACTGAAAGCTCTAATAGACACGGGCAGCTCCGCCAGTTTTATTCATCATCATCATCATCCGGGTCATCCGTCTGGTGGCGGGCTGCGGGCATCGAGCGGTAGCTCATGGCCCGGGCATGAACTCAGGAGACATCAGTCCCCCAGTGGTCTCTACCGCCGTTATAAACGGCGGGGGTCCCCTTCGCCCCCCGGTGCTCAACCCCGGTCTGGTGGCGAGGCCCTCGGCGCGGTCTAACCATGTGCCGGGTGATTTACCGTGGGGCAAGGCCCGGCTAGGAGCCTGCGAGCGGGCCTCGGCTTATGCCATGTACCCGAGGGAGCGGAAGTAGGGGGGAGGGAACCTGATGGGGGGTCGAGGAGATGTCGGTGGGGATGACGATGATGTTGAGTGGTCGAGTCCTGGGGTGTCTTGTCCGGTGCAGTCACGGCGATCAAGCGCGGAGATGATCTCGCGCGATCAGCCGTGACTTGGTTGTCGTGGTCGGTGGGTGTGCCCGCGCAGCAGGCCGCGTGCACGGGGGCAATGTCCCGCGCTCGGCTGCGGGCGGCGGGCACGGTGTCAGTCCGGTGGGCGCGTCGTCTGGGGCGGGCGCGGCACGCGGGGCGGGCGCCCGGCGGCGCGCCTCGAGCCATAGACGACGCGGAATCTCGGCCGGGGGATGTCGCCTCGTCGCGGGGATGCGGCTGGTGGTGACAGGAGCTTTCGGGGCAGTGCTCGTCTGGAACAACCTGGGGGGAAACCAGTTTTATTGATGAAGACATAGTTCGTTGTAACAAGTTATGCACGCAACCATGGAACCAGTCTGTAACTATGGCATCTTCTTTGTTACGTCAAGAAATTAAATCTATCTGTTTAGCTTCGATTAGAATAAACAACTTAGAATTCTCAACGCCATTACGTGTTATGAAAAATTTATGTTCTGAGGTTATTTTGGGCCACGATATATTTAAACAATGCTCTTCATTAGAAATTCAGTTTGACGGTCCTAGAGAAGCATTACGTATTGCTGCACTGAAGAAGGCTGGGATAGAACCTGTGAATCTCTTTGCGCATTGAGATTCAAATCTTAAGCCAATTGCCATAAAATCACGGCGCTGTACACCCGACGACTTATCTTTCATTAGATCCGAAGTTCAGAAATTGCTACAAGATGAGATAATAGAAGAAAGTGACTCTCCATGGAGAGCGCGGGTCCTTGTAACTTCGGGGACTCACCACAAAAAGCGCATGTGCATTGACTATTCGCAAACCATAAATAAGTTTACTTACCTGGATGCCTATCCGCTGCCTAACATTGAAGACATTATAAAGAAGGTAGCTAAGTATAGAATATTTTCCAAAATTGATTTGAAATCTGCGTACCATCAAGTACCTATTTTGGAGTCAAATAAAGCCTACACTGCCTTCGAAGCTAATGGCAAATTATACCAATTTCGTCGTATTCCATTCGGAGTAACTAACGGAGTTGCTTGTTTTCAGAGAACAATAGATAGTATTATCAACAAATGTGACCTAGACGGCGTCTTCCCATACCTAGATGATATAACTTTGTGTGGATTAGACCAGAAAGACCATGACGAGAAACTTAAGAAATTTTTAGACGTAGCTGCAAAATTTAATTTGACTATAAACAAAGAAAAGAGTGAATTTTCAGTAACTGATATAAAGATCCTAGGCTATCACATCAATAACGGTTCAGTAAAACCAGACCCGGAACGTCTGCAAGCACTTCTACAAATGCCAGTTCCAAGGGACACTGCTTCTTTGAGACGAGCCTCTTTTTGCACACTATTCTCGGTGGGTGCCTAATTTCTCAAACGTACTACGTCCTCTCGTAACTGCCCAAAGTTTTCCTTTAAACCAAATTCAGAAGACAACATTCGAAGAATTAAAACAATTAATATCAAAATCATCTTTAACAGCTATTGATCCTTCAGAACCCTTTACAGTTGAGACGGATGCTTCCGATGTATCGATTGCCGCCTCATTGACTCAGAACGGCAGGCCGGTAGCCTTCTTCTCGCGAGTTTTAAATGATAGCGAAAAGAAATATCCAGCTATAGAAAAAGAGGCATGTGCCATTATAGAAAGTCTGAAAAAGTGGAAGCATTATTTACTCTGTCGAAAATTCTATCTTATAACTGACCAGAAGTCAGTGGCATATATGTTAAAGAATCATGCAAGTAAAATAAAAAATGATAAGATTCAGAGATGGAGGCTAGAACTATCTAACTTTAATTTTGATATTAGATATCGGCCTGGTAACGAAAATATTGTAGCTGATGCCTTGTCAAGACAGACTTGTGCTACATCAACGTTTGACAGCAAGCTATACACTCTACACAAATCGCTCTGTCATCCTGGAACTACTCGTTTTACTCACTGGATAAGGACTAAGAACCTTCCATATTCTACAGATGACGTGAAAAGAGTCATAGCGAATTGTCACGTATGTAATGAGATAAAGCCGAAATTTTTAAGGTATACGGGTACACTTATTCGAGCTACAGCGCCATTTGAACAGCTATCTATGGACTTTAAAGGTCCTCTGCCGTCGGTTTCCCGCAACAAATATCTGTTAACTATGATTGACGAATATTCAAGATTTCCTTTTGCATATTCTTGTCCGGACATGAGTGCTGAGAGTGTAATGAAATGCTTAACCGATTTGTTCTCAGTATTTGGTATGCCGTCGTATGTACATACAGATCAAGGCCCGTCCTTTATATCTTCACATCTTAGAAAATTTCTAAACGATAAGGGAGTTGCTGTAAGCCATTCCGCTCCATACAATCCTAGAGGGAACGGTCAAGTAGAAAGGCTTAATGGAACGTTGTGGCAAACTATCAAACTTGCATTGAGATGCAAGTGTCAGCCTATCACGGAATGGGAATCTGTTCTACAATTGTCACTACATAGTATAAGATCGCTACTCTGCACAGCTACCAATGAGACGCCTCACGAAAGAATGTTCCTCCATCCAAGACGATCCCTTGGTCAATCCATGCCTAGTTGGCTTTGCGTTGGTAGTAAAGTATTTAAAAGGAACTACACACGCGGCCCGAAATACGATCAATTGGTTGAAGAAGCAGATGTGATTGAGCCAAATCCTCACTATAGCCGACTACGATTAGCGGATGGAAGAGAAGTGACAGTCGCTAATCGACACTTGGCACCAATAGAAAATAGACTCTCGATTCCTTCACAGAACCCTATTTTAGCCCAGGAGAGCGTGGAAGCGCAGCCTATTGGTGTCCAAACTCAACCGCCACCTCAAAGTCAAACGCCACCTCAATGCTCACCGCCTCAAAGTCAGCCGCCACCTGAAAGTTCCACCTTATCCCCAACTCCATCTCCGCGTAGATCAGATCGTGCTAGACGACCACCTGCCTATTTGGAGGACTACGTGGGAGCCATCAAACTCGCTAGGGGAGAATGTGGTAATCCTGGCACATAAGAAATATTACAGCTGTCATAGTGTTGTCTTGTGTGTCAGTAATATTAAGTAATCCATGTAATATTTTACTATAATAAAGCCTTAAAGTTCAGGCTCTGTCTTATCACATTCATCAAAATATTTATATATGTATCTCTCTATAATAGTTTATCTCTGTATAAATTCAAAAAGGCCTACTCAAAAGGCCTTGAGTCATGTCCGTTAAAGAGAGTGTCAGAGTTTGGCGCGTTTCAATTTCAATGGTGTCAGTAAAATTTTTGTTTCAATCATTCAAAAATTGTTTCGTCGTAAAATCGTTAAGTCGTGATGCCATTGTGATTGATGTTGAGAATTTTATAGTGGTTTTGACCACCTCATCATCACCATCATGAAAGAACTCTGTCACCATTCAATTCGCGCCATCGCGCCAAGCACTCCCTAGATGCGTTAATTGGTGACACCCTTATTTTAATGTAAAATTCATTTCATGCATTAATTTCATTCATTTATTTTATCATTCATTCAAGAAAAGTACAATTATTGATTGTTTAAGTAAAGATTGATTAATTGTTTAAGAAAAGTAAATGATTGTAATGAAAAAAGTCCCTAAAAGACTTGTTTCCAGGAACGTTAACCGAATTAAAAAAAATTAGCTTATTTTTTTTAGTTGGTTTTGTTGGTTGTGTGCGTAAACGTAGTGTATTATATACTCTCTGGTTGTGTGCTTTTTTGATTGGATTGATTGGCAATTGGCAAATTTGCAATTAAAGAAAAGCAAATAAAGGAAGGGTTTGCTTAATTTGATTGAATTGTTTTAACACATTTTGATTCTCATAATGGAAAGGGAAGAAGGTGAAATGAGTGACGATAATACTATGATTGTTGATGAAGAAATGCCACAAACTGCTAACAATTTATTGGCAATGCACACAGTGGTATTTACAACTACTTTTTGTCTAATTATTAGCATTTATTTGAAAGGAATGATTAACTTGTACCTAATTGTGTTTCAGACATACAAAGCTGATAAAAATGGAGCTATTGTGCAAAAATTGGAAAAAATTGATGCTGTCAAATTGGAAGAACGTGCAATAAGATTTGGTCTTAACTTGCAGAATAACAAAGTAGTTACCCAGAGAGAAATTGATGAACTATATGCCAACTTTGGTATTGAGAGTGGCAATGAAAGGCACTTTCGTTTTGATTCAATTCATATTCATGGTGTTGATGGATTAACAACCCGAGATATATTTGAATATTTAGAAGATTTTAAACCTGTGTCCTTGGAATGGATTGATAATATATCATGTTAGTACTCTTTGTCCTCTAAGCCTCTATTATCCAAACATTAATGCTGTTCTTTGATTGCATTGAAGTCAATATTTTGTACTATAAGGCTGCCTGTTCATTGATGTAAAGTGAGGCTGTGGACAGAGAAACGAGGAAATAGGGGCCAATAGGGCTACATGAAATCTCAAACCGAAAGTTTTATTAAATGCTATAGGTTAATATTTCCTTGTTTCTCTGCTTTGCAGCCTAGCTCCATATCAATGGACAGGCAGCCTAATTGGAGAATTATTATTAATTATTAGTGAGAATAAACATGTTAATAAATAATAAGTAATGTTATTAGAAAGACTCCACAAGTTCTAGTATCTAAGGTTTATTAAGGGTTCTGAATCTATTTTGCAATGGACAAGGCCTGGTACAGGTCCATGCAGGAGAAATTTTGGGTGTTGATTTTGGGTTCTACTCTGCCATCATCATACAGCAACTTTTCTTCAACCTGGGCAATATAATTGTTTATCATAATTCCCATTAAACAGAACTATGTTCAGACTTCTACTATGTGTAGCCTTCAAAGCTTTTTTAAATTTATTTTCTACTTTCATGTCATTTGAGACAGATGGACAACTTTGAAGAAAGGCATTATGTGTCCTACAAAGTGCAGGAGACTGTGCACATGCACCAAAACACATGTGCATTAGTTCTTATTTTGTCATTAATTCTTAGTAATTAAATAAATCTGTTACAGGTAATATTGTTTGCCAGGACCATATATCGGCTGCTTTAGCTTTATTGGTTCACTCACGAGAAATAAAAAATGAAGAGTTGATCGACATGCTATCGAAAAAATCACCACATCACTGGAGAGAAGGGATGCCGCATCCCCAGAAGGACCTAATATTAATGAGGTTTGCTACTAATGGAGACAAAAAAATGACCAAAAAGATACCCGAGAAAATTACAAATGATTTCTATGATGAAACTATGGATTTTGTTAATAAAGATCCATGGGGAGATCTTTGCAAATCATGGGGAGTCTATGATCATCAAGAAACGTTTCAACGCAGTGCACCTACATTTGGAGATGATGATGACCCACCAAAAAATATATCAATAAAAAATAAAAAGTTAGCTATGCGATTAGGAAAAAGGAATCATAAGTATGAAGAAAATGATGATAGTAGTTCAGATTCTGAATGGAAAAAGAAATCAAAAGTTCCCAGAATGAGAATGCATGCTGACGATGAAGAGTCTAAGCTTAAGAAAAGGCCTTTAGATAATGATAGCGACCCACCAAATGATGATGTAGATGCTTATGCACCACTATCAGTAGAAGTTGTCAATTCTAAAACTAATAATTATAGTCCAAGAGTGAATACTAAGTTGTCAGACAAGTTTAAATTACAGGAAAGATTCAAGGAGAAACGTAGCATACAGTCGAGATTGGGATCAAAAGTTACAGAGGCTCGAGATGAGTGTTCAAGTGATGAATCTTCAGCAGATAGCACAGATCATAATGTAATGAGCAGGGTACAAAAAATAAATCCAAATTTAAACCCTAGTGCAAATTCTAGTGTTTGGTCTAGGTTAGAAGCTAAAAATTATCCTAAAGAAGAGCAAAGTGACTTACGTCGTATGTTAAAGTCAAAGAGACAAAATAAGGCAGATGACCTTAGACAAAGATTAGGTAAATCCAAGCAGTCGAATTTACGTATAGAAATTGACAATAATTATTCCAGAAGTTAACATTGACCTATAATTTTACTGCCACACTCAGAGACGTTAATTAACCATTTATGAGTATGTAATACAAGAAAATTTCAATCATGTTATTAATGTTAATTGACCTATCTTAGGTTGGCTGTTGGTGATGTATAATTTATACAGGGTGTAAAGTTGAGGTGGGGCAGTAAGGGCAGCTGCCAGATCCCTTGCTGCCACGCGAAAATGCTCTTGAGACTCACCCAACTTTTTGAGCGATGACAATCGACATTCACAGATTTTTGATAAAATGTACAGTCAGCGAGAAAATCGTCAGAATTGACAATTTTTTTTTAAGGTTTATAGAAAACCCACAAATCAAAGAAAACTTTATTCATACATTTTAGTAGGGTAAGGCAATGTGGAATTTTCTTAAGCATACAGATCATTAATTTTTATCGGGACGACCATTAAATACGATACCTACAAACTTTTTGCTACGTAGATAAAGCTGGCCATCATGGGTGAAAAGTTACCCAATACAACACTAAGAAGATAATTAAAATTTTGAATTATTATAGGTACGATATCTGATGTTTTATTTCAGGTTTTGTTCTTCACTGGAACGTTGAAATGGTTTCAAATCAAGATAATTTTAGATTAGGTAGAAGCTTATTTTTTCATTTTGTATCGTATTTATAGGTTTTTTATTTCTCAGAATACCGATTTATCCCATTTTTAATATCCTTTATGGAAGTTGTCCCGATAAAAATGAATGATCTTTATGCTTAAGAAAATTCCACTTCTACTAAAATGTATGGAAAAAGTTTTCTTCGATTTGTGGGTTTTCTAGTACTCTAACCTCAGTGGGTCTCAAAGAGTGTTTTCAATCCTCTAAGGGAATGGGATCGATTAGCATAAAAAAAAAATTGTCAATTCTGATGATTTTCTCGCTGACTGTACATTTTATCAAAAATCTGTGAATGTCGATTGTCATCGATCAAAAAGTTGGGTGAGGTGTCCTAAGACCATTTTTGCGTGGCAGCAGGATCTGGTAGCTGCCCTTACTGCCCCATCTCAACTTTCCACCCTGTATAATAGTAAATGTGAAAATAAGACTAGCATGGTATTCACAAAGGTATGTTTAATGTTTATATTAGGTCTCAAACACATTCAACTATTGTTTTATGGGTTTGTTATGATATTAAGATAATGAAATATATATGTATAAGTATCAGTATGTTTACATGTTACGCAGATTTTTTATGAACACAGTTGATTTAATAAAATAAAATTAAACAACTCAAAAATAATTGGAAACATTGCGTGTTCAAAATGTATATTCTAAAGGTATTAAGACTATTATTCAAGATAGCAAGTTCCCAGTAATCTAATGGGCGCAGCAAAATAAGGCGCAGGCAGTAAATTCTTTCATTAATAGAAATTCTGTCGTAAAACCTTTGTCGTTTTTTAAGTGGATCCATCCTTGTCTTTTGGGGTTGTCCTGTTGCTCAGCCAGCTCATTCATTCCCATTACTATTTTTATATCATGCGTGTCTCTTCTCGTCTGTCACTGGTGTCCTGATATAGGGATGTACTGTAGGGCATATTAGGAGAATCACCTTTCATCAATTGTGTCACAGGTGCTATCTTATATACTTATTGCTTATCTTGTTACCTTAAAATAGTTATGATCATCGTCGATCCTGAATGTTCAGTGCATTCACTATATTTACAATTATTATAGTATAATTATAAGTATTTTGTAATTAAATATGCACCATGCAAGTATATTATACTAGAATAGCTTTCTGCCCGCGAATTGACAACATTTCATTTTTTCAACATACATTTATTATGATGTTATATGAAATTAAACCGAAAATGAAGACACCCATATTTTTTATTTCTTTTGAATTCTGTCGTTTTCATACAAAAAATCATGATTGTAATACCGGTCATTCTAAACAGACGTAAGCGCCAAATGACGTCACAATCGTGGACAAATGGCGAAATCACTCTTGACGCAAAAAATAAAAAGATCACTTGTCAAAATTGACGAAATGGCGTTTTCGGTGTCGAAAATAAAAACATTTTATCTGAAATGTTTGAAATCAATTTCAAAGTAAAATACTTTTAAATTAAAGTTTATGAAGGATTTCAATTTAATGCTACTTTACTGGTGTTAATTTCTACGATGACGATTAATGATATTGGATTTGATTTATGACTGACGTCTGCATGTCTATGATAATTTTTTTATTCTTCCATCTAGGAAGGCAAACGGTATACTTCATACATCTACGACTTCGTCGACGTTATCGCATGGTTTAAAATTTTATTTTTTTTCTCTGTAATTAAGTAATAAAAAAAAATTTATAAAAATATTTTCGAAGTCAGGATTGGAAAATAAAGAAACGGTATTTTTATTTTGGGGGGTTGTCATTTTTGAAATGTTGTCAATTCGGTCGCGTGAACTATCCTTCCCCTTTTTAAATGATAACTTGAATATTTTAGTTTCAAATCTGCTCTACAAACATTTAACCCCCATTTCACCCCCTTAGGGGTACATTTTCATAAAGTGCTCACCTACATTATAAAAGGAAGCATTGTGCAATATTTTAAGTTTTTAATCCTTTTTGTTTTGGCTGTGCATGATACATCGGTCAGTTTTCCTCCTTTAGACAGATGACAGATTCGCATAGCCATAATTAATCATATATCATAAATAATGCATTAAAAATTGTATGACACTATATTTCTATACTATTTTATTGCAATGAAATAGAAGTTGGGGTATTTCCTACCTAAATCACGCCTATATCTTCGAAGGGGTGGGCAAGGCAGAGGTGAATTAACACCACGTTCGCCAAATACGCTAGGTCCCATTTAATAGGTGGCGAGCCTATTGCCATTCCTAACGGGCACGGAAAGGTATATCATTATGAAATTAAAATAATTTTATGGTTTCAGTTGCATATTTGTAGGATGGTATTTATTTGCAATGTAATCAAGAGCCCTATTACAAATCTCACTCATCTCATACTCAGAGGGCCGGTGCATCGCATTTCGTACTAATTTTGCAGTTATGTTTATCTTGTTGATTAAGGATAATAGGATGGATAATTGGATAGGATAATAAATTTGTAGTATAGATAGTAGTATACTAGTATACATTTTGCTCAAAAATATACAAAAAGGAGATATTCACAGTTATAGCTATTTTCGAAGTATTTTTGTTTTTACTAAGATTTTTTTTTCTATAATTTATTTATTTATTTATTGATTTATTGCAAACATTACAGCATTTTTAAAACCACAATTACAAACTTATTAATACAATCGTAAATAGCCAATTATAAAGTTTGACATATTAATTTTTTTAATAAATCAATGATGTTTAAAAATTCCGTTCGACTATATTACAGTTAAAATTCTATTTTTTCATTTCATATGCGTAGATCAGTAGTTCACTCCAGGGAGATCAAAAAAGGGCCTTCGCGCATTTTAATTCTTTCTCTATAATTTTGGGTTTGGTTTGGTTATATTTTCAAAAACCGAGGCCGCTACGAAATATGCCAATATCTATTCAACACAATTCACTAAGTCAAAATTGTCAATGTAGTTTTGTTTTTGAGATCAAGAACGCCAAAATTGGCCATTACGTAGTATTGTATTCTCTTTGATTTTACGCAAAAATGACAGACAAAATGTAATAGGGCTCTTAAATAAATTCAATAAATAAAACTAGGTAGTTAATTTAATCATTGCTTTTAATGAACTTACTTAAATGTTAAAAATATGTACATTTTACCTAAATAATAATATTAATTTATATGGACATTTTGTTATTCCTTACGATTGTTTTTAATCGTTACATGTTATTGTAAACAGCAAAGGAGTAATCAGTCACATCAGGTGATGCATCACCAAATTATATTATCATAGTTCATTCTAAACCATTTCTTTACCCTACTCAAGATCTTTATACCGTAGCTGACGTCTTGACTGTCCGTTAACTATTCATTTTTAATACGGTATTAGGTTTAATACGGTTTTAACAGCACTCCCTAACTACATATGATCCATCACTAAACTCAAATAAAAGACTCAAACATAAAGTTTTACCATCTTAAAACACAATACAATACAGCGTTTTCAAGAAGATTCTTCGGTTTTATGGGTAGTTACTTATATGATAAAATAATTATAGAAATAAATATATATCCGTTAAATAAATACGATTGCAAGAGCATTACTAATACTTGGCTATAATCATCCCATGGGTGTCGTAAAAGTCGACTAAGGGAAATTGCCCCGTGTAGACCAATAAGCACCTTGGGGCAAATGGTGGAGGGCAAACCACCAACAACAGTATACCCAAAGAGGGTTGGTGTCAGGCAGGCGGCCGGCTGTAAAACCTAAGCCAAAACTTTGGGCAGTATGGATTGGAATGGTCCGTTCTGTCTCTTTTCTATACATTCATTCATCACTAGCACCGTGATGGATGATATGAATCAAAAGGGAGTGAATAGTTTGATGACGGCTGACCGATATGAATGGAAGAGAAAACATACTGCGCCGACTCCAGACAGACTGGGAACAGGGCAGGGAGAAGAGTTATAAAAAACATCATTAATTTCAATTAAATAATCCTGAGTGCCTCTGCACATCTAATTTTAATCTAACAGGCGTTAGACTGATAAACAGAGCCGCTCCAGTTTTTGGCCTAGGTTTTACAGCTGATGTTGGTGGTCTCACTATAGAAAAATATGATTGTCGTTTATTGTTGTTGTTTGGTTTAATAGCAATTTATCATATACATTTTGAAGGCGTTTAGAATAGTAATCTATAGACGTTTGGTCTGGTGTTGTGAAATCACAAATATATTTAAACAAGGTTTGGTTAAATATGATATTTGTGACTTTAAAGTTTTAATTAAAAATACAAAACAGTAAATAGTATCTTTGTATAATGAAATCTGTAAAACAATATAATACTTACTGCTATTATATATGTGTTACAAAATGTGACTAATCTTTTGCCACAGACAAAGGAATATTAAGGGCCTGTTTCACAATCGACATGTAAGTTCTGAGTAGCTTACTTTGCAGATGATTTGACAGTTGTAATATGAAATTTATGTCAATTGAACTACCAAGTAAGCTACTCCGAACTTGTCGATTGTGAGACAGGCCCTAAGACACGATTGTATGCAGAGTTTCCAGGAGATTTTTAGATTTAGAACTCTGTCAATCGAACTTCAGATTATTACTTCTATACTAAAGGGTAGGTACTTAATAATATGAATGTTGTCAAGTGTCTCAGTACTAATAATTATAAGACATTAAGACACTATGTGGTTACAAAGCGAAATAACTTTGATAAATATTAGAATAAAAAGACAAACAGTTATTAAATTTGGATTACTACAATCATAATAAATTTGTATACAATTTTTACAAAACTTATTTAAATTATATATCCCATCGAACAAATATTAATTATTCGGTATGTGGCATGTAATAATTAAATAAAAATAAACCGATAACAAGTAATAGTAGATTTTCCATCAAGTGCACAAAACGAATCATTTTTGTCCGAGACTTTTAGCGGCCCGAGCCGAAGGCGAGGGCTGATAGTAATGTCGAGGATAAAAATGGTTTTGTGGACGAGTTAGAAACTCTGCTTTTCACTTTGATTGCGAGGAAATAAAACAGTAATTTATCTTAACATTTCTTAAAATTCAAACTAAATTAGTACAGTTTTGAATACTGAAGGAAATTGTTTTTCCCATTGATATTAGGCTTAGGGTGCAAACATATACAGCCAAGTATGAAATTAATTTTGAAATAATAATTTTCTTAAATTAATTTAATAACCTACCATACCTACTTGAATTATAATTTTTGTATCTTTTATGTCTTAAAAACACATTAGGCAAATAAATTTAAGTAAATATTAAAAAATAACAAATTTTATCTCTGAGTTTCTTATTATGATTGGCTGCATGGCTCATTTTCTTTGCCATAATATAGACACATTTATGAGTAGATACGTTAATGCTCTAGAGCACAAAATTCGATTTTGTGCAGCCTATATCCTGCACAAATAAGCACTTTCAGAGCATGAGAAGTGAAAAATGTTTTTAATGTATGTGCGTGATTGCATTAAGGTAACTTACATACATAACGTTTTCACTTAATATAATTGGCGAGTACCATTGTGTAATTAGACAGACATTGTACATTTTGAGTAACTTGTTAGAATTTACAGCAGTGCCTTTCTTTGAAAGCTATGTACAAACTAGAGAATTTTATGTTAGTAAGCTAATTAGATAAATATTTTTACTGTTTGCTTATTAAGTAATGTGTATGTGTAAGTAGGTATATTCAAATAAAGATTATCAAATATAGCTTGCCCTTATTTATAATTGACGAATATTGCGCTACTTTCTTTATGTTAACGTTTCTAATTAAACCAAATTAATTTGATAAGAATAATCCCGAAATAAATTTTAGATAGAATTTATTTGACAAAACTGCTTCATCAATATTTTAGTACATGATAATTGGAAATAAAATAATGTAAGATTTTGGTGGTAAGAAAAAGAATGTCGAAAAATTATGGTCTTGATGCGGGAATCACATTTTATTTCTACATTGCGAGGGTATAAGTTAATTAGTGTCTTGGTTGGCTGAGCGGTCAGGCACCTTCTTTTTCTAACCACCAAAATCTTTGTACTAATTTTTATAACATTTATATAATGTTGAAATCAAAATCGAATAGAAAATAATTAAACTTACAAAATTTTTAAGTTGCAAATATAATTATGCGAACACAATTGACATTTGAATTCCTCATAGCAAACATATATTTTTAAAATTTTAGACTTGTGAATGTCACTGTAATGGACATACCTCTAAAAGGAGACCGTGTTACCGATACCTATAATGTATTTCGACCAAAGTAGTCCAAAAGTAATCAAAGTAGCAAACTTCAGCATTACACTATAAACTTTAAGAACTTCAAAATAATGGGCCTTAATTAATTATTACTATTATAGTTCTGGCACATGAAAATATATGACACCAGTGTGATAATTAAAAAATATTTTAAACAATGTTACTAGCATAATATTTACAATAAGTAATCAAGATGTTGTAAGAATAAAAATATAGTGGTGAAAAAACTAATGCTTTTCTAAGTGCTGAAAGTACATATTTAATTCATACTTATTGAATACTTTATAAGTGGTACAAATATATTCCAATTTAGCATGTTATAGGATAACATGTAGCTTAGTTAACAAATACTATTCTAAAAATAAATACCAAACTTTAGAAATTTAGTTGTTACATAAATAATAAACTAAAAATAAAATAAACAAGTAAAAATGTATTTATTGCACATGGCTGATGTGATAGCATTGCACACTTAATAAGCCTGAATTTAGGGCCTGTTATTCGAGTTGTAGTTATGTTTAACAAATGGTTCAACCATCTATTAAAAGTCTCAAAAAGCCATTAACACAGAGATTATTGCAAAAGTCTGACAGATCACTGTGCAGTAAATTTTTGTATACAATACATGTATTTTACAATTTCAACAATCACAATACTACTTTAACAAAGGGTAAAGAAAAAAATATTGTCACACAAAACCTTCGATTTGGCGTGATACAATAAAAAAGGTACAACACGATATAACAAAAGACACATTAATTAATGTGACATCTCATAATTAACACTAACGCAATTAACGAATGTTGTAAATCAATATGCTAAAGATATACACGATGATCTTTTCACAAAGAAATGGAATGTCTCAGTCTTTGATTAAGTACCACCCGCTCTAAGGCTCACTTTTAAGAGTATTAACATATTTAACAGGCTATCTATAATTTTTTCGAAAATCTTTTTATTAAGTATTTTCACTTTGTCGAAATCGTATACAATTTTTATGTTTACCAACTTTTTCATTTAACACTTTTTCTTATTCAAATTTAATCTAGTATCGCCAAAAGTAAAAAAAAATCCAATGAAAACTGTTTTTGTAAAAACGAAACTTATTTGAAAAACGTTGTCTCAAAAAATATTTATGAAAAATAATCTATCGGTATTAGAAATTTTGACATCTGTCCGAACACTTATTTAAACAGAGTTTCGAAAGTATAATAGGTTACCTATTCATCTATAATAAGTGGAGAGAAACATTGAATGGCACAGCAAACTATGTAAATGAATTTTAATCTAAAATTATATAATGATAATGAGTATACAGTGCAATAATAAAAGAAGCTACTGCCATTTGAATATTCCTGTTGTATAAATTTCCATTTATGTCAAAAATAAAATACCATTTTTGACTAGTGCCATTGAGGGTTTTATAAGTAAAATTAACTCAATGTTTGAGAATAACTTGATAAAAATACACTACCAATCTATTAAAATTACTCTTAAGTCAATTTAACAAAAAATAAATTAGATTTAGAATGTTTAGAGTAACGCAGTATAATAATTAATTAGATTTACTTAGATTTCCGTTCCTTTTCATGTTTTTCTTCTTTTCTGCTGGTCCCATCTTCTTTCTTTTTAGCAATTAAAGTGTGCTTGGCTTTCTTTAATTGTTTTTTGACTTTGTCTTTTACTTTGCTCTTCTTTGGTGGTGTTAAAACTTCAGCGGACTTGATTGATGAACTATTTGATTCACTATTTCTTTGTGCTGAAAAATATTAATTTCATCATTAAAACCTAAATCTCATATTTACCTGTCAACTGTAATTACAAAGAAAGAGAGTAAAATTACGTATTAGGATAATCATTGTTGTAAAATAAATTCATAAATAATGTTCTATTTGAAGTAAACAAATAATAAAGTGGATTTAAATTTAATCCGCATAGAATTGACAACGTTTCATTTTTCAACATACTTTTATTATGATGCTATATGAAATTAGACAGAAAATGAAGACACCCATATTTTTTTTTGTATTTTGTTTTCATACTTTTGTATGAAAACGACGGAATTCATCATCATCATGATTGATTGATGATGATGAATCATGATTAAAAATCCGGTCATTCTAAACAGACGTAAGAGTCAAATGACGTCACAGTTACGAAACAATGGCGAAATGACAATCTGGCGTTTCCGGTCGCAAAAATAAAAACATTATTTGAAATGTTTGAAATAAAATTTCAAGTAATATACGTTTTAAATTTGTTTAAATTAAAATCTCCGAAGGATTTCAAATTTATTGTTACTTTTTTTTTTCGACAACGACAATTATTAATGACAATGGATTTGTTTCATGACTGACAGATATGGTATTAATTCATTGCGTGACTGTGACGTCATCCCATGTTTTTTACATTTTTTTTTCCCTGTAATCAAGTAATAAAAAAATGAAAAATAAATATTTTCAAAGTCAGGATTGGAAAATAAAGAAACGGTATTTTTATTTTGGGGGTTATATATAATTTTTGAAATGTTGTCAATACCTAGGAGAAATATACAGGGCGTCCCACGGCCATGCCGGAGGGAAAATATATTAAATATTGAACGTAGGATATTTTACTAAAAGAAGACATCGTTTTATTTTTAATAATAAGTAGAACTGCATTCACAGATTTTTTTTAAATCGCCTACCTCAACCGGGAATCGAACCCGCCAAATGTGATAGAAAAATTACTTGTATTTTATAATAGCGTTTGAAAGGGCTACTCATAAGCATTATATTTTCCTAAATAACCTAGCACATTAAATGAAACTAAGATCATAAAATTTTTCATTTTATTTAAAATTTTGTTCAGGGAAATTTCCTCTGACTTGGCCATGCTTCCAACAATTAACATTATCATTTCAATGACCTACCCACTTGAGATACGAGATTTCCGTGGTGTAACCCCACTTGACATTTGGTGGGTTCGATTCCCGGTTGAGGTAGGCGATTTTAAAAAAATCTGTGAATGCAGTTCTACTTATTATTAAAAATAAAACGATGTCTTCTTTTAGTAAAATATCCTACGTTCAATATTTAATATACTTTCCCTCCGTGTGGCATGGCCGTGGGACGCCCTATATACAATCACCTACTCTTATTCCAAATAAAAACTCTCGAAGCGTAAACTACTGGGATTAAATGTTTTGTTAATTTATGAATTTCCCAAAAAAAGCGACACCAATGCCTCATCATTATATAACAATTATAAGGACATCACTCCACTACCTCGTTTACTGGCGATGGACGAAGCTATGGCGATGTCTTCCTGCCGCTCGCGGCGTCTTTCCGAGTCAATCTGCTGCACAAGCTCGTCACGCATACGCACAATCTCCACCAGCCTTGACACAAGTTGTTCTTCGCGAGCCTGCGATATTATAGTGTTTTTGGACATGGCCCTAGCCAAGTGGCCAAGCAAATGTTTGAAACTGACTTATTACAGAGAAAACGAAAAAGTGTTAAAGAGAAACGTCAGTTTCATACCTTTGTATTCTATGTGTTCGAATATAAAAGCCATTTGGCTATGCCCCCATTACAGTATGAGAACTCAAAAACGGTAAATGATACAATAAAACTATAGTAGGTACCATTACATGTTTTTTTTTTTAACTTTGCTATAATATTTTTTAAGAGGAGCTCGCTAGCGCAGTGGCACAGCGCGCTCGGTCTTCGGTTGCGTAAACTAAGCACTGTTCGCTAAGGCCGGTCATTGGGTGGGTGACCAAAAATTTATTCTTTCGAGTTCCTCCGTGCTTCGGAAGGCACGCTAAGCCGTTGGTCCGGGCTGCATCGCAGTCGTTAATATCCACCAACCCGCACTGGGCCAGCGTGGTGAGTTATGGCCCCATTTTCCATCCGGCCTGTGCCCCAACAGTGGCGACATTAAAAGGCTCCCTTCAGCAGAGGTTTAAGACAACTCTCACATTTCGCTAACTATGTTAGATTTCATGTAATAGGCGGCGAACCTATTGCCACTTATCGGGCACGAAAATCACAGTATTTTGCTAGTATAATATGTTTTCTCATGCGAATATTTTGTGCATATCTAGATTTCAGGCGGCCGGAGTTATGTCACCTGTGTGGCATTTTACCCAATTTAGATAGATCTGATTTTTAATACCTACTAACAACTAGTACTTTTAAAAATGTAAGTTACAATACAAAGAATGTTATATCAATTCGTACCTTATCAGAGTCAATGCGATTAACCGCTGGTCTAGACTGTATGATTCTTATTTCATGCTCTATATCCGCTTGCTCTTGTTCTAGTCTCTGTTGTCGGCGTCTGGAAATCGTAATTTATGGTCATTAATAAGCCGGTTACAGATACGTCGCAATAAAAAAAAAAACTAAATAGCTACACAGGCCAATACCCGCCCGGCTAGCAATAACACCGAAACACAACACCATGATAAAGCCATTTATCGCTTTGAACTGTCAAATATCTATTGAGTTTTGACAGTTCATCGCGGTAAATGGCTATATTAAATAGTGTTTCGGTGGTCATGCTAGGCGGGCCAACCTCCTGATCACGCTAGTTTTCGTCATACTTACATGTACATTAGCTCAGTTTGTTTTCGAAACAGGTCATTCTTCTCATTGACTAGTTCGCAGAGCTGTATTACTAAGTCTTCCACTTCCTCCTGTGGTACCGATATTGGCTCCTCACCTGCGAACGTGTGTAAAAGAACTTATTCTCACTTGTTCCAGTCATTTGTCAATTTACCATTTGTTCAAAACCATTACTGATAGCCTTATATGGGGATAATAACGTGTTGTTATGTAATGTATTTTTGATCTGTCGTAACCATTTTTTTTAAATCAAACCAATTCATTGTCACATATTGGATACATTTGAGCAATATTTCTATACGGGATTAAGATCCATATTGAACCATCAGTTATGATGACTGAAATTATTAGGAAAAAAAATTTGCAAGATGGACGAGGAGGTGTATAGTTCATGTAAAGGGAGGAAAAAACCTGACTGAGTTTCTTGCCCGTTCTTCTCAGGCCAGGGCCTCCTGGTAGTTTGGGAACGGATGGCGTAAATTTCTTGTCTTGACGATTCATGAGTGTATTGTAATCATACCAGATATGAATAAACGAATTTTGATTTGATTTGATATGAGGCCCAAAATATAACTTTGTTCCAATTTCGTGTTCCATGTTCGAAGTCTCATTTGACTTAAGTTGACGGCTTATCGCATTGGCACATCGGGAAAAAAATTCAAGTATGTATAGGAAGGTTTATGAAATGAAAGTGTCAAACCAATAGAAAAATTAAACGTAAAAAAATTCTTTTATGTATACAGTCAACGGCACTACAGACTACCCAAAACTGTCAAATTCCTTCAATCGATTGTCCACCTTAACTTGTTGTAAGCACAAAGTCGATTGAGAAAATTTGACATTTTACGGTAGTCTGACGTGCTGTTGACTGTACCTACCATATCCAGCTATCTAAAGATATCCAGCACTTCATTAGCCGTCCATTTTTTCCGCAACTGTTATTTTATTTATATATTTTAACAACTATAATAATTTGATGTGCTTCTAAGCATGTACTGTCAGTGTGATGGAGTCTTCACAGTGCCCAAAATACCGTTCAAAAAATCCGCTCTTGGTTGTTGTTGTTTTTTTTTATGTTTTTTATTTTGAAACAGTTTAAAAATACTATTATTATTAGGAAGACAGGTGTGAAGCCAAAGATATGTGCCGGAGTGCGATTTACCCTCACACTTGTCGCGTATCATCTGCTCGATGAGCACGCCCTGCCGCTCCAGGCCCAGCTGCTGCGTCTCCAGCAGGTCCAACTGCACTTGCAGGTCTTCGGACGACATCTGCATTTTCACCTCGCGTCGTTCAGGAAGGGGGAGGCCTGGCGCTGGGCCTTTGGTTTTCTTACTACCTGCAGGGTTATATTAGTAATTTATATAAGTAGGTATGGTCGACACCACAGAAGATAGCGCTGTGTTCTGCGTGCAAGGATCTGAAACTCGTATGAGTATAGTATACAACTAAGAGCGCTTACGCACTACGTCCGATTCGAATCCGTGAAAATAATGGTCCGTTGTAGCCGTAGAACTATTACTATAGCAACTTGCGCACTACATCCGATCGCTGTCCGAGTTTTCTCGAAAAATTATTTTTCAAATCCGCTTATGTAAGCGCTTTAAGGTCGACACCACAGACGATTACGGTGTGTTCTGAATGCAAGGGTCTGAAACACGTATGAGTATAGTGTTCAACTTGTGGTCTGATAGAGGTTTGTTTTGAAGAAATATTTTCAACTAGGCAGAATTCGAATTAGGAATATGGGTGATGACAAGACTGTGCTGGCCAAGACTAAGAAGACGTGAACTCTATTCATAAGTAACTTCAAAGGGCCACTTGATGTCATCTTCTATCAAGTACGAATCACTGATACCACTCATAGAAGGGTTTGTTATCAACATGATAACAAATCGGATGACATTATACAGCTAATATTATTGTATCTAATGGTTACCTTGAGAAATATTTAAGATTTTTGACAAAGTAGAGTTCACGTTTCACTTTTATATATAATCAGTAATAACAAAATCAGCGGTAGGTTAAGAAGTATATTTAACTGCCGCTAAAATGATGCATCACTTACCATTTTGATGTAAATACCTCTGTAGCGGAAATTATTATCTACTGGCATCATTTGCTTTACAAATTAGTAAGCATAAGTGGGTAATTGGGATAAAAACGCGTGACACACTCTTTCCCGGGGCGGGAACTCCGTGTTCGCATAGCGTGGCGTAGGTGGAGCGTTAGGGCACGTTCCCACTGTGTCGAGACGACAGATAATCGTGTAGTTTTAAGTGTCATGGATAATATATTTGAATGGAGGTGTTCACATAAAGAACGACATGATGTACTGTCGTCTACGACCTTTTTTGCAGTGACGACAGATTGTCATGACATTGGGAACGGCTAGCACGACAGTTGTAAAACGATACTTGCTAATGATGTGTAAACGACAAAGCGACTGCCGTGAAACGATAAATTGTCGTCGCGACTAGAAGCAGCTAGAGACGACAGTCGTCCGACGATTAATTATCCGTCACGACATAGTGGGAACGCGCCCTTACTATTCATGCAGGGGGAATCAACCGTGCGGAAAGATCAGAAAATCTAAGCTGCACAGAGAATACTAGCAACATTGAAAATTTTAATATTTAATCGCGGTTGTATGTTTGTATTCGTAAGTCAAGATAAAGTTCTGTCTGCTACAATTGAGTGTCGGTTCCAATGTGAGCATAGCTAGTAGGTATCGTAAATTAGGTAGACTTCGAAATCGAAAATTGATCAGATTAGATTTAGTTCTGTAATACAAAATTACAAAAAATTCTTCACTCTCCACCCAAAACATTCGTACATTTTTCAACAAGTGCACAAAACGTATCAATTTTATCCGAGATAAAAAGAGGATAAAAATGGTTTTGTGGACGCGTTATAAACTCTGCTTTTCACTTCGATTGCGAGGAAATACAACAGTAGTTTATCATAACATTTCTTAAAATTTAAAGGTAATTTAATACAGTTTTGAATACTGAAGGAAATTGTTTTTCCCATTGATATTAGGCTTGGGCTGCAGACCTATACAGCCTAGTATTAAAATAATTTTGTAATATTAATTTTCTTAAATTAATTAAATATCCTACCGTACCTACATAAATTTAAATTTTAATATCTGTTATGTCTTACAAAACACTTAAAGTAAATATTATAAAATAACAAATTCTATCTCTGAAACTTCTTAGTATGTTTGGCTACATGGCTCATTTTCTTTGCCATAATATAGATACATTTATGAGTAGATACGTTAATGCTCTTGAGCACAACATTCGATTTTGTGCAGCCTATATCCTGCACAAATGAGCACTTTCAGAGCATAAGAAGCGAAAATGTCATTTAAGACGCCGCGTCGCGCTGTCCTGTAATAAAAATGGCGGCTTACAATACTGCCACAGCAATATGTCAAACCTGTTTTAAAGTACTACAAAACAAAAAGTACTAGTATTAAGGTACGCGTACTTAAAGCAACACACATGCGAAAAATGCATACATGCTCGTTTCGTCTACCAGCCTTTTTAGAATATCAGTCTAGTCAAAACTAACATACTGTCAGATATGTTGACGCGTACACCAGATGAGTCGATGCCTTTGTCGAGGGAACCGCAACCACCTGACATGGTAGAGATGCTGTCCGGCGGCGTGGGAGCTAGTCGCTTCTTCTTGAGTCGAGGAGTCGATAAGCCGACCGATTTCTAGACGTGAAAATCAAGTTACAATTATTCAATTTAATAGAGTTTAAGGCAAAATAAAAAGCCTCATTAATGACTGTTAATTAAAGGCAGGGTTGTCATAAAATTCTTAAAAAAATTGCAACAACATACTCAACAGAAATAACGTGACAATAATTATCAACCAACAAAACCTTCCATTCTTTTGTCAATATGAAGAACTAAAGCACAGTGTGTAATAGTTATTTATCACTAATAATCTTTATTCAGCTGTCTTTTATTGTATGCCTTTATATTTTATTAAGGGCCTGTTTCACAATCGACAAGTAAGTTCGAAGTAGCTTACTTTGCAGTTCAATTGACATATATTTCATATGAGAACTGTCAAATGGACTGTAAAGTAAGCTACTTCGAACTTACTTGTCGATTGTGAAACAGGCCGTAAGTGTAAAAAACGGGCTTAAATAATAATGCCTGTAAGTATTTAATATGTGGCTGTCTCCGGAGTACTAATGATAATAAGGTCCAAACTTCTTAAGTCATTCTATGTGTGTCAAACACTCCAAAATTATTTAGAATAATAATAATTATGCTGTTTAAAATCAAACTCAAAAAATTGCATCTATGTCAACCGCCCAAATTTATGGGTATCGTACCTATGTATATTTTGACCAATATGTTTTGTAGTTACTGTCCAATCGATATATTAATGTAGAATAGTAACATCTAAATTCCGCTAAGGATTTTTGAAAAGCCTGCGTCAAAATAGGCTTAAGTGTAAGAACGAGAAATGGATTTACTTGATCCGAATGTACAGTGGAGTTGTATGAGCCGAGTGACGATATGCTGGCGACATCGTCCATGGAAGTGGACGGCTGGTCAAGGGGGTCCTCCGACACCGTGACAATGGGTGGCGGCGGCGGCGCCTTCGTCTTCTTTCGGCGAGGCGTACTCGAAGGCAAGTTGGGAGTACTCGTCGCCATCGAAGACTTGTACATTTTCGAGCTTCACATAACAAAGAACAGAGTGAACGCTAGTGAGATATATCAGGGGGCCTAGACAAAGTAACATACCGACAAAGATAACGAAGTTCGATAAAGCAAAATGTATGGGATTTGACGTAAGTCGTCGTGAAATCACGTGACCAAAATCGTCTTCGTAAGTTCCTAGTTATGTTGGTAGCGCAAGCTAAGACGCTGTAGATACCAAAGTAACATGGCCGATCGTGACGAACTTCGACACGTTATCGTTATGAAACGATTGCCACTTGGCTACGGGCCCTGCCCGGCTAGCATGACTACCGAAACACGGATATGCACGGCAATTTATCGCTTTGAACTGTTAAAAACCATTGGACATTTGACAGTTCAAAGCGACAAATGGATTAATCTTAAAGACATTAAGGCTATATTAATAGATACAGCATATAATAGCTTAAAATTGTCAAAAATCCAATGATTTTTGATAGTTGAAAGCTATAAATTGCCATGCATATCCGTGTTTCCGTGGTCATGCTAGCCGGGCAGATAGAAGATGAAAGATTGATGGCAGAATGTTATGCATAATGAAAATTAATGACTATAACCGAGACGGACATTTAAGGTCAATAAACATTAATATGTTGATGATGAAAAATGACAATTTAGAGAAAGGAAATGATTATTTACAATAGAAATCTAGGAGAAGAAACAGTGGTAGGTAGGTAATATGAAATAAATAGTCAAAGCTAATGAATGATTGATGTTTTATAAGGAAATAAATTTTTATCTAAGACGAAGGTAAGTATTAAGAGTAGTGTCTAAGATTTTTTTTAATTATATGGAAATATTTTTGGATCTTATAGATTTGTAGATAATTATGAATAATTATTAATAACTACAAGGTACACTTTAAATTACATAGAAGAATTGGCAGTATTTAATAATTATCGATAGTCACCAGTAAAGAAAGTTCTTTCGAGGTCAAAAGCAGTGCTTGAATAAATTTGAAATCGATTAGTTATGCAAATAGAAAATCCCGTTATACAAAAACCTGTTGTATGTAAGTATATTAAGTATTTAAAGATGTGACCTGGCTTTTGCAAACAATAACCAATAATTATTATTTAAAACGAATATAGTAAGAATAAAAAGTAATTTAATATAGAGGTGAATAGCAAATGATTGTTTAGTTTTGATGATAGTTTGGTAGTGCAATATAATGGGCATAATAAAGGGTAGGTAACTGACATAATTTATGTCTCACCTCTCTGCTGGTGTTTCCTCGTCTTCTGTTGAAGGTTCTTCACCATCAGACCAGAAAGGGTTATAAGCTTTTATTAACCTTTTCCTGTTGAGGAATAATATTGCGGATTTAAATAGAAATCAATAAAAAAAAGTCTGCAGGTTACAAAATTGTACTCACACTGGTTGTTGTTGGTTAACAACTTTTGGTAATGGTGGGATGTCATCATCTTCATCACTGCTGCCAAAGGGATTTGTGCTTACATTTTTTGGTGGCTCGGGTGGTACTTCCTTAAAAAATATATTAAGAGTACATACATACATAAATCACACCTATATCTCCGAAGGGGTAGGCAGAGGTGAATTAACACCCACGTTTCGCCAATTATCCTACTGGGACCTAATGGTCCCATGTAATAGTTGGCGAGCCTATTGCCATTTATCAGGCACGGAAATCGCAATACAATGTTAGGTGGCCTAAAAGGAATGTGCTATCCATTACCTACTCATTGCTGTCTTAACCCTTAGTCGCCTTGTACGACACCCGCGGGAGAGAAGGAGGTGGTGACTATTGTATTCTGCTTTGCAGTCACCACACGGCGTAATGAGTAAAAGTACCTATTTACAAGTGTTTTATTATTTACGTATAATAAAAATGTAATATATTAAGTATCGCTAAATGCAAAACACCAAAAGTATACGACGATCTGATGACGCGGGAAGCCACTGTATGGTAGTTGTGCAGGACCGATCAAGTTACGAGTTGTTAGGCCTATGTGTAACTTAACTATGCGGGTGTCTCTTGCTGAAATCAGGATGTTCATAAAATTTAAATAGTATAAAAGCAAGCTCATTACCTCTTCTTCATCATCAAATGGGTTAAGATGGTCGGGATAGATTTCGGTATCAGTTTTAGTAACTTCATGTTTTATTGGTGACACAGATTTATCTAAGGATGTGTGCAGCTTTTTTCTTCTAGGAGGTACACTTATACTTATTTCAGATTCTTTTTCATATTTAAGTGATTCAGTGACATCTGGGAGACTTTCACCAGTATTTGCTGTTGTAATATGACCTTTTGCTAATCTAGAATCGTCAGTTATATTATTGTTTTCCTTAACATTAGTATTCAATATGGTTTCTAACTTTTGTTCTTCAATTAAATCTGCATCTTGTGCTTTAATTATATCACTAGGACAGTCTTCTATGATGTGCGTTTCTTGTGTGGATTTTAAACCATCTAATGGTGCATTTAAAATTATATCATCATTTGACAGTTGAGTTTGTAGAAAATTAAATTTATTAATATTGCTTTTGTAAAGTTTCAAAGGCATATCTTGGAATGGTGAGCTTTCTTTTTCTTCTATTATATCCTTATCTTTAATAGCTATATTAGAGTCAGTTTCTGTGTTTGATTGATCAATATTTGTTACATAACTTATTGCAGTTGGTGAACTTAATTCCCTAATTTTACTACTATCTAAACTCTCTTTTAATGATAAATTACTAATTTTGTCGTTAATTGTGTCTTTTTCTTTTTCTGAATTCTTCTCAAACATATTTATTTTTTCTGAAATGTATATAAAAATAGGTTACTTGTTTTATATTCCAAATTATACATATATAGGTATTATGTGCTACCTGAAAACGTGATGTGAAAAACTAGAATATTAATGTGTAAGGGTGTATTTGCAAATTTGTGTGGATTTGCCTTTTGTATTTCACAATGACTACATAAATGATCACAAGTAATGAAAACCTTTAACATAGAATTTCTAAAGTTTTCCTGGTTACTGTTAAAATAGTTAGATAAGTCACTGAAAGGGCTTATTGTCTCACATCGGATGAGACTAAAAACTATCAAATGCTCTTTGATATTGTGATCTTAGTGAAATTTAGTATTGGTATTAAACAAGATTTTAGTGAAGTGTTGCATGTGAGTGTATAGACCTGTCATATTGTATAGATAGCTTCAACTCTAATTGAAAAAAAAAATTGATTCCATTTTGAAACAATAATTAACACTGTTCAGACAGTACTTGAGTTAATTTTTTTAAATATTTCATATGTGGGGCTATACACAGTGGGCTACTTTTTCCATCCTCAACATAAATGCAAAAATTTTGTAAAAAAAAGGCTCCAAAACTAAAAACTCCATCATACTGTAGTAGTACTTCCTCTGTAATTTATTTTCATTATAAGTTACTTCATTTGCCAGTAAAACATTAATTAATCCCTGCATTTTCAAAACATAACATTTTCACTTACTGATAATTTTGTAAGCAGTGACATTTTTCCCAATAGTAAACAATTTGTTATATTATTAAAAAATTATTATAATTAATTACCATTATAAGAATTAGCAATCATAATTTGTACAAACATTAGGCCAAGTGTCAAGTTTAAAAAGTAGTACAGAAGAAACTTACCAAGAATTGACAGAGGCCTTGCCCGGTTCTTAGCGCTAATTGACTCTTCTTTAAAACCTTCAGAAGTTTTTACCGGAGAGTCATCAGTAAATGCAAGCATTCCCATTTGATCATGATCATTATTATTAAGAAATTTCGATAAAGTTTTTTCATTTTTACAACTATCACAGTTAAATTCAGATCCTTCTATAATATCAAAGTTTTTAGGATTTAGGTGTCCAGAACATTTAGAACACCGAAAACATCTTCTATGGAAAAGTTTGTGAGATACAATTAGGCGTTGTGCCAGGTACACAGGCAGTCCGCATGCAGCACATTTGTCAAGTCCAGACTTGCCAAACTTGACCGGAGTCTACAAAAGTGAAAGAGAAAAAGTTTGAAAGATAAAAGATAAACATTCAAATAGTCTAGAGTTGCAAACATACACTATTGTAGTGAGATAAGTATACATGTAACATAATACTTACGGTTGACGGAGCCGCAGATATTGTAGGTGACTTCGGTTCAACATCTGAAGACTTTGTGTGCACTGTATATAACATTTGAAACAAATTATTACAAACCGATACAATCAGAAGTAATAAATTAAAAACCAAAGAAAATACACAATATTTTAAGGTTGATTACCAGTGTGTCCAAGTCGTTGGTAAAATTGAGACAAGTATGTCAATATTGACAATCTATCAGGTACATCACTTGTTACCATATCTTCAGGGTCAAGTAGTGCTGGAATACCTAAATGTTTTTCTGCAAGACTAAAAGCTAACTGATTGTTTTCATAGATGTTTTCTGGTTTTAATTTAGTTAGGTCACTGAAAAATAATTACCAATAATTTTAAATTACAAATTTTAAATTAGAACAATTTAGTGCAATTAAACTTACATCAAATCTGGTCTGAATTGGTGGACTAATGCACAGAATGCAATACCATTACGCCAAGAAGTGGTCATGTTCTCTATCTGAACATCTGGGTAATCTTTGACGAGACGTTTGCACCATATCTCCAAAGCCTTAGTACCTTTTCTTTCAGACATATTTTATAAAACATCAACAGCGACACGTTTGAAAATAACTCATAATCTTGAAATCTTCTAAAAGAAATGACTCATAATTTAAGTTGAAGTAGTTTAACAATTGTTTTTAATTCTTAACCAATTTAACAGTGCATTTAAATAATTACAGAGGTCGGTACTATAGGTTTCAATAATAAATATTTCGAACTATTGTAAGGGTATTTTTTGGATGTAAAAAAATGTAAAAGTTTCTTCAAGTTTGTGAGTTTTGTGACCACAGGTTACCACAATAGTAACCACTATTGTTGTACCCAAAGAGTATATAATACACTACGTTTACCTTCGGTCTTCGTTCATTTGGCTCACTTGATTGACGTGAGTGACGTGACTAATTCAGTGTTGCCGCTGGGTAAGCTTTGGGTTGACGTACACAAGAACCGTCATTGACGTATCGGAACAAATATGAATATTTTATTTATTTTTGGAGAATGAAAAAAAAAATTAATGCCAATAGTTCCCCCCAAAGATCGATAGTGACTTAACGCGCCCGGACACTGATTGCGTAAACTAAGCAATCTTCGCCAAGGCCAGACATTGGATGGGTGACCAAAAATTTGTTACAATATGGTATGGTATATTCTTCCTTCCATAGGGAAGGCCTATGCCTCATCAGTGAGGATGTTAAAGGGCTGGTGATGATACATACATACATAAATCACGCCTATTTCCCCGAAGGGGTAATCTGTTTCGTCAAGTTTATTTAAAGTGCGTTTCATCTTAAAGTTCCTATGCCGTGAGGGTGGTAGTAATGATACCACTTTACCTTTATTGTTAGCCTTTTTGTTACCTTTAATTCAGGGAGATTTTTTTAAAATAACCAATTGACTATAAAAACGATATTAAAATTAAGGATTGTATGCATTTATTTTGTTTGTTACTTTTGACTACTAGTTACATATAAATTTTATATGAAATTCCTAAGCTAAGGCTTGTGAAAAATTGAGGGAAAAGCTAGTTCATAATATTATTGATTGATGATAGATATGATTAATTTTGATAGATAGAAATATTAGGGTATATTCCTAGGAGGAACGTCCGAAAGGATAGACATATTAAATAAAAAAAAGGTTAAATTATAATATTAATAGGTTGGACAAAAAGTTTCTAGTATTTCATGAGAAAACTCAAAACACTTTTGAAAAAAGTAGATAAATATAAATTGTAGTGACGTAAGAAGGATAGAATCATTAAGTAAAAAAAGGTTAAATTATAATAAAATATTATATTTATAATCATTAACAATAATTGTGTTCATCTAACATGTCTAATTTGACATTTCCTCACTCTTGTGAGTCATTAAATCGTCATTAGTACTATTTATTTACAGTTATAAAACTGATATAAATATATTTAATTTATTAATCAAACACTTAATAAAACTGATACTAGTAACCCAATTTAATGGCGGCAATCCGAACTTGTACACACTAATATGGATTTTGCGGCACTTCCTTACGTTTTTCACGTTCACAAAACACCTTAGCTTTCAACACAATTAATCTTTCATCACTTTTCTATGTTTTGGACATGATTTTCTCAAAGTTTGTGTATAAAACATATAAAAACCTGCAACTATGACTTACGGGTTGATGTTGTTGACAGACAAGGCAGCCATCATCACGGCATAGGAACTAAGATGAAACGCACATAAGACTTATGGGTTGATGTTGTTGACAGACAGGGCAGCCATCATCACGGCATAGGAACTAAGATGAAACGCACTATACTCATTTGCTGATTGCCGTATTTTAGCATCTGGCAATAGCCATCACGGCGTTTGCCGTTAATTTTGCTTTATCCGGGCTACGATACGGTAATTGCTGGACGTTCGGCAACACTGCGTGACTATTCTATAAAGAACTCAGATTTTTTTAATTCTCCCTATATTTCAGGGAAGGCAAAGGGCAAAAGCCCATACAGCCAAGTCTTTAGTGTATATTTTATCTGTAGACGTATGAAATAATGAGTGGGTGAAATATATGAATGAAATGAATTTTACGTTAAAATATGGGTGTCACACATTTTAACGCATCTAGGGAGTGCTTGGCGCGAGTTGAATGGTAACAGAGTTCATGATGGTGGCTGATGAAATGGATAAAACCACTTTTTATAGTGATCTTCACCACAACATCAAACACATCATAAGACGTGTTTTCAATGATTCTGCATAATTGCACATCAACACGGATGCTTGTGCATCAAAATAACACCACTTTCACTGCTAAAAATCCACTCTTAAGCAATTTTTTAATTATCGAAAATAAATCCGACTGACACCACGAAACGCGCCAAACACTTCTCTAAAGAACACAGAGTATATTGTATATCCTTTTTTTTCCGGGGATTTATAGCTTGGGTCTTAAGACTTTTAAGCTTAGAATATTTCTTTTTCTTAAATTCTTCCTATATTTTAGGGAAGACAAAGGGTCTAGCCCATACAGCCATGTCTTTAGTATATATTTTATCTGTAGTCATAAATTAATGAGTGGGTGAAATGTATGAATGAAATGAAATTTACGTTAAAATATGGGTGTCACACATTTTAACGCATCTAGGAATGCTTGACGCGAATTTAATGGCAACAGAGTTCATGATGGTGCCTGATGAGGTCGACAAAACCACTTTTTATAGAGGTCTTCACCCTAACATCAAATACGTCACAAGTCTTATTTTCAATGATTCTGCATAATTGCACATCAAGACGGATGCCTGTGCATCAAAATAACACCACTTTCACTGCACAAAATCCACTCTGAAAAAATATTTGAATTATTGAAAAAATAAATCTGACTGACACCACGAAACGCGCCAAACACCTCCATTTTGTTTTTTTAATGTACATCTACAGACTATAGTACTCTATAGTATTAAAAAAAACTACATCTATTACCTTTTCTCTAAATGATAAACCAAGGGATACTAGCACATAGAGCCAAGTTTGTAATATTTTTTAATTTTATTTTGGATAATAAAACAAGTATATAACAAATAGAATTACTGAACGTAGGTAAATAGGTACCTATTATGATAAGCGCCTCCGAGACGGTCAAGCGGCTTCCGTCAAACACGTAAGCACAACAGAGTGCTTACAAATAATCTAGAATCAAGCCCGTATCAAGCTCATAAATTTGACTGATGCTTCAAGCGAGCGTTGTAGACGATCAAAATGATTGAAGCAAGCTAAAAATCTACGTGATTGGACGAAGCCGCTTGACCTTCTC
>OZ008344.1:7124563-7269463 GCA_963931975.1 Cataclysta lemnata | reverse complement strand
GATCGGAGTGGCCCAGTCGGAGTGGTCGACGGGCTCGAGGATGCCGTCGCGCACCAGCTGGTCGAGCGCGCGGCCCACCGGCTCGCGCAGCGCGTACGCCAGCGGCCGCGCGCGCATGAACACGGCCCGCGCGTCCGCCCGCACCTTGATGGTCACCGGCCCCCCGGTGAACCGCCCCAAGCCCGAGGCAAACACGTTACAAAATCTGGAACTGAATTCCTCAAGGTCAAACTCACTCACCGAGTTGCAACTCGTCAACCTTACTGAGTTATCTAGATTAGGTAAAGGTACTAATTTCAGTGCATACAACCACTGTCGTCCCATTAAGGCAGTTTTAGCGTCTCGAATAACGTATAAATCTAAATATTTACTGATATTATTATGAGTAATTAAGGGTCTAATCACCCCCAAAGGGCGCACTAATTCTCCTGTATAGTACCTTAATATTAAATCACTTTTTTTTAATTCTAAATTTTTATAATGAGTATCGTAAATTTTCTCGCTTATACACGAAACTGCGCTTCCGGTATCACATTCCATACTAATTTGTCTACCTTGAATAGTTACACTCACTAATATCGGTTTGTAATTAGACAGAGCTAACTGGTTAAAATTCACTATCTTTACCTCGTCACTATCTTGCGAATCCGAATCGTCCTCGTCCTTCCGATCTGTCACGTCCACACTGTACTGCCCGGCGAGGTTGGGGCATACCCTCCGCAAGTGCCCCCGGCGATTGCACACCCTGCACACGTACTTGGTGAACTGGCACTGGGCTTGGTCGTGCGCGCCCCCGCACGCCGTGCAGGAGGCCTGCGCCCCACGAACAGAGCGGCCGGCGGACGGCGGCGGACCGCGGGCGCCGCGCGACGTGCCAGCTCGCCCCCGTCCTTGGCGCCGTCCTGGCGGCAAAGGCCCGTCGTGCGCGCCGCCCGGCCCGCCACCGCTCGCGATGCCTGCTCCTCTCCGCCAGGTGCCTGCCATCGCCTGACACGCCACCACACCCGGTCTCTAGCCTGTGTGACCTTCGACGGCCGCCGCATCTCTTTCGGCCGCCTCCATGCTAACCGCCAAATTGTACGCCTTCCCAAAATCTAGACCGCTTTCGGTAAAAAGTCGTTGCCGTATTGTGTCGCATGTGATACCGCACACCAGCTGGTCGCGTAGACTTTCTTCCAGCCACGCGCCGAATTCACAGGTCTTCGACATGCTTTTTAACACTGCTGCATATTGTGAAATCGTCTCGTCACTATTTTGTTTCCGATGTCGAAACTTGTATCGTTCCGCGAGAACACTCGGTTTCGGTTGTAGGTAGTGTTCCAAAATGCCGGTCAGTTCTGAAAACTTTTTTTGTCGTCGGTTTGTCGGGCGTGCATAGGTTTACGAGAAGTTCATAACAGTCCGCACCAACCACTGTAATTAACGTTGGTACGTGTAAGTCACTATCAATACTGTTTACGATAAAATATTGTTCTAGCCGTTCCACGTATAACCGCCAATTGTCTGCACCAACTTTAAACTCGCCGATTTTACCGATCGACATATTGTAAATGTTACACAATATCACGCACAGGTTCTTTTTATCCTCGTCGCCACTGAAGAATACCAGAGTTGGATCCTAATTAGCTAGGTTAGCAGGAGTCTAAATAATACGTGTATTCTGTAAAGCCGTTTATTTCTAGACTGATCCATACAACAAAATAATACTACCTGCTTATAAACTATATTAATTATTTTACCGATACCCGACATTACAAATAGATATTTCTAAGATTGTGTAGTGTTGCGTTTTATAGTACCTAATAATATATAATATAACTGTTAAGCTAAATATAGTACAATAAATCATCAAACTATGAATAAATAAAAATGCCATGTGGTGACGGCAAGGCATAATACAATTCCATGCCTCCATCTTTTACGCATGTGTCCCGTTGGTGAAACATCACCTCTCCCTTCCTACACACCGCACTCGTCGTATAAGAGTGCGAAGACCCGGTCTACACACAAGGCGCTTTACCAGGTACACTCGTGTCCCTGGGTGCTTCTCGCCCCCTCCCCCCACTACACGGCACGCCTGAGCCCAGGTCCGCGCCTTTAGAGGCACCCTCAGGCCTGCCGATCCAAGCTCCGACTCGGGCGCCCTGCGAGGCTCTCCGCGGCAGTATACCTCCCTCGGGAGATGCCGTCCCCACACGGGGGACGCCTGCTGTGAAGGCATCCTCACAGGGAGTGCTCGACTGCAAGGCTTGAGGACACGTTTGGCTTTAGGTCAAGGTCTTCGCCTTCCCCAAAAAACCCGGTAGATGCTGTAAAGGCCTCAAGGCCAACAGCCTGGGTCCATCAAAAAAAAACATCACCTCTGCCTTCCCCTTCGAGGTTAAATAGGCATGATTCCTGATATATGTATTATATTTGAAATTATGTCTGATTTTTATTTTTTTTCGTCCGGTATCATAAAAAGGCCTGCAACGCCTCGTAACGAAAAAAACTACGCATTAAAAGTTTAAATAAAAAAATAAATTAATAGTAGGAAAAACACTACACCAAACAACGTGTTTAATTGCGTTAAATTAGAGATGTTCTCGGAAACAATTAGCGTGTGTTTGTTGCCCTGCATCCTTCATTAACGATCTTGCTTTGCTACACACCAGCCCCCTGCTTAATAAGGCGTCCGGCCATTTTATTTCATCAGTATTTAATTAGTATTACTATAATATCTGATCATAATTGCTTGCTTTCGCAGGTACCTTACTAATAGTACCTTAATAATGTTATTTTAGACACTAGCATAATATAATAGTGCCAGTATAATATTATGTATTAATCACTGGTGTTTTATTTTTATCTTTTGTTTTCTCTTTTTCAAAATATTACCAGCTCTTTTTTTACTATTTTATACTATTTGTTATTGGTTCGCTTGCATATTCTCTTTTATGTAGCATAGATGGCGTTGGTGTTGAGTAAGTAGACCAATGTTCATATATTTTTTGCCATTCTCTCTCATTTATGATTGTAATTATCGTGTCGGCATAAGCATTGTCCCGGATTGGAAGGTGGAAAGAATTAATAAGGGCTGCAGCAATCCATAAATGTTCAAACATGTGCAGAACGGACTTATTAAAGTTATCAATTCTTAAAAACTTGTAATCACGTGAGGAGAAACTCCATGAGATACACATTTGCGGTCATACAAAAAAATAAAGTATAAGAAATGTCCATTCCATTTATACATGGCTCGTTGGTGTTGAGTAGGTAGACCAATTTGCCCATTCTCCTTTACGAACTATTGAGAAAATTTAACGCCAAGTCAGTACGCCAGGCAACCTTCCAGGGTTAGCAAATATTTTATCGAATTTGTGTACGTTCAAGCGCGAATGTCCATTCTCCTCTTCTACGGTGGAATATTGCCAAAGGGGAGCCAATAATCAATTAGCTGTGATAAATTGAACCAATAGATGGGATAAAAAGAAAGCGATCCCATTGGCCAATTGTGATTTACAGCACTAAGTTAATATGAAGGGTAGTACGTAACTAGTACAAACTGAACCATCTTCAGGCTCGCAAAACAAGTAATTGAAAAATAATCTTCAGTTTATGAAAGTTCTTCCATACGATAAACTGTCAAAAACCGGCGGTTAAATAATAATCGCTTGTTTTACGTTTTGGTGAACTAGAGACTTAGGTTAGTACCTGTATAATATATTTTTTTATTGATACAGCTACTTACTCCCTTCCACTCCACCATCTGGTTCCTTGAGGGGGAAATTAATTAGAAAATTATTGTCGATGCGGGAACTTTATTGACATTATTTTCTTTGTAGCATTATTTCTAACATTTATATACTCTTGCCTAAAGCCTCGTGGTGACAGCAGAGTAGAATACAATTGTCACCAACCCAAATCTCTCCCATGGGTGTCGTACAAGGCGACTAAGGATAAATCAATGATGAGGAATGGGCAGCAGCGTTCCTCTCATACCACCTAGCAATGTACTGCGACTTTTGTGCCCGATAAATAGCAATATGCTCGCCACCTATTACATGGGACCTACCATAATTGGCGAAACGTGGGTGCTAGTTCACCTCTGCCTACCCCTTCGGGGATATAGGCGTGATTTATGTATGTATGTTGCATTGTAGGATGTAACATTAATTACACAACAGTAATCATTCATGTAATATATCTGTGCATTGGAAACAAACATTCTTATAACTTGGTTCTCGTCTCCTCTAAGTGTGTGAAAAACCCCCACATGAGAGGGGTCAAAATTAACGATATGATTGTTATGATTTCATTTTATTTAAAGAGTATATACATACGTACATATATAAATCACGCCTATATCCGCTAAGGGCTACGCAGAGGTGAACTAGCACCCACGCTTCGCCAATTATGTTAGGTCCCATGTAATACGTGGCGAGCATATTGCCATTTATCGGGCACGTAAGTCGCAGTACTATTGCTAGGTGGTATCAGAGGAACGCTGCTGCCCATTCTTCATCACTGATTTAACCTTAGCCGCCTTGTACGACACCCACGGGAGAGATTTGGGGTAGTGACAATTGTATTCTACTCTGCTGTCACCACGAGGCTTTAGGCAAGAGTATATAAGTGTTAGAAATAATGCTACAAAGAAAATAATGTCAATAAAGTTCCCGCATCGACAATAATTTTTCGAAAATACCTAATTCATTTTGTTGAATTCTAAGCTCGTTTAGGCTAATAAGATTTTTTGAATTCAAAATGACACCCTTTTTCGTAGTGTAAATAATTTATCATCCCAGCTCTTTAATTTCCCCACTGCTGGGGCACAGACCTTCCCTATGGATGGAAGAATACGGGGAAAATAGGCCATAAGCCACCACGCTGGCCCAGTGCGGGTTGGTGGGCATTAACGACTGCAGATGCAGCTGGGAAACGTCCAACGGTCAACGGGTTAACGTCCCTTCCTAAGCACGGAAGAACTCGAGATAATAAATTTTTGGCCATCCAATGACTGGCCTTAGCGACCATTGCTTAGTTTACACAATCGCAGGCCAAGCGCGCTATGCCATTGCGCTCGCGAGCTACTCCTACTCTAAATAATTTATAATATCTAATATTTATTTCATTTTTCGATAACAGACAGTAGCGATTGCTCGCGAGTTCGTATAGAAACGTAATGTGCCAAGCCGTTAGTCGCTGACGGCGGTTGCTCTTCTAAGAAAAAGCCTACGTGAGTTTGCGCAGGCGCAGGGCCGACCTATCGACCTGAATCTGTTTGCAATGACACGTTAATTGGGATTTAAGCACTTTTATTCGATATATTATCGATTATTTACCAAATCAATATTGATTAATTTTTAATGATCATTAAAATGTTTACAGTGCGATGTGAGACAGTTTCAATAAATATGAAAATTGCTTACCTAATTGATGATCACGGAATAGTACTGCACTGTTGTACTTTTACCTATTACTTTGCTGTCAATAAACTAATCAAACAAATCACTATTCAATAGAGTGTTTAAATTAATTATATTAATTAAGCAATGATAGTGAGAATGTTCTCAAGCCATTAAAGAGAAATTACACGTCGCGTTATAACCAATTGATACGTAGACAAAATAATAATTCATTCATTTCATTCGTTACCTTTTAGGGCTGTTACAGTCAAATAAATAATATTATGAACATGCTGCATGTTAAGTGTAAAGGTAGGTATAGTCGTTTGTGAATTGAGAGAATATAAATAAATAAAAATATAATTAATTCCCATGTTTATGCTGTTTTATTTTTACTTTAAGATCCGCGGTGGCTACGTGTCTTTTCTACGCTTTAGGGTATTTGCCCGTTATGTGTTCTCGTTATACCAGGAGACTTTTTGGTAACTGCAAAATTTTTTGGAACCCAAGTGTATGAAACAGCTGTTTCATACATTTGGGTCAAGTAGGTATTATCATTTTGTATGAAACAGCTGATATTTTTTTCGTGAATTTGGAGTTGCTCCCATAGTGAAATTTGTTCAGTTTAATGGTCTGAAAGAAGTCCAAAAATTTTTGCAGTGACCAAAAAGTCTCCTGGTATGTGTATAATTTCTATTTACACACATAAGAAGTCATAATAATTATACACAAACATTAGATTTATAATCATCGACACAGATCAATGAATAACGTAATAGACTTATTGTTCTTCTGAGCAAATACTGCTAGACTGTAATAAATACACCGCATTGAAATTGTTTTCTTTCGAGCAGAATATCAATATATCAATCTTCAGCGTTTGTACACATTGTGCGCAATCAACTTGGACACAATCATATTAAAACACGTCATGTTATTGTAGTACGTATATCTGTTCAGTAGTAATTAAAATGGTAAATTGTGATTTATTCTTCCTTAAGTTAGGTATATTTTATTTTTTGCAAATAATATATTGGAAGACCACACGGATAAATTACGACGACAATAATAAAATATTTTTGATATTGTTTATTTATTGCTTCTTGATTCGATTTAAAGTCCGTTTGTAACTAATATAGATGTGAGTGAATCAATACTATAGTGTCCGTAAAAAAACTTACAATAAAGTGTTAAGTGCTCTTAAAAATCTCCTGAGTGAAGGCAACCGGACAAAGCTCAGAGCGAAAATTTGTTGCTATTAGTTGAGAACAGGCAACTAGCCAACATTTTTCTAATTCAAACCTTATATGTACATTTTCAATAGTAAAAACCTTTTATACAGCATTTATGGCTTTTTATTAACTGCGATTTTTTGGAATTTTATTGTTGTCTGTGCATTTTGTAATTTATTTTTAAATTTCTTTTAATAATATTATCTGATATTGAGAAACTTATATTTTTAGAACATATTAAATTATTATGATTAAACATACCGACACATAATATTTAAAAATGGAACGCCTTATGATTGTTCAAGAAAGGTGCGTACGCGCACATTGCAAACATTTTACAACGACTGTGGTAAAATGATCTAACGTCGATCGAGTTAATTATGAATGCCTTTAATGGTGAAAGTTTATGTTTTTTTGCAAAATGTGTAGTAGTAGGACTCATGCTTATAAGAGAACAGAATAAAATTTGATTGCTAGATACATTTGTGTGTGTTTGCTAAAACTTATTACAAAACTGAATACGGTTCTTTGTATGTATATTTTATGTGACTGTGTTACGCAATAAGATTGAAAACAAGTATCAATTCTAAGGAGAACATTTACGATTTTCTTCTAGCGTGATGTTTGTTTTTTTTTCAAATCAATTGCTATCCAGCCACTGGCGCTTTATCTGATCTAAATTTCTAAGATGCTCCCACGACCTTCCTTGAACTCACAATTTGGTTTACCAAATAGCTGCCGCCGGACTTCGTACTTGTGGGGTCGACGACTAAATCGCCAGACCTTATTTTCGAATCCTAATTGAGGTATATACCACATTATATATGATCACATTTAGTATTGACTGTATTGCCGACACTAAAAAATATATCATTAACCATTTTTTCTGTTTAGTTGTTTAAAATGGCTTTTATAATAACACTAGTGGTTCCCCGCGGTTTACGCTCTCGTTAATGTCGATTATTAGATAGGTAGCCTACAACCTTCCTCGATAATTGAACTATCCAACACAAAAAGAATTTTTAAATTTGAGACAGCAGTTCCTGAGATTAGCATGTTTAACCAACCAAACAAACTCTTCAGCTTTATAATATTAGTATAGATTTCATGCCAGTAAATGTATCATAAACAACCCTTCCTGTGCAGCTTCGTGACAGCAGAGCAGCAGAATACATTGTTATCCACCACTCTTTTTAGTTTTATAGGGTTATGTAAATTATATGTAATCGTTAGTCCCATTTATCCCCAAATACCCAATATTCCAATAGTCTGCTCTGCCGTCTCGTCCCTATTAACTAAGCCAATGAAATATTCGGTTATTATAATATTATGGTAACTTTAAGCACTCATCTCACTTAACTCATCTCATCAATTTGAAATAAAACAACTTTCACGGAAAGGACTCGCGTATAATTAGTTGTTTGGCATATTTATTATTTACCCGACGTTTCGATCACTGTACAGCGGCCGTGGTAACGGGGCGACTTAAGACAGGTGTCTTCACAATAAGTAATAGTAAACTACCTTCATAATAGGGTCGATTCTGACTATGGTTCTCTAAACCTAAGACTAATTTGACAACAGTTTTGTTTCTCTGTCATTGACAATATAGAATGAAAAGGAGAGACTGATATCAAATTTAGTTTTAAGTTTAGAGAATCATGTCAGAATTGACCCTAATATTTGATATTTTAAGTATTCCGATTTACACAAACAGAGATTACGGTATCATTGTTTTTGGCAGTATGAAGACGGTATTGGGACTTAATTATTCTAATAATAATTGGATCCCAAGCAGGTGGTATGTTCCAAATACTATCCCTATTGAATGAAAACTAAAAAGCTACAAATCCCTAAAGCGGCCATTTGATTTGATGTTGTGACTACTGAACAAATAATTATTTGGAATGAAAACAATGATATCGACTATTTCGAGCATTCAAATATCACATCGTGATGCGAGATCACGTTGGACACAATTTGAATACTTATAACAATTTTATTTTACAGGACAACGGCACAGGTTTTTTTAATGGAAACTGGATATAACTCGATATAACTGGTGACAGCTAACTGCCCATTGGATGTTGACACAGGTGTTTGTTTAAAAAGAGGCATTGTCATCTTGTAATTAGTTGCACTAGAATGTCTTTGTTTACCTATAGTGAAAATTGCAGTTATCGAATGTTCTGAACAAAAATTGTTTTTAAAATTTTAGCTCATACAATTAATAAAAAAATGTCTAAACGATATGTAACACGAAATTAAAAGTCACAAAACTGAAGTCTAGATTTATAATATAATATTTTTATGTAATTGTTCTGCCATTTGCCATGTAAGTACTCACTCTTATCATTTTTTCTCATATTTACGTTAATACACCATAATGTCTCAAATGTAAAAATGTTTACGTTAACACTTATTTCATTTATTTTTCGCCTTAAATGAAGATCATTTAGGCCAATAATATGATTGCGGACAGTCAGCAAGCTCGTCGGGTCACCAGTACTTTTACCTACTATCCTCATAGCCTTATCACACAATATGTCAAATTTTCCCAATCGATTTTATTCTTTACACCAGACAACTTAAGTTTGGCAATCGATTATACTATAGATATTTGACGTTTGATATATTTGTTTTGTTTAGTGTGGCGTGCTGTTGACTGTACCTACATACTCCTCCATAATAAAAGGCAGGCTTTCACTACCGGTGTGCTTACAACCAAGAAATGTCTATTAAAATTATTATTAATAAATATATAATAATAATAAATAACAAATATTTATTACACTCACACCTATCATCTAGCTAGCCCAAAGTAAGTAGTCTAAGCACTTGTGTTATGGATACTAGATGACGGACATACTTTTAATATAATTATGTATATAAATGTTGAAAATATACTACATAAACATATACACAACCATGACTCGGGAACAAATATTTGTGTTTATCACAAAATTTGCCCCTACCAGGATTCGAGCCCGGGACCTCTTGGCCAATACCCAGCAATCTGAACATTCGACCAAGCAGGCCGTCATATATTATCCAATTGTCATTATTATACTTAATAGTTCTGATTATCACAAACATTTGAATATATAAAAAGGCTATTTCAAGAAAATCCACATGACAAGTGAAGTTGATATTTTCTTTTCAAACACTAATGTTACAGAATGTAAGTAAGCATTTAAAGTGATATATAACGGAAATTAAAACAAAGTTCTGAATATCTATCGGTCTGTCGGCAATCGACATTGTGCCATTTTTTTTCAAAATGCGTAGTATATTGTATCAGGCAGTATATCGGGTGTAACCAAAAAAACTTGTGCCTGCCGTGTGGTGACGGCAGAGTAGAATACAATAGTCACCTCCCAAAATCTCTCCCGTGGGTGTCGTACAAGGCGACTAAGGATAAATCAGTGATGAGGAATGGGCAGCAGCGTTCCTCTTATACCGACCACCTAGCAATGTACTGCGATTTTTGTGCCCGATAAATGGCAATAGACTCACCACTTATTACATGGGGCCTAACTAATTGGCGAAACGTGGGTACTAATTCACCTCTGCCTACCCCTTCGGGGATATAGGCGTGATTTATGTATGTCATAAAAAAACTCAACGTTCCAAATTAAAGCCTAACGCAGTTTTAGGAAATGAATAATTTGTAGCTGTTTTTATAAGAATTTATGTTATCAATTTATATCAATTGACTATAAGTACAGTTGATAACTGAAATGCGATCCGCAATTACAACACTCCTTAAATACTCTTAATTATATTTATATATTTATTAACGATTAATATTGTTGTAACTTCATGAACGTTTTATTATAAAACTATCATTTATAAAACCATCTTTTGACCACAATCATGTCAATCTTCTTTCACCACAAAGAAATGTACAAAATATTAACTATCGTAGAAACATTCTGTATTCGAATTATTTAACAGAACTATGTACCTACTCAAACTAACAATTTAATAATTAATGAAAATAAATTCTCTTTGCTAACTGTGCACGCAATTCTATCTATTAACGTCATTTTAAACATGATATCTATTTGCAAAGCATTGTATTGTACGAGCATCCCTGTATAATTTACTAGCGTTTACCCGCGAATTCGCTCGCGTTGATGTCTTTAAATAACTGCCAAAGTTATAATCATTAGAAATAACAAAATAACATCGCATATGATAATAATGAAAGCAAATTTCCTAATAATAAATAATTACAATGTTCTATTGATGTACGAATTTTTAAAATTGGTTTATAGGCTCGAGATTAAAACGAACAAAATATACGTTATTAAGCCATATAAATTATCCCGTAGCCATGGTTACGATTGCCATGGTTACGTCAAATGTTTGACAGGAATGCAGTTTATATGGGAAAATTTATTTATTGTTTTTACTATTATCCTCGCAATATTTCCATATTTTCTCACCTTTCCTGCCTTGCCTGGCCCAAAACAATAATTCAAAACCAAAATTAGCTAAAATAGGCCCAGCCGTTCTCGAGTTTTAGCGAGACAAACGCACAGCAATTCATTTTTATATGTGTATAGAAAAGATTTAGGATAACTGCCAGTGTGCAATGCGACAGGTTGTATTCGGCAAAGACGTGAGGCGCATTTGCCGCGGGCTCAGAGCTGGCGATGCGCGGGCGCTTCTAGCCGAGGTCACGTGACTCCATTGACGTCAATACTGACCTCTGCCTGCGCGGGCGCAGCGCCTCCAGGCAGTTTATCGGAACCGAAATAGATTACATACACTCAATTATGTTGAGTGCTTCGCGATCCTGGCGGCACGTGAGTTACAGCACAATTAGCGGAGGTCTGCATGGTGTGGTATTTGAATACTATGTACTTAAATATGTAGATTATAATAACTAAAACGACGACTGCAGTCCTTTATATACTACAAAGTATGCGTTGCTAATGTCCATAAGCAAAAAATACAAAATTACATTATTATTTACGTATTCGTAAGTATGTACACATATATAAAATAGTTATAACAACAATATAAATACGTAGTAGGCATCGTTTCTTAAACCTACATACCTAATTAATGTAATGATTTAAATTCAAAATTATAGTCTGGTTCATTTAAATATGGATTCATTGTTTTTGAATTTCATATAAAACTACTACACACAAGCGATTTTATTCAAACATATTCATATAATCGCACAAGATAGTCAACGTGACGGGAAATGTGCTTTCTATATTCCTGGGCACCTATTCACTTTTTTGGTTGTGGTTCCCTATGAATTTTTAGTTTTTGTATTGTCATTCTAATTTAAATACTTTGGCATAGCCCTTTAAACGTCATCATTATTAGTCTTATAATCTCCTACTGCTTTAACACAGATCTTCCCAAAAAAAGAATATATAAAGTGATGGCCTTAACCACAGATATATCAATATAAATTGATATATCTGTGGCCTTAACCCATCTCAAGCGAGCCCACCGTAGATTTAGGTTCATTTCGTTACAGGTACAGATAGAAAGTATTTTTTGGGAAAATGAGGAAATCATAGAATAATACACTTTTGGTATCAATCGTCAGCCTCATAATAAGTGTATATATTAGGTTGGGGGAAAAAGTCTTTTCGCATTATAGTATGTATAAACTTGTAATAAAATCTCTTTGGCTATACTATTTGTATCTGGCTGGTTTTGGTATCATTGAAAGTTTAAATTTTAAAGAACATAATTCCAAATTCAAATTAGGAAAATGTGTGATTTTCAATTGTTTTTCGTACCGCCAAGATGAGTGAATCTAATGAAGAAATTCGATACATTTTAAAATTTTACTACAAAAAAGGTAAAAATGCAACGCAAGCCGCGAAAAAAATTTGCCATGTTTATGGACCTAGTGCAGTGTCTGTGAGAGTAGCACAAATTTGGTTTAAGCGTTTTCAATCCGGAAATTTTGATGTCAAAAATGCACCTCGCTCTGGTCGCCCTATTACAGATAAAATGGATGCCATTTTTGAAAAAGTGGAGCAAGATCGGCATTTCAGTAGTAACGACGTAGCTGAAGAACTGGGAATTGACCACAAAACAGTTTTGGCGCATTTGAAAAAAACTGGGTACACAAAAAAGCTCCACATTTGGGTACCTCACGAGCTCACTGAAAGAAATCTAATGAACCGTGTACTCATTTGTGATTCTTCATTACGACGTAATGAAACCGAACCATTTTTGAAGAAGCTGATAACTAGTGATGAAAAGTGGATCACGTACGACAAGAATGTGCGAAAAAGGTCGTGGTCAAAGGCCGGTCAGGCTTCACAGACTGTGGCTAAACCCGGGTTAACTCGCAACAAGGTGATGCTGTGTGTGTGGTGGGATTGGAAGAGCATTATTCATTATGAGCTGTTACCACCAGGCTGGACCATCGATTCTGAACTCTACTGCGAACAACTGATGAGATTAAAGCAAGAAGTTGAGAGAAAGCGGCCGGAATTAATCAACAGAAGGGGTGTGGTTTTTCATCATGATAACGCTAGACCTCACACATCTTTAGCCACTCAGCAAAAATTAAGAGAGTTTGGCTGGGAGGTGTTAATGCATCCGCCGTATAGTTCTGTCCTTGCAACTTCAGATTTCCACCTGTTTCGGTCTCTTCAGAATTCTTTAGGCAGTGTCAGGTTAACATCACAAGAGGACTGCCAAAACAACTTGTCGCGGTATTTTGACCAGAAGTCCCAAAATTTCTATAGCAATGGGATCATGTCCCTACCTACAAGATGGCAAAAAGTTATCGAACAAAATGGTACCTACATACTTTAGTTAAATGTAAATAAACTATATTAAAAAATGTTTTAAATTTTTTTTAAAAATGCGAAGAAACTTTTTCCCCAACCTATTATATAATAAGTGCGTGTAAATGTTTTTGAGTGTAGATTATAGTTTATTGTATTGTATTGTATATTATTGTAAGACACTACAGCCCAAATCTCTCCCGTGGGTGTCGTACAAGGCGACTAAGGATAAATCATCCTAACATAATTGGCGAAACGTGCGTGCTAGTTCACCTCTGCCTACCCCTTCGGGGATACAGGCGTGATTTATGTATGTATGTATGTATGTACTACAGCGCCAATATTCAACACTTCTTTTCCTATATCGGCAGTTCGGTTTTCCAAATAAAATATAATAGTTCCCGTCACGTAAGTTGAACCACAATGAGGGTCGTCTGCCCAGGTGTAATTGAAGGTAAAGTGTCTAAACTAAATTTTGAACGCGCAAAAGCGGATATCCCTACGTTGCTAATTTACTTATGTGTCATGTATTACATTGTTTGTACGACAAAGTTGACTATTCAATAAAGTACTCGTATTTAAAAAAAGGCCAACTATTTGGGGGTAACAATTTTCTAGATAGAAAAAAAATCCAAAGATATCTTTGTAATTTATTTATTATGGTTTTTTAATCTAACATATTTTTATTTAAAACCCAAAAGTTTATTAAAGAGGCAACAAAGTATGTATTAAAATTAATTTCAAAAGATTTTTTTTCTTAAAATAATTTAGTTCTTTATTGTTATCTTTTTTCATTTTTGAAACAACGTTTACGAAGAATTGCTTTAAATCAGCCGACTACAGTTTTCACCACCTCCTGTCATCATCATCCAACACATCATAGGTACTGCGAGAAACAAATATCCTATAGAATGCATGATCGATTATGAATCGATTTTCAACATTCAAATCCCTAATTTCTCTTTTCGATAAGGTCTATATCTGTTTAGTCACGACTTACTTTTACTAATAGAATTTCAATTGTACGCGTGACGTGCTTTCGCAAATAAAACAAGTTTACCAGAGAAATATAGCTATCCCATTATTGATGCCTGTCATTTCCATACAAGCTACTCAAATATATACAAACGTAAATGGATTTTCATAATTTTAAATAGATAATGTCGTAAACAGAAAGGTCAATCGACATATAGAAGACTACATACAATTTGCAGGTGAAAGATGTGGGTGGTGATGGTCGAATAACTAACATTTCTTCGAGGTACTTAGGTACATTTAAAAGTAGTCTTACAAATAATAATGAATCAATAAATGTTATTTTTTTTAATTACCGGCTTGATAAGCAATTGTGACCTATTACGTACAGTCAACATTACGACAGGTGGACAATGTGGTAAACAATACATAGAAATTCAATGTATAATTAATTTACTTGTATGTTTTACGTCTAACATTTTAAGGTTGCAATCGCTTGGAGATTGTTGACAGTTTTGTTTAGTCTGAGGTGATGTCAGCCGTACATTGGACTATGATATTATGTAAGTAGTCAAATACAATTAATAACTTGATTTGGGAGTCGAGTATTATTAGACTAATAAAATCATTTAAATAGTCTGATTTTTAATTCAGTTGCATCACAAGTTTATCGCCTATTGTGTACACTGTTTTATTCCAGCGAATCTTTTTTACAAGGTATAAGAAGTCAGAAAGTTTTCCAAGAATTATGTCCCAATCCTGCCCATACCATTCGGCTAATGCCCTGGTTGATGCCCGCCTTATTATTGTTCTGACTCTTTTTCTTTGTAATAATTTTCCTAACACTTTTATTACTAATGTTACAAAAATCAAATAATAATAAAAATTCTTTAGTTCTCTAACTCAATCTGCAGCTATTCCCTTTTGCTTGCCAAACTATTCTTCTCCTCAAATTTGCTGGATTGTTGCGTACGTCTAATATCATACGAATCTAAGATATGGCTAGGTTTAGTGGCCGGCCGCATACTTGTTAGCAAGGGAAACGCTATTGTGGGTTGATATTATTATGGTCCGGAAAAAGCCCCTAGTGAAAAGTTGTTATTAATTGCTATTAAAGGGGTGGTTGCTATTAATCGGAAACATGTCGATAATAATAATTCACAAATGGATGTAGTTAAACCATTTTTTTTTAAATTTTTTAATTACATTTCAGTTTTCTTATATTTGCACGAGCACTACACTTTTGAAATAAAGCAACTTTTACGTATTAGACTCGCGCTAGAGCGATCGAAACGTCGGGTTAAATAATAATGCCAAACACCTAAATATACGCGAGTCTAATCCGTAAAATTTGTTTTATTTCAAATACAATTCAGTATTAGATAAGATAAGATAGGTTCTTGTATTTATTGTATGTAGGTCGCATCACTAAATTATGTTGCATCCCTAGCGCGAACGAATGAATATAGGGAGAGTGCAATTAGCCGTCTTGTGTTTCACTTGCGTACCCCTATCCCTGAACATAATAGGTCTTTGTGCCGCACTTGAGACCTCAATTGACTTTAATGAGTACAACAAAATGTCAATCAAAACTAAATAATAGACCCGGCAAGACTAGCGATTAGTTTTTAATTGTCATTTTTTTGCCGTGCGGTGACGGCAGAGTAGAATACAATTGTCACCACCCCCCCATCTCTCCCTTGGGTGTCGTACAAGGCGACTAAGGGTAAAGACAGCAATGAGTAATGGGCAGCAGCATTCCTCTTGTACCATCTAACAATATACTGCGATTGATGTGCCCGATAGATGGCAATAGGCTCGCCACCTATTACATGGAACCTAGCTAAATTGGCGATAAGTGGGTGTTAATTCACCTCTGCCCCTTAGGGGATATAGGCGTGATTTATGTATGTATGTAGGTATGTATTTTTTACAATGATAATTTTACCCTCACAAAAATCATCGCGATCATCACCCACCTTTGATACCGACTGTGGCACAACAGGTCCTATGGATGTAAGAAAATAGGGTGAAATGGAACATAGCTCACCACGCTAACCCAGTGGGGTTTAATGCATATTAACGATTTCAAGTGCAGCTGGGATCGATATCTTAACGTGTCTTACGAAGCACGGAGGAACTCGAGAACAATGTTCTGTTTGCGCAATCGCAATAAGCGCGCTTGCCATTGAACAATCGCGGTCTTCTACAAAAAAACAATAAATAATCAAAATAATACAAGTAACATTCGGACATAAGGTCCACTTCATTTATTTTTTCAAACCTAACTTACGTTTGACAAAATAAATGACTGCTGATATTTAATAATGACGTGGTTAGTATAAACATGTTTATTTGATTGTTAAACTCATGCAAAGATATCCCCAACCTGAACTAAAAACCAAAACAACTCCTTTACGAGTCACGGCCATTTTAAACTTATAATATCCGAATTTAAATCTACATACATACACATCGTAACAGTAAAAGTGTTTTTCACTTACTGGCATAATGTAATATTTTTGCATTAAGCAAATAGGAAAATCACCAATTCCTATGTGAACTAGAATATAGTTTACAACAATGAATGTGCAATTAGGAAGTCACGTGCCAAAGACAATATCGATCCGCTAGGGAGAAAACTATCGACTAGAAGAAAAGCGAGTAATACACGTGACATGCTAGAACATTATGAACGCGTGTTGCTTGTTTGTCGATCATGTTTAAATGCGCAATTTTTCACTTGTCGTATATCAAATTTAGTCATCTAGCATCCATAACACAAGTGCTTAGGCTACTTACTTAGGGCTAGTTGATAAGTGTGAGTGTAAAAAAAAAATTTGAGTCCAGGCACTGTAAAGCTTTCATATTATTATCAGCTCAAACCGTTACTATAACTTAATAAATTTATAAACAACGATGACTACAATAAATGTCTGAGTTCATCACAAATATGTGCCTCTACCCGGATTCGAACCCTCAAATATTTTTTTTAGCAAGTTATTATACTACATGGACCACAGATATATCAATTTAAGGTGACATGGACGTAAAAGCCAAAAATGATCCAACAGTTTTGATGTGTTGACAAATGACCTTTTAAGGTTTGGTTTGGTATACAATATACAATCGGATGTCATAATATGAATTCAATTATAATATTCTGATTGTTTCTGAGAAAATACAATACGTGTTTGCTAATCTACCTATTTCCAATTTCAAACTTTAATTGCCTTTAAATGCATCATCTGGTAGCTTTGTACTTTTGACTATACTTTAATAATCAAAGTTGTCTCTTCGTCAAAACAGCGCGGTCGGAGCCGGTCACTCACCGCTTGCAGACATAAAGTACCTATACCGGCCTGAAAAGGATTTATATGTAAAACAATCCAGAACTAAGTAAAACCTTCCATTAGTAAGAAGTCATGTGAGGTCATGAACTTTTTCGAATCTGAAAACTTTTCCTTTTGTTGTCTACCAATCATAATAATTTTTTCACTTCTCATGCTCTGAAAGTGCTTATTTGTGCAGGATATAGGCTGCACAAAATCGAATTTTGTGCTCTAGAGCATTAACGTATCTACTCATAAATGTATCCATATTAAGGCAAAGAAAATGAGCCATGCAGCCAAATACAATAAGAAGTTCAGAGATAGAATTTGTTTTTTTTATAATATTTACTTTAATGTATTTGCCTTATGAGTTTTTTTAACACATAATAGATATTAAAATTTAAATTTAAGTATAGTAGGTTTATTAATAATATAAGAAAACTATTGTAAAAAAAAATATTTAATACTAGGCTGTATAGGTCTGCAGCCCAAGCCTAATATCAATGGGAAAAACATTTTCCTTCAATATTCAAAACTGTACTAATTTTAGTTTGAATTTTAAGAAATGTTATGATAAATTACTATTTTATTTCCTCGCAATCGAAGTGAAAAGCAGAGTTTCTAACTCGTCCACAAAACCATTTTCATCCTCGACATTACTATCAGCCCTCGCCTTCGGCTCGGGCTGCTAAAAGTCTCGGATAAAAATGATACGTTTTGAACACTTGATGGAAAATCTACTATTTCATCCCACCATCTCGAAAAAAGCGTTTTTGCTCTTCGATATCCGAGTGCAAAAGCCGTTTTTATCCTCTAGAGGTTAAAGTAAATTTGAATTTAGAACATCGTGTGCAATGAGTTTGTGAATTCAAAACATCAATAAACATATTTATTTCTACCTCCATGGTGCCGAAATTGTCATGCAACCTATTTTAATTTGTTAAAAACTCAGACTCGGAACCTTCTTGGTGTACTTTTTTTGTAATTTGCTTTGCGCGCGCCATTTTCTTTTCACGTCATAAATTTGTTTAAGCCTAGGAGTTCCGTGACGGTCAATCAGCTTGGCGTCAATCTTGCTTTAAACATTTTGATCGTCTACAACGCTTGCTGGATGCTTGAGTCAAGCATTTAAAAGCTTTTTAGGTCTGTTTGATTTGTTTACGCTAGCAACGGAACAAAAACATACAGAAAATCAACGTGCTTGACTCAAGCTGATTGACCGTCTCGGAACTCCATTAGGGACGGTAATTTTTATTAGGGACTTACAGGCGTGTCTGGATGAATGTTGCGGGTGTGGCTGGGTGGATGGTGACTGTTGGAGGTGTGTCTGGGTGAACGGGTGTTTTGAGGGTGTCTAGGTAAATGGGTGTTTTGTTGGTGTGTCTGGGTGAATGGGTTTTTGTGGGTGTGTCTGAATGGATGGGTGAGTATTGTGGGTGTTTCTGGGTGATTGGGTGTTTTTTGGGAGTGATTAGGTGTTTTGTGGGCGTTTCTGGGTGATTGAGTGTTTTTTGGGTGTGATTGGGTGTTTTGTAGGTGTTTCTGGGTGAATGGGTGTTTTGTGGGTGTTTCTGGGTTAATCGGTGTTTCTGGGTGAATGGGTGTTTTGTGGGTGTTTCTGGATGAATGGGTGTTTTGTGGGTGTTTCTGGATGAATGGGTGTTTTGTGGGTGTTTCTGGGTGAATGAGTGTTTTGTGTGTGTTTCTGGGTGAATGGGTGTTTATTGGGTGTTTCTGGGTAAATGGGTGTTTTGTGGGTGTTTCTGGGTGAATGGGTGTTTTGTGGGTTTTACTGGGTGAATGGGTGTTTTGTGGGTGTTTCTGGGTGAATGGGTGTTTTTTGGGTGTGTCTGAGTGGATGGGTGTGAATGTTGTGGGTGTTTCTGGGTGGGTGTTGAGAGTGTGTTTGGGTTAATGGGAGGGTGTTGTGGAAGTTTCTGGGTGAAAACAGAAACTGTTGTGATTGTATTTTTTTTTTGTATTTTGCAATTCTCTCGTTGGGGGGGATGAAAAGTTACGTGTTGCACTCGAGTGCAAAGATTTTTCACCTTGTGCTGTTTTGATTCCCTCGCTATCGCTCAGGATTCTAATTTTTATAATTTTAGAATCCTTCGCTAGCTCGGTCATCAAAATTGAGCACGCGGTTAAAAAACAACTTTGCACTCACGTACAACAAATAACTATTATTTGTATTTATAAACGTAAAATGTTTCAAATATGTAGATACAATTTATTCATCCACACATATTTTAGTTCCTTTCGGTATTCGCGTGCAAATGTAATTGTATTGATTATGTAAAAATTTCATAGATTTCTCGAGAATCTAAACAGGGTGGTACTCGCTGCAGGTGCAGATTTAAAAATTAAATAATTGTTTGAGATTTTCTCCTTAGAAGTAGTTAGTACAACAGTGTTATGATAATACCTAAAAATTATCAACGACCAAGTTTGTATACATACATAATTCACGCCAATATCCCCGAAGGGGTAGGCAGAGGTGAACTAGCACCCACGCTTCGCCAATTAGGCTAGGTCCCATGTAATAGGTGGCGAGCCTATTGCCATTTATCGGGCACAAAAGTCGCAGTACTTTGCTAGTTAGTAGGTATAAGAGGAATGCTGCTGCCCATTCCCCATCACTGATTTATCCTTAGTCGCCTTCTACGACACCCACGGGAGAGGTTTGGGGTGGTGACAATTGTATTCTACTCTGCCGTCACCATACGGCCAGTTTCACACCAAGTTTATATCACCAATAAAAATCACCGTTGCACCGACCGTGGTCACAGTGTAACCCGGCCGAAAGGTATTGGCAGGCATTAAAAAAGGTAAATACCTACATAATCTCTTTAAATCTCGTTCTAACGTATTATATATCGATAATACAACGCGAAAGTTAAAAAATTGAATTTCTGAAATTCGTCATAATAACTTAGATGTTACATAAATCTGTGACCCAACATCACTTTGCAGCAGCCGTGGTCACAGAGAGACCAATGTCAAAAACCTAAATTAAAGCGAGTCATCAAAAAGTAAAGTAAATAAATTTGTTTCAGCACTTTTTCTTTCGAAGAGGTAGAGGTAGGTACTAGTGGTAATCCCGAAGTGGTACTCAATCTTCAAACAGCGCATTGCTCTTAAACAAGCTCATTGAAAATCAATACGATTAAAATAATGCATCGGCTCAAGTGCTAAATCTGTTCAGACGCGATCCACGACTTATTCGGAAAACGTGACAAGAGAAAATATTAAGATAGATACACCAAATTAATGTGTGTGTGCACGATGCATAGAGAGCAGCTATTATATGTGGGATCTTACTAATGCTGTGGGACGCAAGTTGTTACTCAATCACGTTTCACTGCTGAATTGATTTGGTTTAAATTTGAAATACTCATAGTATTTTCCTTGTGCTGAAAGCAAGTTTTCTTCAAGAGTATGAATTAAGCAAAGGAATCTGACATTTGGTAACTTTCGATACAACTTTTTGTTTTAAATAACGCATCTTTAAGTTGCCGTGTGGTGACCGCAGAGCAGAATACTATTGTTACGATCCCCTTATTAGTACTACTACCTATTAGTACTTTATTGAACCTTGAATGTTTTGAAAGCCACCAGCAGTTTAGTTTAAAGGTCTTTCTAATCTTGTACTGCCTCATTGATGAAATCGTTACGTTTAAGAATGATTATTTTGACCCCCTGACTATTTATAAACTATCGTACTTTTCGCACAAGAGGTGCGACAGCACAGTGGCTTACGCGTTCGGCTGCGATTGCGTAAACTAAGCAATGTTCAATTTTCGCTAAGGCCCGTCATTGGATAGGTGTCCAAACTCGAAATATTAAATATCTCGAGTTTCTCCGTGCTTCGAAAGGCACGTTAAACCGTTGGTCCCGGGTGCAATTGAGACCCCACCTATCTAACCTACGTAATGCCCACCAATCTGCACTAGGCCAGCGTGGCGGGTTATGGCCCATTCTCTTCGATCCAGAAGGCTTGTGCCCCAGCAGTGGGGACGTTAAAGGGCTGGTGGTGATGATGATGCACTGTGCTAGCCAAGCATTACTCGGCGACACAATACTTTATCTAATTTTATGCAGCGCCATCATCCAACTGCTACAATGATGGAACTTTCAAAGGACTGGTGATGGTTTCATTGGTGGCGCTATTGCAGGTTTTCAAGTTCACCAAAAAATCTGTTTGGACGATCAAATGAAGTATAAAGCTACGTTCTAGTTATGTTTGCACAACCGCCTATTTGCTCATTGCTGCTAAGCAAAATTTTTGAATGACAATATTGATAGACACTTCCAATAATGACATAGGTACGTAGACGCTCAGCGCGGCCTTTATACAACACTGTTGTAACGGCAAATATTGCTTTTAGGCATAACGAAATGTACAATCAACGGTGCGGCGATCTAAACAAAACTTTTTTTCTCTAGTCGGTTTCCAAACCCGGATGCCATGATTTAAATAGTATAAATACATATTTGTACATAGTCTATCGCACATATTTATCCCCAAAGAAGTCGCCAAGTATGCTAATCGTCAAGTATGTTTGCAATGTATTGATATATCGGTCACTTAAAGCGCAGGGTATTGCTACGTAGTATAATCGGAACACTAGCTGTCCATCCCTCATCACTGCTTTAACCCTCAGTCGCATTAGGCCTCTTGTACACATACGGTTTTTTTCGCCGTCAAAATCTACGGTTTCGCCGTGTGTAGGCACGGTCGTCAGTGTTGTATGGATCATTATGGAAGCTTGTAGACATGCAAGGCGGCGGCGCCACGGCACGGCGCCCGCAAAAACACGTCATGTACGAGTTCCCACGGTCGTGTGTACAAGAGGCCTTATAGGTATGCCAATGCACTGTGCCTGGTGACATAATGAAGAAGTTAATTATCAATGCAAGCCTTGCAGCAAGTTTTTTATTTGACGTCACCGAAATGGTAGCAGGTTATCGTAAATCGTTATTGCCGTTTCTATTATTTTCTCGCCCAATAACTACAATAACATTTCATTAATTACTAGTGTTATTTTTTGATATTAGATTTAAACAATAGTGGCGATGCGTCCCACGTCACAAATGATAGTAAAGTAATAAAGAAAGAAAAGATATGATTAGAATGTATCTTACCTTTTTCTTTCCAGTGCGCTTTTCTTTGCGTATCGCTCTGATACCGTTACGGAACTGAAAAAAAAATCATAGTTATTTAACATAAATTCATACCTACATAAATCACGCCTATTTGTAGGCAGACCTGTAAATAACACCCACATTCCTTTATTTTTATAACGAAACAACTGCATTCACAGAATTCTCAAAAAAGCTTACCCGAACCGGGAATCGAACCATGTAAAAAATCAAATAATTAACTCTTGCCATTTTATTTTACTAATCGATGCAGTCAGTGCAGATGTTAACGATAATTTTTCTCTCAGAAACAGGGTCTTACAATTCTATGAAATCTAACATTTATTTTATTCTCGAATCAACTCAAACCTTTATTTTATTATTGTTGCTCGCGATTTCTATTGGTTATTGGAATTTTAAAAATGAAAGTTTGAAAATGGAACGTTTAATTTGTTTACGGTGTAGCATTTTAAGGCAATTTTGAACTTCGAACGAACATCATAATTTTAACATAATTTTTATCGATTTGTTTTTGTTTTTCCACTATTTCATAATAAATATTTTGTGATATTACCTAATTACATACTATAAAATTAAATGGCGAGTGTTATTTTTTTTATTTTTATACATGGTTCGAAGAATGCAGTTATGTATCTTTTAAAAAATATAGGAATGTTTTCTTTTTGTAAATTGAGCTATTTTAAAGATTTAGGGTACTTTCCCTCCAGGGCCCACTCTTTCTTTCCACAATTATTATATTTTATTTTTGAACTAAACCATTAATATCGGTCAGACGACTCAGACGTATAGAGGATTATATCGAGAGAACATGAACAAGCCATGATAGAAGAAAATGATTGATTATATTATTGTTGTGATTATATTATGGAAGAATATCGTAGAAGGTGTTGTGTACCTCACACAGTTTATGATTTCGGGTAGCTTCACCAACAGCCTTTTTACGAGACGAAGCTAGCTAGAGCAAGAGTATCTAACTGAAGCTAGCGAGCTAGCAAGGTATCTTTGAAAATCTTTGAAACTTACAGCGCAGTGGAAACAGCTGAAGAAGGAAGGTGCGGCACGGGCCGAACACGGTGACACGTCGTTCCCATTGCTAGTTTGACTATTATTCACCACCTGCAAATAAAACGAGCTCAGAATGATTTATCGAAGCCATGCCTCTGGAGACAGTAGCCAAGCTTATTCGAACGAATAGAATACTACAATGCATGAAGGTGACGTATTACAGAGAAAACAATATAACGACCGCCGTATCAAAAGTAAGAAGCTGTCAAAAATTTAATTCTCAAAGATTTTGGTGGTTAGAAAAAGAATTTCGAAAAATTATGATCTTGAGGCGGGGAGATTATAATATCTTAATTAAAATAAAAGATCATAATTTTTCGAAATTCTTTTTCTAACCACCAAAATCTTTGTACATATTTTTCTAACATTTATATAATGTTAAAATTAAAATCAGAGGAGGGGCTGTTCTCCGACAGCACGCTTCCCTGATTATATTTTTGTTCTATAACTAAAGATCCAAGGAAGGGCTTCATTCCGCAATGACTTAATTCGAGTACCTCCAAAGATTTTAGTGGTTAGAAAAAGTTCGAAAAATTATGGTCTTGATGCGGGAATCGAACCCGCGTCCCTCCCTCTGTGTCTCGAAAAAAGGCACGTTAAGTCGGTCCCGGCTGCGTCTGCAGTCTTTAAAACCCACCAATCCGCATTGGCACAGCGTGGTGGTTTATGCCCCATTCTCCCTTTAAACTTTAATCCATAAGGAAGGACCTAGTATTATATCATAATATCAAATCTGTCAGTCATTCAGTATCCATAACAAAATTGCACATACTTACTACTGACTTTGGGCTAGACAAGACGCGCGGTGCGTAAAAAGTTTTGTGTAGGTATAAAATTTAACTAAGTTGAGACAGTATTATTGGTCAGTTACATTATAATTAGGTGGCGTTAACCTTGACTCTGTACAACAAAGCAGATGTTGGTCGCAACTTGCGATACGTGCTTTGGCGTATAACAAGTGGCTAACGTGTTTATATGAATGTAAACATTGAGTAAGTAAGTAGTTTGTTAGGTACCTACCTATCAAACAATAACCCACCATACGTCAATGTTTTCTTTTGTCAGTTATCTTTTCTCGGACCAAATATTAATTATAAAAACCATTTATATGTAGAACCATTACCTTGTCAATAATATACCGATTTGGATGGCTGGGCTTAAAGGTGTCGACAGCATTTGGAATATTCCTATTCAATAACTAGTAAAAATGTGTACGATACATTATAAAGTCCTTATTCTAAGAAACTAATATACCTACAAAATTGGATATTTTATGGTAATTGAATCATTTGCTGTCTGTTTAAAATTTACAATTTTAAATTTATTTAAACAGTCGAATGTTTTGAAAAATCATATAAAAATAAACTGTGTCAGGCATGCATGGTAGGAAGATAGGTACCTGTACAAGACGGGTAAGTACAGCAGCAAGACAATTTTCAGAATTACAGACCTTTTCACAATTCAACCCATTCTCATCTGGAGATCGACAGCTTTTTTACCCAGCTTAACTAAAGGTTAAACCTAACTGTGACATGACCACCTATTGACAAATTAGTGCACATCAGATTAAAGGTACAAATCTATCAAATTCCTCCAATCAATTCTCTTTGGCACACACGTCCTAAGGTGTAAAATAGACTGAGAAACGTTGGCAGTTTTTGTCACGGCATGCTGTTGATTGTACATACACAAGCTAATCTATGCAAGAGGTCCGTTTAAGAAACTTGTTTTGATAAAGGTGTGATAGGCAACTACTTAGGTAAGTAGTCCTGGACTGTCGGCGTCAGTGAGGAAACTGGACCTTAAGTCAAGGGTGAATTAGGTTGATATCAATAGGTATAACGGAACGAGTTGAATGCACCGGCACGCGGCGGTGACCTTGCGCACCACGATAACAACCCGCCACTACTCACAATCGCACTGCCATCCGAGTACACCGCGGAGTAGCTCTCCGGCGGAAAGTTGAACTGTGGAGGCGACATCTCCGCAGACACTGGCCGCACAACGCGTCAGATACGCCGCCGAAAGCGGCCGTACTGCCGATTCATTGTTCCTTATTGATTAAATTAAGAAGGTCGACATATGCGCGGGCGCGTCTGCCTAGAACACGCGGTCGCACTGACGCGGCGCCCATACGAACTCGGATTATCGCACGTTGCTTCGGTAATGAGTAATGCACACTTCCCGTCCTTTATTAGCCACCACGCGGCACGCCCCGCGTTATCGTCGCCAATGCGAAACTGACTTGCCAATGTAAAGAAAGTGGCTTGTCGTTGACGCCGTCGAGTACTGCGGGTAGGCGCATGTCTCTTTACTTTTAGCTTACCTACACGAGTTTAATTTACTTTGGCGTGCGGTGAAAATTGGAACTAAACCAATACATTTTGTTTGACATTTTTAAGACACCCTTTTCACCACATGTTAGGAAAACAAAATATAATTTGGATGTTGGATGTTATAATTTGGAAGTTAAGGAGGAAGGCGCCGTCGCTTAAAAAATTGAAGATGTGCAAAATGTAAACATTTTTTCTTGAGTTCCTAATATATTCTTCAGGGTGAACAAAGTTATAATACTTATAAACCTTTTTTTTGATATATGTGCTTCTAAAAAATAATCCTAATTAGGACTCTTCGGTCTCTTTTTGTTGGTGTATCCTATATTTATTTTTGATGTCGTGTTTACGTTATTTTTAATATTTATTTATAATTATTATGTATATTTGTCCAGTCATCTAGTTTCGATAAAATAAGTGCTTTAACTGTTTACTTTGAGCTACAGGATAGGTAAAAAGATTTTGGTGGTGTACTAATTTTTCTAACATTTATATAATGTTAAAATTAAAATCGAATAGTTTACAGGATAGGTGTCAAACTTATAAAAAACTTCTATAAACTGCACTTTGTGCACCAAAAATCGACTGTGGATCGCCGTACCGAGCCATATAAGCCCAAAAAGCACTCTATTTCAATTTAAGACTTTACGTCAGGAGCAATAAGATTGAGTCAATTGGAAAATTTTAGACTTTGGTCCATAAGTACTAAGAGCAATATAAAAAGAAGATGCGATTCTAATACGGTCTATACGTAAAAACGCACTTAAGCAATAAAATAAAACAAAGAACTTACTTGAAATAAAACAACTTTTAATAAAAAAAAACTTACTTGATAATTAAAATGTATTCCATAAAAGTAAAATAATCCTGAGAGAATTTCCGTAACTTAACTCCAGGTGACAAAGACAAAATTAAGACACACAACATAAATATCAACTTAAAAAATAAAGATTTATCAAGTACGCTGCTGGTAGCCATTGAATATAATTACATTACAAAAAAAAAATCAATTAAATTGTGAATAATACAAACCATCTTTAATTTTCATCAATTCATTGTTACAGTGCATATATGCAGTCTATGCAAAATACCGTGAATGATTTTCTGGAATGTCTATTTTATATTTCAACAAGTAAAAAAGGGCCGTAAAATTATTTACAATAAATACATTAATTGCATACTTCCAATTATTTTATTCTAACTAGAGTTTACTAGGTGTGTGAATACTATTAGTGTAATTCCATTTGTACAGTGGAAAATGGCTCTGGCTAACAAATGTTAAGTTATATTTAACAATGTATTAAGTGGATGGAGTAATATTAATGCAAAAAAAAAATACAAAACCTTTTCCATTAAGTTACATTTGAAAAGCTCTAGATCTAGTTATAAGATGTGAATATTTCCAATGCTAGTTTTGATGTTGACTGTACAATCTAGGACAAAACAATCAATCTGTGACCATTAAAGTTTCCCCAAAAGTGCCAACTTGATACATAATTATCATTCATATTAGATAAATTCATTCATATTATTCAGATATATTCATCTTCGTTATAAAAGTTAAAGAAATTGAAGTTACAGGAAGATACCAGTTAGCCGTCATACGCGTTAATAGCTTCCCAGATATAATCAAAACTTTCTGGAATCTTATGAGATCACTTCTTTCCACTAAATAAATTAAAGAAATTGAATTTAATACAGGTTAGTCATAGTCATCATGTGCCTAGTACATAGTAGACAGGTATATTCGTCGTTTATTTGTCAGGTGGCCTGTAACACTGTATTGGTATACGTGAGCAGTTGGAGGGCCCGTTGTGAGTCGGGATCGGGATGAGATCGTTGGAACCTCTGCAGACAGGACTGGGCAGCGGATGCGACGCCAGCGCTCCGCAAAAGCAGCTTCGCCTGTTACACAAAAGGAGTTAACAACTCTGCAGTCTTGGTTGATCGAGTGGTACAGGCATCTGCCCGGATCGCAGAGGACGACGGCTCGATTCCCGCATCAATACTAACATTTTTCAAACGTTTTCTATCCATGATATTCTTTGTACAAATTTTTCTAGTAACTCTGTCGTCCTTATGAAAAATACATAAACTGAACATAGTGAATTTTTGTATTGTGACAATTTATAAGGTTTTGTAGATAAAGCGTTCACAAAGCTAGATGTGTGGGACGGCAGAGGAAAATACATTTTCTTCCCGTATTTTTAGTTATCACATTTTTTTTACAAATCGTAAGATTATACCAATCCGTTATTACAATTAGCGCAGTTGTCACTTTTGTCACTAGCATTCAATTGTTTTGTGCACATTCACAATGAAATCTCGTGTTTTCCAACTTAGTTTCTTGGAAACATTCTATTCTAACGATTCTATCACTGAAGTGGGACCTATGTTTGCATGAATAACAATCACTATTCAAAACCGAGACAACTAACAATATACCTACATTACATGAAGGGGTTTTCCTAGTTGGGTTTTTCGGTAGGTAAGCAAGTGATTGAAAATATTTTTTACCTAAAAAATTAATTATTAGCTTCTCAGACTGGAAATAAGAAGGAATAAGAAATTTTCTACGACATTGAATTCATTCTTTTTATAGTAATAAAGTAATAATTTACTTTCGTAACCTTCACCTTCAATATTTAAAGGAAGTTAAATAGTACTTGCCGTGTGGTGACGGCAGAGATAAATGCCACTGTCACCACCCCTATCTCTCTCGTGGGTGTCGTACAAGGCGACTAAGAGTAGTAATATAACGAGGAATAGGTTGCCGCGTTCCTGGTGCACCATCTAGCAATTATCTGCGCTTAAAGTTCCCGGTGAATGGCAATAGGCTCGCTCCCTATTACATTAGACCTAAAATAAGCCGGCGAAGTTGGGGTATTGGGACACCCCTTAGGAAAGAAAAGTGCTATTTATGTATTAAAGATATTATAGTATGAAATAATAAATAAATAATAATAAATATCTTTACACTCACACCTATCATCTAGTCCAAAGTAAGTAGCCTAAGCACTTGTGCTATGGATACTAGATGACGGACATATTTTTAATATAAATATGTATATAAATGTTGAAAATATACTACATAAACATATACACAACCATGACTCGGAAACAAATGTTTGTGGTCATCACAAAGTTTGCCCCTACCAGGATTCGAACCCGGGACCTCTTGGCAAATACCCAGCAATCTGAGCATTCGACCGAGGCGGCCGTGAAATTCGACCATAGCGTTTACCTTATGGTTATTAGCCGCCAAAGTCCAAACTGCCCTCGCAGCTGATATAACTTCAGAGGTATCTCCTGCTAGGAGAGTGCCCGCCAGGAGCTCCAGCAAATCCGCTGTGCGAGCAAAGCAAAATTATGTTAAAAATAATAGCAGATTATTAAACATCACCATCATCATTAATTATAGTGTGTAAATTTGTAGATAACTTTCGATAGGACTGTCATATCCAATGGATAAAAGTCCTTTAAATAAAACGGAAAAAAAAATCAACAGCACTTTTAATGTGCCCACTGCTGGGGCCACGGGCCTTCCCTGTGGATGGAATATAGGGAGATTCGGCCATAACCCACCACGCTGGCCGCACACAGATGCATCCGGGACCAACGGCTTAGCGTGCCTTCCGAAGCACGGAGGAACTCGAGATAATAAATTTTTGTTAACCTATCCAATTATCAGCCTTAGTGAACATTGCTTAGTTTGCGGAATCGCAGGCCAAGCGCGCTATGCTAATGCGCTAGCGAGCTCCTCTAGAGATAATTAATCATAAACAGTGTGACAAGTGCGTCTATGCTAGTCACGACACCGTACCAAAAAAACGCGGCAAAAAAGGGTGAATTCCGTGTAAACAACGCCTACAAATAATAGAGGGGCCCCTCTATTATTTCAAGCAATTATAATATTCTCGCAGGTTCGTTTACTTATGCGAGACAGTTGGAGAAGATGTCATGCGCATCTGGGAATACCGATATGGTGGGTTCTGGCAGTTGGTGCATTCTAACTGCAAGGTTAAATGCGTTCAACCAAGTGTTTTGTTACAGATAGTGGTGTAGGAACTGGGTAATAGTGTAAATTACTGACGCACTCAGAGACGTCAATTTTCTTTAATCAGTAGGTACTTAATGTCAAAAAAATTAATTTAAATCTAGAGTCTAGATTATAAATCTATGTCTGGGTCTATGGTCTCTAGATTCTAGCTAGACCATAGACCCGGCAAGAATAGCGACTAGTTTTTAATTGTATTTTTTGATATTACGGCGAATACATGGAATTCTAAGAGATTTCCTTTCTCTCAATTGTAAACTATTTAAATTGCCACAATGTATAATGTTTGCAATAAAAAATATTAAGAACAAAATACACTCATAAACAAATGTTTATCTGTAATACATTTGCCTACATAATGGTAACATAACAATACAAGTACTAAATAATACCAAATCACTTTAACTTTACACTTATTATATTTATTATTATTATTTACACTTATTATCCTCAAAGCATGTGCCATAACAGAAGTTTACAAATACCTTTACGAAACACAAACACGGTATTTAAATTTCAACGCCTTTTTTTGTAGTATACCGTAAAGCATTATAAAATGTACGTGACATCGGTTTTTACCCTGTATAAAATTACTACTTGGCCGTCAATATGCGGATTATTATTACTTGCTATGTAAAATACATCAGGGGACCTAGTCAAGTGGCCAATCTATTCGAACGCATAGAATTCAAATGTATGAAAATCTGACGTTTGACAGAGAAAACAGTACGTCAGTTTTATACTTTTGTATTCTATACGTTCGAATAGAAAAGCCACTTGACTATATGCCCTCTGGTACTATGCCGAATACTGCGGCTTTTAGAGTTGATGTGACGTTGGGTTACTTAAAAACCACTGAAAGTCAACTTCAAGCACCTTAATTTCAACAAATTATGCTGAATAATTTCATTAAAATATTTTCTTATAATATAAAAACGGCACAACTCAAAAAGTACTTCGAACTGTGTGTTCAAAAATTTATTAGCATTAAGAGTTACTTTTGAAAGAAAATTGTTTTAGTTAGTGCCTCTTTTATTATCCTGAAGCGATATTATTGATTTGATTTGAATACCTTTACTGTTCTATAAGCTTACCAGACTGCAGGAAAGTAACACGCTGGTGGTGAGCGGCATGCGCCAGCGCAGCCATGAAATGCGACCTCAGCGCTGACGGCAGCGCTGGCAGCAGCGGACGAAGCGACAGCAGCGAGGCAGCGCCGTCGGCATACCGAGCCGCCACCGAACACAGCCGACACCACCCGACGCCAGTTCCCGAGTCGCGTCCGCGCTCCCTCAGCACAGTCTTGTATAAGACGGACAGGATTTCACTCTGCCAACAATACTTGACTGTGTAGAACACTGAAGTACATGAAAACGTTTTGAAAATGGGTCTGTCTGATGATATCATTAAAATTCAGTGCTACCTACACAACCAGTGTTATTATTAATATCACATTTTTGTACATCACACTGCACGTAATAATTTTGATTTAAACAAATCGTCAAATCATACATAAATATAGACATAAAACACGTTTTTCTATTCTATTCCCCTTAGGGGTAAGGGGAAACAACATCCATATTATCCAGCTTATGTAAAGTCCCATATAATAAGGACGAATCAATTGCCAATCACCGGGAACTTCGCATGGCCAATTCACGTCTTTGGAATTATGAGTAGATTCACCGATTTCCTCCAGAATATAAATTTTCGAGCCACATTCTAATCTTCCGGAAGGTAAAGTATTCTAAAAGTCAGGGGGGATTTTTACCCCTCACTCCTCATCCATTCTCATATCATGTGCTTAATCGATGGGCCAGCGTAGTGAGAAGGCCTTACAGCCCAGCAGTGGGGACATTAAAGGGATGGGGGATGGTGATGATAAATCACACTATTAGGCCTTTGATAGACGATTACCTTAAGCATTATAGCACGGCACTGATGGTGAGAGGCGCAGTGCCGCAACGTGTCAACACAACGGACGAGCAAGGTGTCAGCGCGAGCCCGCGACTGTAGCGCCGCCTCGCGGCCAGCCAACGCGCATAGTTCCACCACCAAGTTGCGATTTCCGACGCACGTGGACATGGCCGACCATGCTGTAATTTATAATTATTTGAAATTATTATTTTCCACGATGTATTAATATCAAGATTCGGCAACTGGATTTATAGTCCGACAACTTCGTGGGCGACCTTCCCGTATCACCCACCCCCGCGAACATCTAGAGTGCCCCGTCCCCGCCACCTCTCTCTTACCGCAGGAGGGTCGAGCACGAAGTTGTCGGACTATAGTATGGACATTTTTGGACGTGTTCGCCACGTTTCGATGACTTCAGGGACGCAAAGGTAAGCTTCAGGTAAGCGGGCCTAGCCAAACATTTTAGTCGCCAACAAATTTGACCAATAAAGAGAACCTTTACAGACAGTAACCCTACGACAAGAGTAATTTCGGCTTGAGAAGTTGCCACTTTGCTCACTAGGTTATCAAATTCTCAATGAGCATATTGACTTAAAATGTGTATATGATAACAACATTTTAAGTCCAAAAATTCATCAAGAATCAATCAGATGTCTGAAAATTTCAAAAAATTGTCTTGATAATTTTTCGGACGTCTCTTTTTTGTAATAATTTTCCTAACATTCAAATAAAAATTAATGTGATAATTTTGTTATCAGATTTTCTTTCTTTTAGGTTGGAAATTTTAATAGTAATATATATAAAAAATATTCAAACCCTTAGAACATTCGTTGGTGAAATTAAATAGTAGGGTGACAACGGCGTGGCGCAGCTGGTCGGTCATCATGCACCAACACCACAGCTTGTTCAAGCTAGTGGCGATGCCGTCCTCTGCGAAGCTCTCTTTGGCAGTCGGACACCCGATCATGGTCGAATTCATCAACGTAAGGATCCAATATAACGTTCGAAGTACCGGATTCTGCAACGCAAAGGTGTTTCTCATAACTAGAAAAAGAAGTGCAAGTATGTCTTCATCGGCCGTGTGGTGACGGCAGAGTAGAATACAATTGTCACCATCCCAAATCTCTTCCGTGGGTGTCGTACAAGGCGACTAAGGATAAATCAGTGATGAGGAATGGGCAGCAGCGTTCCTCTTATACCACCTTACAATGTACTGCTACTTTTGTGCCTGATAAATGGCAATAGGCTCGCCACCTATTACATGGGACCTAGCTAAATTGGCGATAAGTGGGTGTTAATTCACCTCTGCCTACCCCTTAGGGGATATAGGCGTGATTTATGTGTGTGTGTGTGTGTGTATGTCTTCATCTTCTGATGACAATATGTTCAATGGAACGTCTAAAGAAAGCATAGCCGCCGCGTCGTCGCCACGACCGTGCAGTGAGCGACGCGCCAAAGGGGTTGGCAAAATGTGGCTATTTACTTAGATTTAGTAAAGTAAAAAAAAATATTTTTTACACAAAACTATTCTAAAAACTCAACCAATAAATTTTCGTAACATTGGTGAAACATACATGATTTGCATTCTTGATAGTCTCCACTGGTTTCCCTAGCACAGAGAGATGGTCTCTAACGCCTTGCAGTAACAAGAGTAACGCTCGGGGAAATTCGCGGTGGACGCTATACAGCCTGCTTCGTTCACTGACAGCCAATACTGATGACAGGCACGAGCTCAGTCTTGCCCAGATATCATCTGAAACATTTGTTTCACATTATTAATGATTGGCCGCCTCGCCCCTCTGCGCCTTCGCGATTTTAGATTGACAACATTACAAAAATGACAACCTCCCAAAATAAAAATACCGTTTCTTTATTTTCCAATCCTGACTTCGAAAATATTTTTAATAATTTTTTTTATTACTTAAATACAGAGAAAAAAAATAAAATGTAAAAAACATGCAATGACAAAAGTTATCATAGACATGATGACAGACGTCAGTCATAAATCAAATCCAATGTCATTAATTGTCATCGTCGAAATTAACAATATTAGAGTAGCAATAAATTTAATTTAAAACGTATTTAATTTTGAAATTAATTTCAAACATTTCAGATAAAATGTTTTTATTTTCGACACCGGAAACGCCAGTTCGTCAATTTTGACTAGTGATCTTTTTATTTTTCGAGTCAAGAGTGATTTCGCCATTCGTCCCAGACAATGACGTCATTTGGCGCTTACGTCTGTTTAGAATGACCGGTATTTCAATCATGATTTTTTGTATGAAAACGGCGGAATTCAAAAGAAATAAAAAATATGGGTGTCTTCATTTTCGGTTTAATTTCATATAACATCATAATAAAGGTATGTTGAAAAAATGAAATGTTGTCAATTACACTCTAGGGGTAGGGCAGACAAGTACCACGTGGAGTCGGGTCGGATTCGCCCTAAAGTAGAAATTAGTAAAAATGACAATTATATGAAGGGAACGTTATATGAAAAGAACATTATACTCTTTGATCAATACCGCAAATAAACATTCGATAAAATGAAAATTATGTTAATCGATATTATGCAAAGTGATTATTTTCATAAGCGTTGTTTGAATTAGTAATATTACATCAAAAGTTGTTATGCCAATCAAGGGTGAACCTTATAGGTCAGCACAATGCCACCAGTGCCCTGCCACGCTCGGCCTACGATTGCGTAAACTAAACAAAGTTTGTTAAGGCCTGTCATTGGATTGGTGACCAAAAATAGATTATCTCAAGCTTCGGACGGCACGTTAAGCCGTTGTTTGCGGATGCTTCAGCAGTCATTAATACCAACCAATCCACACTGGGCCAGCGTAATGGATTCTCCTATTGTTCTTCCAACCATAAGGTAGGCCTGTGCCCCTAATGGTGGTGATGATGCATAAAAAAGTGTTTTATTTTTATAAGGGCCTGTTTCACAATCGACGGGTAAGTTCTGAATAGCTTACTTGGCAGTTCAATTGACATATATTTAATATTAACAACTGTCTAATGATCTGCGAAGTAAGCTACTTAGAACTTACTTGTCGATTGTGAAACAGGCCCTAAATCTTTTACAATTACATTTCCGGGGCCTCCCAGAAACTAATCAGAAGATACTTGTGTTGGGAAAGTCCCGCACTTTCCACGTAATCATAACGATTTCGATTTACATCAAGATTAAAAATCACACAATGATCAGAAAAACATATCATATGTATGTGTGATATGTATGTATATGTCTTACATATTCATTTAGTATTGATCATTTCGATATCTCATACTCTACCTATTCTCCATTTACTTTTTCGTATTTTTTATTCTTATCACCCTCGGTTGCCTGGAAGAGATTGCTTTTAAGCAATAAGGCCGGCTAATTGTACTTTTCTGTTTCTTTTACTTATATGTATCTCTGTGTGTCTTTTTTCTTCTTTCTTTAATGTGCAATTAAGTATTTATTATACATTTTTTTAACTTACCTGGACGACACTGGTATTTGTTAGATTCAAGCTGTACACTTTTAAGTTTTGTGATGAGGATTTTGCACAGTTCTTCCGCCATGTACTCCGGTAGGCAGTCTTCTTTGGCGAAATCGCCACTAACAATCCTTTCGCTTCTCGGAGTTGCTGTGAAAGGTGACTTGATGCCATCATAATATTGAATCCACGATTTGTCTGCATGTTGTTTGTGAGCTGATTGCGCTAACTGCGTTAAGCAATACAAAGCTGCCTTTTGTAGATCTGAAAAGATAAAAAAATTATAAGACAGTGTCAATCTTTTGGTAGAAAGGATTAGCGAATTTGACTTACTAACAAAACATCCCGATAGGCTGCAATGAAACATGAAAAATGGGTTTATTGTATAATTAACAAATTCTAATATTGATAGAAATAACTCGGGAACAGATTTGTCTATTGTTGTGTATATTAAATTTAAATTTAAGTTATATGTTAAACCATAACTTGAGGTTTTTGTTGCTCACCGCTGCCTGCGACCGCGTAACCGCCGCTCATTACATAAATAATAATCTTTATGTAAATAGCATAAGAATGAAAATTGCACTAACGGCAACGGACCGATTGGCACGCGTACTATAACACAATCTTACTTTCTTTACAAGTTCTTCCCATTTTGCTAAAGTTTTTCGCGTTCTATACAAAACGCTCATTTACACTCAAGCTTTACAGTGAACAAATTGGTTAATTGCTTACTGCCGCACACTGGGACGTTAATTAACTTAAAACAGTAAAATAATGTCAATTAAAACTAGACCATAATAGACCCGGCAAGAATAGCGACTGGTTTTGGATTGTCTGTTCTTGACATTAAGTACTCATTAACGTGAATTGGCGTCTCTGAGTATGGCTGTAAGAGTATTTTACAGTAAGTACCAATGAGTATTTTTTACTGTTATCAATAAATTGTATTTTTACCAATTTCATCTGACTCCAACGCCTGGAGTAAGCAGCAAAAGAAGGTGGTCATCTGCTTCTCACTCAAATCAGCCCAGACACTTTCGCTGGCGCCACGGTCCACAAGCAAAGAGGCTAGGAGACATAATGCATGCTCACGTGCTTCTAAACACACCCGGTACATTTCCTCTGAAAATAAGCAGAGAACAAAGTAAGAAGTCTCTCATTATTTATTATTTGATATTTTATTTGAACTTTATAAATAGGAAGTTTGACAGCTTTGGTAAGTAAGAAAGAACAGCGGGGAAATTGAAATAACAGGGTATGATAAGTTAATTTAATTAAAATAATAATTTAATAATTTTGTAATTGTATCTAAAAACAGCCGTGTGGTAACGGCAGTATACAATTTACACCACCCCAAATCTCTTCCGTGGGTGTCGTACAAGGCGACTAAGGATAAATGGCAGCAGCGTTCCTTTTATATCATCTAGCTATTACCTACTGCGACTTTTGTGCCCGATAAATGGCAATAGGCTCGCCACCTATATTACTTGGGCGCCACCTAAAACTGGCGAAACGTGGGTGCTAGTTCACCTCTGCCTACCCCTTCGGGGATATAGGCGTGATTTATGTATGTATGTATGTATCCAAAAAGTGCCGTGGTGATGGCAGAGTAGAATACAATTGTCACCACACCAAACCGTGGGTGTCGTACAAGGCGACTAATGATAAATCAGTGATGAAGAATGGGCAGCAGCGTTCCTCTTATACCACCCAGCAATGCACTGCGACTTTTGTGCCCGATAAATGGCAATAGGCTCGCCACCTATTACATGGGACTTAACATAATTGGCGAAACGTGGGTGCTAGTTCACCTCTGCCTACCCCTTCTGGGATATAGGCGTGATTTACGTATGTTTGTATGTATCTGAAAATAAATCAATTAGAAGGAATAGAAGGAGAGGGATAGAGACTGAAGATAAGAATATAAACACACCCCAAGGCCATATCGAAGGCCGGGGCCGTAAGCACGAGTAATGCGTGTTTTGTCTAAAAATATTGCCTGTGGAAAGATACCTAGTGACATACACCTCAACTCACCTCGAATATGTGCACGCCACATAATAGGTTGGGGAAAAAGTTTCTACGCATTTTTTAAGAAAATTCAAAACATTTTTTAATATAGTTTATTTACATTTAACTAAAGTATGTAGGTACCATTTTGTTCGATAACTTTTTGCCATCTTTTAGGTAGGGAAATGATCCCATTGCTATAGAAATTTTGGGACTTCTGGTCAAAATACCGCGACAAGTGGTTTTGGCATTCCTCTCGTGATGTTAACCTGACACTGCCTAAAGAATTCTGAAGAGAACGAAACAGGTGGAAATCTGAAGGTCAGGACTATACGGCGGATGCATTAACACCTCCCAGCCAAACTCTCTTAATTTTTGCTGAGTGGCTAAAGATGTGTGAGGTCTAGCGTTATCATGATGAAAAACCACACCCCTTCTTTTGATTAATTCCGGCCGCTTTCTCTCAACTTCTTGCTTTAATCTCATCAGTTGTTCGCAGTAGAGTTCAGAATCGATGGTCCTGCCTGGTGGTAACAGCTCATAATGAATAATGCCCTTCCAATCCCACCACACACACAGCATCACCTTGTTGCGAGTTAACCCGGGTTTCGCCACAGTCTGTGAAGCCTGACCGGCCTTTGACCACGACCTTTTTCGCACGTTCTTGTCGTACGTGATCCACTTTTCATCACCAGTTATCAGCTTCTTCAAAAATGGTTCGGTTTCATTACGTCGTAATAAATAATTACAAATGAGTACACGGTTCATTTGGTTTCTTTCAGTGAGCTCGTGAGGTACCCAAATGTCGAGCTTTTTTGTGTACCCAGTTTTTTTCAAATGCGCCAAAACTGTTTTGTGGTCAATTCCCAGTTCTTCAGCTACGTCGTAACTACTGACATGCCGATCTTGCTCCACTTTTTCAAAAATGGCATCCATTTTATCTGTAATAGGGCGACCAGAGCGACGTGCATCGTTGACATCAAAATTTCCGGATTGAAAACGCTTAAACCAAATTTGTGCTACTCTCACAGACACTACACTAGGTCCATAAACATCGCAAATTTTTTTCGCGGCTTGCGTTGCATTTTTACCTTTTTTGTAGTAAAATTTTAAAATGTATCGAATTTCTTCATTAGATTCACTCATCTTGGCGGTACGAAAAACAAATGAAAATCACACATTTTCCTAATTTGAATTTGGAATTATGTTCTTTAAAATTTAAACTTTCAATGATACCAAAACCAGCCAGATACAAATAGTATAGCCAAAGAGATTTTATTACAAGTTTATACATACTATAATGCGAAAAGACTTTTTCCCCAACCTAATATATACATACCATTATTTTGAAAATGAGTATGTTTATCCGTCCCATTACGAATTTGATCGTTTAGTGATCTGGCCTAATAGTACCAAATGAATATAATGGTAAAAGAACCTAACCAAACCTAGTTGATTATTTCTGAAATCGAACTCTTTATAGACTACAATTATCTTTGTTTAATTAATAAATCTGATTATATTTATACCTAACAATAAATTGTAACAACAAATTGGTTTTATCGAGTTATCGTTATTTTTACGAAATAGCTGTTAATGATAGCACTGTTATTAAACTGACACACTTAGCCGGTTTCATGAGTCAATATTAGATAAGATGATATAATAGAAAATGTAATATAATAGATATAATATAATTAATATAATAGTTTAATATAATATAATAGAGGTTGAAAGAAGATGTAATGACAAGGATTGAGAAAGAGATGCTCGCATGGTTTGGTCACGTCGAAAGAATAGATGAAAGGAGAATGACAAAAAGGATTTACATGGCGAAAGTGAATGGAGAAATGGCAAGGGGAAGGCCTAGGCGGATCTTTCATAATCAAATTGAAAGTCTATTGAAAAAGGGCCAGGTCAAGAGTACCCGAAACCGACGGGCATGCATGAAGAGATTGATGAGATTGGATGAAGCGGAAGAAGTATGTAAGGATCGTAGCAAGTGGAAGGAAGTGATCTCTGCCTACCCCTGTGGGAGAAGGGCGTGACGTATGTATGTATATAAAATACAGGCCACGCCTCCTAGAAAATAAACAATTCACTGTTTTTCTAATTGAGAATGCCACACCATTTGCATCGCAATAATAGTACTTTAAATATGTCACTGTACAGAAATGATGATCATTGTACCACGAAAGAATGAATGAAAGGAGAATGACAAAAAGGATTTATATGGCGGAAATGAATGGAGAAATGGAACGGGGAAGGCCTAGGCGGATCGTTCATAATAAAGTTGAAAGTCTATGAAAGAAGGGCTAGGTCAAGAGTACCCGAAACCGACGGGCATGCATGAAGACATTAATGAGATTAGATGAAGCGAAAGAAGTATGTAAGGATCAAGCAAGTAGTAATTTATCCGTCATCTGTTATCCATAACACAAGTGCTTATGCTACTTTGGGTAAGATGATAGGTGTGAGCGTAATAGATATTTAATAATCTATAATTATGGTCGTAGCAAAAGTAATGTATGCCAGGGGTAGGCAGAACCCCTGCGGAAGGCGTGACGTATGCATGTACCACGAGTGCTTATTTGAGTCATAGATTTGCACTAGTGACAATGACTGTTTCCAACGCAGTGGCATACATTACTTTTGCTACGACCATAATTATGGATTATTAAATATCTATTACGCTCACACCTATCATCTTACCCAAAGTAGCATAAGCACTTGTGTTATGGATAACAGATGACGGATAAATTTTAATATATGTACATAATAATGAAATAGACTGTAATAATAATGAAATAATACTGAAATATATAAACATTTGTAATATACTTCATATAAACAATAATGACTAGGAACAAATGTATGTGTTCAACACAAGCATTTTCCCCCTACAAGGATTTGGACCTGGCCGATGGTCAGAACACAAGAGTAGGAAATTGGAAATGTTCTACTCCCAATTCGAAATGTTTCAATCTACAATTTGTTTTTAATAAGTATACAGCTTAGGTGTTGGTGCTAAAAAAATATGCCAATATTTCAAACGACGCTTTTAGAATTCAAAATCGGGTTTTCTGAAGGCTTTCTGCCATGACGTTCCTTGTGATACAGATTCCAATTTTTAAATTAGAATATTTCAAAATTGAAGTAGGTAAAGAATATAATAATATAAACAGGAGTGATTTATTTATGTTTGTAAAGGGGTAATGGGCATTTTGGTCTACTGACCAACAGACTTGAATCGTATAACAATGGATAGGTCCTTTCTTTCTAGAAAGGACCTATCATTTTTATAAATAATCAAAATCAACTTGTTGGAAGCCACGAAAGCATTTGGAATATAGCCATATAAACTGAAATAAATAAACTTTATACCATCTTTCAAAGGCGTCAATGTCCTCAGGAGGTTGTGCAGACAATCCTTAGTGGAGGCGAGCGATGCGCGCACGCATTTATGCGCTGTGACCGCCGCTAACGCCCTGCACGCAGCGCTACGGACCCTGGCCACCTCCACTGACGATCCGTGCGACCAATGTGAACATCTATTTGGATTACATTTCATTAAAAATATTTATTTAGGAGGAGCTCACTAGCGCAGTTGAATAGCGACCTTGGCCTACAATTCCGTACACTAAGCAATGTTAGCAATGCTCGGCAATGGCCGGTCATTGGGTGGGTGACCAAAATTTTATTATCTCGAGTTCCTCCGTGCTTCGGAAGGCACGTTAAGCCGTTGGTCCCGGCTGCATCTGCGGTCGTTAATACCCACCAACACGCACTGGTCCAGCGTGGTGGGTTGTGGCCCATTATCCCTATTTCTTGCAACCATAGGGAAGGCCTGTGCCCCTGCAGTGGGGACATTAAAACTGTTGGTGATCATCATCACCACCAAAAATATTTATATTATCGAATGATAGAAAGGAATTGGAGAAAATTAAAATACCTTAGCAATACTGCTATTAAACCTGACTTACTGTGTCCTTGCATGGCAATAAACTCGGCTCCTGGACTGTAATATGGCTGGTGAAATATGAGTGATAATATACCTCTGCCTACTTTGGTTAATCATCAACATCATCATATAAATAATATATTTTTGGTCACCCATCCTATGACCGGCCTTAGCGAAAACTGCTTAGTTTACGCAATCGCAGGCCGAGCGCTATGCCGTCCCAAGGATAAATAGACGTAATTTATGGACGTATTAACTAAGAATACAATGCAGAAAAATTTCTGTACGTCGTCGTAAGGAGTAATAGACGTATTAAAATATATGATTGTGAGCTTTAAATATTTAATAACGGTGGACGGCATTCTGCTACTAATTGAGTACAAAGTTTACTATTGCAATAGTCTGTTATATCTTTTATTTGGCTGCAATTGTGTGAGAAAGCTATTATCTGTACAGCGTACATGTAATAAAATATCTTATGATAGCGTCTATCTCCATTGAGACATTTATTTATAAAATCGCAAGTACCTAAGCACTCGGTACCTACTTCAGCGTTTCACAGAAACCTGTTTAACATGAACATACTTAACACAATCTTATCATTACGGCATATTCATAGAATTATTTCAAAACAAAAGACAGAGAAATATACATAAAAAGTACTTATATTAGTTAATTTAATAATTAACATACTCATACAAACAATTTTATAAAATAAACACTCATATTGTCCCTCGCCCTTATATTCATCTAAAGGTTACATACTGCCTATTGTATGCGAAATGTAGGAATAAATGCATCTCTGCCTATACCTCTAGAGATATACAGACTTGATGTACGTATATAAAAAAATATAGAAAGACTCACTTTACGAGTGGTCAAAAAATCAGATAGGTCCTGACTAGAAATCATCCATTTAACCAATATCGTGTTAGATTAAATTGTAAACATAAACCAACACAGACCAATGATGATATTATGAGAAAGAGGGAAGTTCATGCTGAGCTCACACCTAATCGAGAAGAAGGAGAACTCTAAGAAGAAGACATTTTGTGCCAACCCTACTTACGGCGGGTCCCAATATTCTGCCTACAGTTAAAAGTACTTTTTTGATTATATGGCTGGAATTTTTGGTTATATGTACTTATTACGATAAGTAACAGAAGTTGCAAAGCAACTAAGCTGTAGTACGTCTATCTTCAATTGTTGATAGAATATTGGGACCCGCCGTTAGAGTAGGAGCTAAGGGCTGGGAGAAGAAGGTTCACCAACATAGTTTCTAGGCACGCACCTGAAAAGCAGTTTAAATGCCCCTTGTTCATTCCACGCTTGCACAGGAAACTGCACAAAAGCACTGACGTTGTGGATAACCTCTGCTACGGATGTGACAAGAGACGGTGAAGGGGGCGGTTGCCCACGCGACGACGAGAGGCTAGGCGACACGTGGACGTCCTCACTCTTCTGTGAACGCACTTCTAGCTCTGATCTCCGTTCCAGCATTGTCACGGGCACGTTTGGTTCTGAAATTGTGTAATACAATAGACAGATTAATTATCTATTCAGTTTGCATACTACAGGGTGAATTTGAAATCGGTGGACAAAATTTTACAGGACATTTTAACCGCTATCGTGATCGTTATAGTAACAATTAAAATTGTAATGAAACATTCAGTTATAAAATACAACAACGCAATTATTAGATTTATTAGTTGCATTCGACTCACTTTGCGCGTGATTGTACCTACAGCGTTCTACTACCTAGCCGAGCGCACCCGTCCGGTTAGCAACCCGCGAATTACGACCGATTTATTTAATTTTATTTAAAATTAAGAATTGAAATTAATATTTTTCTTAAATATTTTTTTTTATCTGTATATTTACCAGTTTCGAGTAAAAGAAAAGGAAAATATTGATACTTTTTTTGTCGACTTAGATTTGTTTTTGAACCTCATTAATATAATGTTTAATAGCACTAGAACCCCCCATAAAAATTTGTCGATTCATTTCGATTTCACCCTGTATATGTTGTAATCTTGTACTATGATCTGGGGGTGAGCGTAGAGCAGAAGAAAATTGTCACAACCCCCATTTCTCCCGCGGGCGCCGTACGAGGCGACTAAGGTTAAAGACAGTGATGAGCAATCGGCAGCAGCGTCATTCTTATATCAGCTAGTAATATACTGCAATTTAAGTGCCCGATACATAGCAATAGGCTCGCCACCTGGGTGTTGATTCACCTCTGCCTACCCCTTCGGGGTTATTGGCGTAATGGAGGTAGTGTAAATTAGTAAAAATTTACACCACCTCCTATCTCTTCCGCGGTTAAGGCTAGGAGTAGACAGCAGCGTTGGCACTAGGTTAGCCCTCTATTACATGGGACATAACATAACCGACAAAATGTTCACGTTGACTGGCGGTATTACCAAGACAAAAGGCGTGAATAAATTAATAGTTTACGTATTCTTGCTACATGCATGGATCTTTTAACACCACTTGTAATACTCACCCAAATAAATATCGTAGTCTTTCTTTTCACAAAATCTGATTAATATATCTACACAGTGTTCCATTACACTGTTTCTTCTCAGTGTCTCCAACACCTCACTCTCCAGGACCTGCAATTAAGATTTTGTTACTTGAATCTCGTTCTTATCATAGCCACAAAATTGTTATGTGGACAGACTATTCTTTGTAGATGCACACTTAGTTCATGATCATCATCATCAACTGCGTTTTAATGTTCTTTCATTAAAAGGAAAGAACGAATAGAAGAACATAGGGAAAATATGGGCCTTAACCCCGCGTAGGTTGGTGGGTATTAAAGGCAGCTTCTGCATTCGGAGCGACTAGTAATAATAATATAATATCTATTAAATACAACAGAGATACAACTCAAAATTGCATTCCGGCAACAGTAAGTCTTATTATCATAAAATTAGAATACACAATTGATCTTAGTATTTTTTGAGTTGCGTCTATCTTGTAACTTATGAGCGGTTTATAGGATTACCTATTCAATGTCTAGTGTTTGTGGATAGCTTATCTTACGCAATCACAGCCTGAGGCGTTACTCTGGAAGTTTATTTCGTTCGATCGAGTCTTTGCGTCTTTGCCGCTCTTATTTTAACACGCAGTGGCGTTAGAAGGACGGATAGATATGAGTTAATCGTTCGGAGTTTCGACATGGACCTCGCAAAATATTGATAGTCTTCATGGACATGATAATTTTCATTAATATACGTATCCTTTTATATTCCACTACTAGGGCACAAGCACATAACGACGTATATCGGGATGATGGGTCAATGAATGGGTCACCAAGAGGCCCCATTCAATGCTTGACTTACGCAATCGAAGACAATCGCTATTAAGTAATCTGAGGTCGCAAACTCAGTGCATTCAACTATAGAGCACTAACAAAGCGCCATCATGATGACTATGGTAAAATCAATAAAGTACCTAAACAAATACTAATTATGGACCACATAAACCGAAAAAGAATAATAATTACTTTGAGTATTTCACAACAAAGTGTCAATCGGTTTTTCTGGTTATATAAAACAATAACATTTATAACAATAACATTTATGTATAGCTAATGAAATAATAACACCAATTGTAGTTATATGTTTATTTTCAGATTAAGTATCTATAGCATGTCTAACAATTGTACCGTGGTAACTATACTCAATATACTTTAAATATTAAATATCTTCATAAGCCGGACATAAGTACTATTTTTTTTAGTTAAAAAAATTATGTGTAGTGATTATAATTTCAAAAGCAACAAAAACTAAATAAGTTAGCGGGTAATTGATTTATACTATTTGTATGCTATTGCTCACTTAAATTCTATAGTTAACACCTCTTATACTACTTAGCCTTTTACTGTAAAATATAGTTATTACTATAGAGAATTTCATAAAATATTATTTTGCCAAAAATATTAAATACAAATACGATTTGAAAAAAAGGAGGCTTTGGTCAAAACTTTCAATAAATGTTTTATTAATATAATTTCTAACTTTGATTATGACAAATTTTAATAAATTTCTATTAATTAGAATAAAATATTATTTAGCTATTTATTATTTATGTAGCCTGGATTGTGTTATTGGAGATAGATTTTATACTGGTTATAAAACCACACAAAAACAGTAATTTTGTAAATACACATATTATTATTCGTTATTCCGATGTATGGGGGCTGTTTGCGTCGCTGCGCCCTATGGAGATCTATTGTGATTGCGACTAGCCCCAAGTAAGTCCTATTAAGGCCTTACATGAACTACTTTAGCTGGGCACTGTCTAAAAATTATAGGATTTTCCTCGCTTGGATTGTTTACAGGGTTGAATACACTTATCCAATGTAGTTCAATATACTTCATCAATATACATAACAATAAATACTTCATGCGATAGAGGGCCGTAAATAATTAATTTGGTAACAAATACAATATAATAATAGCATTAATATATAAAGCTTTTAATACAAGACCTATGAACAAATACGATATTGACAAATTGATTAATTGATACCCTGTCGTGAGTAATGTAATGAAGATATGTTGCTCTTTAACGACTACTTACAAATGGACGCTAAAACATAATTAATATATCAGTTTCGGTGTTATTACCAATACTTAACATTGATTATATAATTCATATTATTGAGGTCGACAACACAGGTCGACAATGTAGGAAAATATGGAATGACGCCACATGACAGTACATTTCTCCCGTTACGGTTAGGAGGTTAAAATTTAAACATTTTAGTTTTTATTTCACAATTAAATAGGAATATACTTTATGAATAAAATAATTACGCTTAGATCAATTTAATATATACTTTAACTATATTTTAATTGAGACCTGTTAATACCACCACTGCAAAGGTTGCACATGTTGGTAGCTAATGACGGTGAGCTCACAATCACTTTTTTTTCTTAACCATCCGCGTCATGGTGACTTCTGAGTTCTGATAATATAAAAAAAAGTTTGGTCCCAGCAGCCGTCCATGACCTCATCACCTATGATATACATAAAGTCTGATTTTAAATCTTAGAACTGTAAATACTAGAAAACACTACATAGGTAACAATATAATCTTATCTCCAAACTGAATAATCTTCAATAGGCATTTCTGCGTTTTTGGTTTTGAGATAAAGTATAAAAAATGCTAAAATGTTTGCTATTTATCAGCCATCTCTATTTCGTTAGTCATAAATATAATTTTATCTGATAATATTTTGAATGCAAGCTGTCTGATTGAGATTCCAATTAATCTAAGTATGTGTGTATAGAATAAAGTTCTTAATAAACCTTAATTATTTTAATTAGGTACATATCGTCAATCTTACTTAAAGAAATAATAAAATATAGAATAAAGTTTAACACATTTATATATTAACAATATAATCAACTTCACAGTAGGTATCTATTGACATAAATTGGTCGTAAGTACATCTTGCAAATAAATGCCTTTTAAACAACAATACCTATGATGACTTAATTCTCGAAAGAAACTAAGTACATTCATTCAGTCTTCATACTAAGTAGGTTTTATTATATTCGTTGTAGATATTATTAGTTAAAAAAATTAGGAAATAAATACGCAAGCAACTGTTTTTAATAAAGGCACTTAAATTAACATTACAATGTGTACATTAAATAAATTTTTGGGTATAATAAAGCACGACGACATTATTCTATCATGTTGGCTGTAACGCAAAATTAAACTACTGCCTTACAATGTATAATTATCCATTTAGATTTTCAACAATACCTCGCGGAATCGTTTATCGCGTTAATCTGTCAATTGAGCTCGTCATGGATGGCGGAGAGATGCGGTCAGCCTTATTCAGCTTCTTTAGGATGACTTCGACGTTTGAAAGTGAGCCATATGCCTCCTTTGTTCTTCAGCATGACGCTTCGTGGGTCGTACTGAATAGTTGGTGTGGTGAGAGAGCAAGGCTCAACCGAGTAAGAGCTGAGAATCGTCGCTAAGCCCGCCACCGCTGTCAATTGTGCAAAGCGGGCACCTACAGAAAAAAACAATTGCAAATTATCATTATATTCTATATAGGTGCAAGTTACCGTTTGTCGGACAATAAAAACAGGAAACATAATTTCGATGGATCATAAAAAGTCTTAGCAGCTCAAACCTTGAGCGGTATGGCTTGGAATGTTGTCAGTCATTCCAATCACTCTCTCCGTTCATCGGTCTCTCGACATGCTCTTTTCTATGCATTCATTCATCACCAGCACCTTTCCGGTGTGATGGATGATATGAATCAAAAGGAAGTGAATGACCTGATGAGGTCTCACCGATATGAATGGAAGAGGAAACATACTTTGCCGAGCTCAGATAGATTTGGAACAAGGCAGGGAGAAGATAAATTAATACCATTAATCTTACGTAGATCCGGCAAATTAAATGACATTTAGCATAAAAAACAACCTTGGTACTAACAATAAATAACTACAAAGTAACACTTACCAGGGCAACTCCTGGGCCCATCGCCAAACGCCACAAAACCCGGAGGATTCATGTCGTCTTGGAATCGATCTGGATCGAACTTATGAGGGTTGGGAAAATAGTTTGGATCTCTTTGAATGCACGACAGAGGTATTAATATTGGATCCTTTGCTTTTACGTGCAAATCTGTCCCTGGCAGGTTGCATGGTGATGTGCAAAGCCTCGTAGTCAAAGGAGTAGGCGGGTGAAGTCGCAAGGTTTCCAACACGGCCTGCGTGCTCAAGCGCATCGACGTCACAGCACCGTAATTAAGCTCACCGCTTTCTTTAATGCAACCAACGATCTCTTCGCGAATACGTTCCTGCAAATCATTGTCTTTAGCCAACTCATACAAACAAAACGACAACGTAGTAGCTGACGTCTCCAACCCGGCGAGCATAAATATGAATGAATTGGATGTTATTAATTCATCGGTCATCAGAAACTCACTATCAGTACTTTGAACATTCAACATTAACTGAAGGAAATCGTGCCTGGATGCACCAGTATCTCGTCTTTCTTGAAGCACTTGTTTGATAATAGTGGTAATGAATGTTTCAACATCCGTCGAGTAAGTTCTCAGATTCAGAAACTTGAACAATCGTGGGAAATATGCTCTACAATAACGTTTCAAAATAGTAGAACGGTCAGCTCTGAACATTCTTGAAGCCATTTTCAAAAAGGGTGAATCCGTGTTTTTAAGCGTACCTGGATCCACACCGAATGCGCAACTCCCGATGACGTCCGTCGTATATCTATTCATTAACTTTGGTACATCGACTTCGTGTCCGTCAGCTAGAATATCCTTCAGTGTGTGAGCACAGTCAGCTATTAGAGGAAACATTGCTTTCATCTTGGCAGAAGAAAAACTAGGGGTTATTATTTGTCGCATAGCTTTCCATTCTGCACCACTCATGTTAGCTAAATTCCTGAGTAATGGTTCGCGTTGAATATCAGTAGAAACCGACACACGATCACTGAAACTCGAAAATTCTGTTGATAGTACATTTTTTGCTATGTCCAAATCGATGACCATCAAAGTCGGCCTGCGTGCTTGAAAGAGTCCAACAAATTTCTCATTTCTGAAAGCATCATAAAAATATTGCAGCATACTGGCATAACTTTGTCGCGTCGTAAACACCGGTCCAAAATTACCAAATATCGGGCACGGCTCTCTGTACGGAACATTCTTCATGAGCCAATATTTTCTGCCTTTTGAAACGTAGTGGTAAATCGTCAATAATAGAGTTAAACCACATACAATTGTAGTGAAAAACAGTAGCACACTTAACCACATTTTGTCGGTTCGCTCTCGAACAATAACACAAAAACCGGGGCAACTTATCAAGGGGCTGAGTTATGCACGATCATGGCAGTTGTTTTTGTACACAAAACTGAACATGCAGCCGCGTGAAACGAAGCCGTGCGATTGGCGGCGGCGCGTGCGGTGACCACGGCGGTCAGTCACCAATTGCGCTGTATCGCCAGCGAACGCGAGATAAACCTATCTCTAGCACACGCCACGCCAGAACTCCCAAGGCCGTACTTGTTGATATACAGCCGGCGGCGCCCGTGAGTCGAATACAAGTAACTTACGAAGCCCAGTGTACTCAGGTAGAATTATTATTAGTATTGATTGGTAGTAAAATTAAATGTCACATTGAAAACAATTATATATTTAATAAAAAATGTTGTTATGAGTCACAACACATTTTGTTTTTATGTAAATAAATATAGAAATGTTTATGATGCATAATTAGGACATAAAAAGTTGCCTTTGTTGTAAATAAAAAAACAACGTATATTTCATTAGAACATACACGTCATTATTCATTAACAAATCATCATAAAGTATTACTAAAATACCGGGACTTTATTTACATTTTTAATTAAGTATGTATTTTTTTAACTAAATAACTGTTAGCAGATATGTTTGACTTCCCCCAATGTACTGACAAACCTACGTATGTATGTATGTATGTAGGCACGTAGGTAATATATATAAAAATTCTCTTTGTTCATATCAATGTGGGTGGCTTTAATCGTAAATTGTTACACGCGTTAGATCCAAAAATTATAAGCGATTAACGCAACACAAGAAATTAATCATTCTGTTGTACTTTAATACATTGTATCAAGGTTCAATTTTGTCCCCACCCTTTGGTTAATTGCATGTACGTCAATTGGGCTTTTAAATATTCAACGCACATTCATAATTATATGCAAAGTGCATACAGCATTGTTAGGAAACATGAACGCATAATAAATCACTGATAAAATGGGTTATCATTATCAGAATAACTGTCGATGACATAAATATACTACTCGTAATGTATTTTTAACACATCTGCGGCTTATTGTTAGTATATTGCTACAAAAGGCAGGTATTAGTACATACACACATACATAAATCACGCCTATAAAGCCGAAGGGGTGGGCAGAGGTGAACTAGCACCCACTTTTCGCCAATTAATTTAGGTCCCATATAATAGATGGAGAGTCTATTGCCATACATTGGGCACATAAATCGCAGTATATTGCTAGGTGGTATGAGAGGAATGCTGCTGCCCATTACTTATCGCTATCTTTACCCTTAGTCGCCTTGTACGACACCCACGGGAGAAATGAGGGTGGTGACAATTGTATTCTGCTCTGCCGTCACCAAACATTCAAAAATAAAATTAGGAAATTAAGCAAAATACTCACATCGCAATGCGGCGACGCACGCGCAGTGATGGCCGTCAGAAGGTCCGCTGCAGCAGCGCGCACTATGTTTGCTTCTCGTGTTTCGGTGAATATTTGAACAGCGCATTGCGTCAAAGAGTCTTCCTGGGTAGCTAAGGGAGTAGAAGCAATTATTTGGTAACGGCATACGTTCATATTTAAATCACACTTATTTATCATATATCTTTGGCAGAGTTATTTTAAAATAATAAGATTGGATTACCTAGTTTGGATGCTAGCTTTCGAAATAATCCATTTTGTTTTATTTATTAAGTCCACATTTCGTCAGCATGATAATGTTCGAAATTTTACTGACATCTTTATTTTTATCTACATAATTATGATGGCCAGTGAATTCTAAATACATATTATGTACATATATAAGTTAGTAGAAATATTTTCTCACATTGTAGTAGATGCGGCAAAAATTGCGGGTAGTACGCAAGCGCAGCCACTGTACGCAGAGATGCAGCGCGCAGTTGCGGGCACGCCGCTTTACTACAAGCTACTAATCTCGCTATGACGTCACTGCTCCATACTTCAGACCATCTCTGTCATTAAGAAACAAAAAACGTTTTAGGTTGCATTGTATCATTTATTATTAACACTAATCAGTGATGTAGAGATTTGACGAAATCCTTCATTACTATTTTGATTATTATTTGAACATTTTAAAAATGTAAGAAAAAATATCACAAAAAAATTGTTATTAGAAAAGTATTTGAAACATCTTTTAAAATAACAATAGAAGATTATTGAGAGCGACCTCATTTTCTTTTGTCCGTCCCTGCACAAATACAACTTTACTTACAAATGAACTAATGATGTGTCATCAATTTTAATTGTTGAATTGGGAACACTATGGTTATACAACGGGTATCAGTTAAATACTATGTCGCATACCAGACTCACTCTAGAATATTATGACATATTATTCATGTTTTTGTTTCAATGATTTATACATTAATGTAATGTACTCCGCCCGTTGCTGTTTAACGTATGTAAGAATTTTAAAAATATCCTATTGCTCTTTCTGAAATATAATCAACCCTTATTAGTCCGACAGTATTAAAACTTATAAAATCTTCCATTAGCATTATTTAAATTTCTAGTAAAACATTTATCGAGAAATGTATAGTGGCTTACTTACACTAGGTACCTACTACAGTAGATTTATTTTTTCCTTGTTATACAATATAACTTACAAACCTCAAATATGACTCCAAGTGTACGGTATAAAAATATAGTTTACGATATTGTTAATGTGTGTTGGGTTTTTTATACAACACAATACTGACCTGCACAGGAATCCCCTCTAATTGCACCTGACGTAATAACGCAAGCAGAGACAAAATAGCGTCGAGCCTACATGCCTGACCCTTACGTCCACCACCTGACGCACATCCGCTGAACATCTTCGTGAGAATCTTCATAGTTTTGAGAAATGTATCTTCTGAGAGTTTGCAGTAACGAGAGTGTAACACATATCTTATGCAGCGCATAAGTTCGTTCAGGTAACCTAAAATACATATATCACTAAAAAATACATACATACATAAATCACGCCTATATCCCCGAAAGGGTAGGCAGAGGTGAATTAGCACCCACGTTTCGCCAATTATGTTAGGTCCCATGTAATAGGTGGCGAGCCTATTGCCATTTATCGGGCACAAAAGTCGCAGTACATTGCAAGGTGATATAAGAGGAACGCTGCTGCCCATTCCTCACGACTGATTTATCCTTAGTCGCCTTGTACGACACCCACGGGAGAGATTTGGGGGGGTGACAATTGTATTCTACTCTGCCGTCACCACACGGCACACTAGTAAAATATGTGGGTTAAAAGTCGTAATGTACCAAATACCAATTTAGCTGACACACAAACACATTAAAAAGCAGTCAAGCTCGTCAGAAGCAAAATTGTAGCTAAAATCGTAAGTATTGTTGTTTTTTTAATAGAGTAATTTAAATAAGAACAATATACTGAAGATACGGTAAACCTTTTATTAAAACTAACGATGCACAGTGTTTCTAATGACAATGTATTTCAAAATTCTGACCTAATTTTCTTGGTATTAATGTTTCAATGGTTTGTAGAATGTTAAAAAAACAAATAAAGAATAACGTACCTAGGGCATGAAAGTTTTTTAAGTCTATTCTTTCCAAGCAGGATACCAATATTTTCAGTAGACTTTCCAGTTTACCACAGTCATAATAACTGTGTTCCAAGCGACTAACGCATCGCAAGATGACTCTTACTATATGTATATGGAGATCTGACACTTCTATACTCTCTTGCACTGTTTGCTGTGAAAACAGCTGTTCTCGACTCAGTAGGGACAACACAGTCGCATCATTGCCAACAAATGAGGACTTGATCCAGTCATTGTCACCTGTCAATGACAAAATGGAATTACGAAAATTACTGAAATAATTTGGCAAACAATGGTATATAAGTCTGAAGAATACAGTGCGTTCACAGTCATTTTACCTCTGACACTTCTCATCATCCTGCTCTAACATATGGAAATGTCATATTAGTATCCTTCTCTCACATAAAACGTAAATGGAAACGTCAGAGGTAAAATAACTGTGAACGCACTGTAGTCTAAAGCATTTCAAATACGGAAGACTTGTGGTGACTGAGGGCAATACAATTCTGACTACACTAACTTTCCATAGGGTCACACAAGGCGACTAACCAGTATCTTTAAATAATAAGGAGTAGTGATAAGTGTTCCTAGTACAGCACCTAGCAATACTGTGATTAACGTGCCCTGAAAACCGCAATGATAGAGAGCCTACATGAGTCTCAAAGTAACTCCCAAAGACATACATAAATCACGCCTATATCCCCGAAGGGGTAGGCAGAGGTGAACTAGCACCCGCGTTTCGCCAATTATGTTAGGTCCCATGTAATAGGTGGCGAGCCTATTGCCATTTATCGGGCACAAAAGTCGCAGTAGGTACATTGCTAGGTGGTATAAGAGGAACGCTGCTGCCCATTCCTCATCACTGATTTACCCTTAGTCGCCTTGTACGACACCCACGGAAGAGATTTGGGGTGGTGACAATTGTATTCTACTCTACCGTCACCACACGGCACTCCCAAACGGCAACTCCCAAAGAGTGGTTAATAAAACTCGACCTCTCTGTCAAACATCAAATACTGAAATTTATTTATGTAGAAGTGTGAAACAATGCATTCTAAATGAATATCTAGGTAATCAATTATTTGCAGAATTACTTATATTATGATAAATCCATGTTTGAATGGAGTATATAATTGCTTGCTTAATGCTTGACATAATTTTACTATGACGTTATTTTCCCAGATATCTAGAGAACAAATTACATTCCTCGTTCAGATTACTCATTATTACTAAGATTACAAATTATTATCATTTAGCAAGAAAACCGGATGAAGACAATACAACATTCAATGTGTAATCTTTTTCTTTGAACTGTTATATTGATAAGGATAATAATATGCACATTTGTACCTATATACATTAAAAATTAAATAGATGGCAAAGTTCACTTTTCACATTAGGTACCGATGTACCTTATGTGAAAATTGGACTTATTTATTATAAATATATCCCTAAATTTTAATAAATAAGAATATATTATAATTGTCAGAATCACTAGTTTCATAAAATTTACATGCATACCTAAATCATGCCTGTATGTACCCGAAAAGATTTAATGGCAGAGGTGCTTTAATATATATATTTCTAGCATTAGCAAGATAGACAAAATTAACTATGGGTTGGTCTTATTTTGGGTCCCATATGTACTAAGGCGCTATTGCCGTCTACTGACTACTAAAAATTTTATTATAATATAAATAAAATTGTAAAATACCATGCTTGTAAAGACTATGTTTAACTTACCTTCTTTAGGAATATTATCCATATAGACAAGTATGAAATGCATTAGCGATATAAGTAACTCCGTATCGCGAGAAGAAGCTGGAGGTGCTCGAAGAAACCGACACATGTGTTGCCATGGTAACGCTACGAATTCGTCTAAATTCGCCTTTGACGAAGACACCAGATACATGTAACTGTCAGATAGATCAAAAAAGAATACGTCTGAATCTAATGAAACCTTTATTTATTTACAAGTGCACATCCTGTACTAATGGCATTAATCATAAGAATTAAATACCTTTCAATAACAATGTCAATGTAAAAATTACTTTATTACTAACAATGGCTAAAGTAGTATGTATAATTGCTCTTTACGGCCAAACCTCTCAAGGGATTTCAAAAAAAAATTTGCGGAATACACCCGGTAACATTTAAGAAATTGCTTAGTTTTACAAATAATAGAATGTTGCCATTGAATACAAACTCATGTAGGTATTTAGAGTACTTTCATAGTAGAGGAGAGGATATATTTTGTTGTATGTAATTAAATTTGAAGTAATTAATAATCATCTAACTAAACGACCTCGGAGGTAGAATATAGTACAATGTATAAAAAAAAACTTTATTACAAATCACTAAAGTTCAAATTATGGTGTGAACTATTTAAAACTGCGTTGTTAAGCCCTAATTTAGGTCAAATTTCATACATAGGTGTGATATTATGATAATGATTGAAAATTACCTTTCTAAAATCGCTAGAGACTCAATCACCTGCGCATGAGTCGTAGCATTTTCCAGTGCAAGTAATGCTGTGGTCGTGGCGTTCACTGGACATGTGGCCCTCAGTAATGCTCTATCTCTTTCTGTAGGCAAGAGAGAGAGCGGAGCAGGCGGTGGCGGTGCGCCGTGACACACGCGACTTACGCCTTCGTACGCACACCACCAGCGCACGCGCAGGCTACTGCGATATTCGTCATCTGTCGTAAGCCACTCTGGATAAAAAAAAATCATACATTTTTATTTAGTAGGCACTGCATAAGAAAATTCTACTTAGAACTCTAATAATAATGGGAAATATATTTAAATATATCAATATTCATTGAGCCGTGATTTACGTATGTATTTCAATATATACATACAGCTCCCACATTACGCATTATTGTTGCCTAATAACAATAGGCTTACCAGGCACGTTAATCCCATATTAATTGCTGTAGATCTTGCAAATCGAACGCTCCTGATATGTTTATGTACAGTCAGTATCGTAAGTCTGCTTCATCGTCCCTATAAACGTCCATCCATAGAAATAGAGACGACGAAGCATACATTAACATTATACCTACCTACAGAAGAATGTTCAGTATTGCTACTTGTATTCCAATAGCTGTTGACTCTAAAAGGCAGCAGAGTCCGCTGAGTGACGCATGCGGGCAATGCAGGCACCCGCCTTCGTTCGGCATCTAACTCTTGCAAGGCGAACCCTGACCACGCGATCAGAGCCAACACTTGAGCCGACATTAATACTGCCGACTCGTTAGCAGGAAACACTAGAACCACTAAAACATAAAACAGTCCCTATTTATTACACAGCTAGGACAAAAATCGAACATAATACTTGTTCTGTCTGTATGGAAACTTATTTTATTATGAAGTGTATTACAAAATACTGGAAAACGTGTAGTGAAAATAACAGACGTCGTCTACAATGAAATTTGTGGTTAGAAAAAGTTCGAAAAATTATAATCTTGATGCGGGAATCGAACCGGCGTGCTCCGCATTCCGGGCCGATGCCTGTCTGTACCACTCGGCTAGACTAGACATCGTCTAATTACCCACACCCCTTTAATGTTATATAGTATAAATAAAAATATTTTCCATCACACCAGAAAGGTGCACGATACAGGGACCCATCTCGAGAGACCGATGAACGAAGAGTTTGATTGGGATCATAAGTTCCAAGTATACATCAATCTAGTAAGTGTTCCTACGGCAGAAATAAAAAATGTTTCATAAAGCTAACCTCGAATCAACAACGTGGGTAGATCATGTATTTTAGACAAATTATGCCGACTGACGAAGCAGATGCTATTCAACACAGATACGCAGCTCAGAGCACACTCGGGATATGCGAGGTAATCTTCCACCATAAGAGACATCCTAAAAAGAACATTTATTATTGTAATGGTATAATTCATACTGCTTCATTAAGTAGTACACAACTCTCATATCTTTTCATACATACATAAATCACGCCTACATAAACTAGCACCCACGTTTCGATTTCGATTCAATTATGTTAGGTAATAAATAGGTGGCGAGCCTATTGCCATATATCGGGCACAAAAGTCGCAGTACATTGCTATTGCTAGGTGGTATAAGAGGAACGCTGCTGCCCGTTCCTCACCTTAGTCGCCTTGTACGACACCCGCGGGAGAGATTTGGGATGATGACAATTGTATTCTACTCTGCCGGCACCACACGGCTTTCTATCTTTTAAAATCCATAAATTGTCGATGATTTTAGAGTTCATGGATAAAGTGTTCTTTTATGTTTACACTAGCATAAACATGTAACATAGACATGTGATACCTTTTTTACAATTCTTTTGTGTGAGATTAAAAGTCATAGTTTGCATTTAATATGAACCTGGAAACTTAGACAAACCTCAATATAGCAATGATAACTCTTAAACCGTCGTTCAGTAAAAATGTTTCATGGATGTCTTGTTGTCGCATTAATACTGCAAGTTGCTGCAACGTGCTGCGACGTAGCGATGGTTCTAGAGTAGGCTGAACCGTGCCAGCAGTTATATACTCCGTTCCATGTTCGTCTAGAGTAATATCTTGCTTTAGAACTTCTAAAATTTGAATCAGGCCCGTGTTCTGAAAATAAAACATGCATAATTACTAAGTGTCACGCGCAGTTAGCTTGAACGTTGGCTGAGTGAGAGTAGGCAAACGGTGAAGATATTTAATATCAAATAAGTACGTAAATAATTCAAAGTACAGTTCGTAGACATTACAACCATCTCTCTCATCTTTACGCGAGCATTAGGCATTTGATCAACTTACTACATAAATCCAATGCAATCGACTTATAAAATATTGTTATTATTTATTTAATTATAATTATATAATTAAATATAGGGACTGTAAAATTATCGAATTTATTGCGAATCATTACAAGCATTAAAGCATGTTGTAATAATTAAAATAACTAACAAACCTGTATATTTCTGGAAGGTGAACTGGTCGCGTCTATATTGAATTCGTCTGTTTTCATTCTCTTCAAGGCATTCATCAACACATCTGCTCTTAAAGCCTCTTTTGGGGGTAAATATCTGCTATCATCTGGTAAACAAAACCTATTATGATATATTTTTATAAAATCTAACCTAACCCATTAATAGGTTTTCTTTACAGGAAAATTACTTTACTGTAGATATACTTTTAACGGCCGGTTTGGTCGAATGGTAAGAACACTGGCTATCGGCCAAGAGGTCCTGGGTTCGAATCCTGGTGGAGGCAAATGTTTGTGCTGAGCAGACATTTGTTCTCGAGTCAAGGCTGTTTATACGTTTTTGTGATATATTATAATATTTATATATAATTTTAAATTGCCCGTTATTTTGTATCACAACACAACTGCTTATGCTACCTTGCTTTGGGCTATGATAACTTAAATATGATTTAAAATTTATTTATATACTAACCCAGTAATCTGCACAGAGAATGTGCCGCATCCAACTGTACTGCGACGCAGCGAACGAACAAACAACGCACTAGTCCCGCTACTACTTCAGCAGTGGACACTCCCATACATGATGCTATCTCCATGTCCAAGGATTTGCAGATTGCTTTGCCTGGTGTGAATGTGACAGAGTTGGTTCGTTACAAAAGTTGTCTGACCTCTTTTTCTTTATAAAAAATTTACATACAGATACATACATAAATCACGCGTATATCCCTGAAGGGGTAAGCAGAGGTAAACTACATGTAATGCCTATTGCGCATTTATCGGTCACGGAAATCGCAGTGCATTGCGGCATGGCATAACGGGAACGCTGCTGCCCATTACTCATTGCTGTATTAAACCTTAGTCGCCTTGCACGACACCCGCGGGAGAGATAGGGGGTGGTGACAATTGTATTCTGCTCTGCCGTCAAATTTGGTACATATTAGTAGATTTAGTACATTTATTAGTAGGCGAGGTGCCACTTTAATAATTTGGCTTATCGTGAGGATCAATTCTGTTAAGACCATTAAACTACTACCAAAACCAAACTTGATGTATACGGTATTTTTCTTAATGTTAACCGAACGTAAGAACGTAAAGAAGAAGTAATTTAAGAAGAGAATTAAATTATTGTTTTTCGACAACAATTTATTCACTAACTCACCTAGCTGCGTGTCATGCGCCGCATATGCATGCAGCAACGGAAAAACCGGCATCAGGCTGGCTAGCAGACGCCACCAACAGGGCTCGCTCAGTAACAGGCGCCCGCGCAACAGATACAACATTATCTCGATTGAGCTAATTTCAACCTAAAAAATTACAGCTTATAATAAAATATTACAGCTAGATACTTCGCAGTTAGATACTATAATATAATAATAAAAAAAAACAAGTTGCGATCCAAAATAATAAACTAACTGCCGCACTCAGACATTAATTAACGTTAATGGGTACTTACTGCCGCACTCAGAGACGTCAAATAACGATAATGAGTACTTAATGTCAAAAAATGACAATTCAAAACTAGTCGCTATTCTTGCCGGATCTACCTGTGGTCTAGATTTTAATGAATTTTTTTGCACCAGTAAGTCATATTATATAACGAAAGATATGTAATAAATGTGAAACTTCCAGGAGATTACGTTTTCAATAATGTAGGTACTGTTCAATTTTTTGGTGATCGATAAATCATTTCTTATATTTTTGTAAGAGAATGCTTATAGAACTATGACCACCTAGGGACTCTATTTGAATGTGTGTGCAATAAAGAATATTTGTATTGTATAGCATTTCTGAAATTTAACAGCGCAGTCGTGGCGCGACAGAAGCGCTTTCGTATCATAGACGATTAAGGCTATCGTTAGACAATGATTTAAAATGAAACATTGGTTAAAAACATTCGTGAATTGTTTGGCGAATATAAAAGGATATTTAAATATATAGGTACCTGTTGGTTTTTCGACGAGAGCCCATGGCAACAAATTTCAGTTAGAACCGCAACATCGAACAACAAGCCGAGACACTTCTCATTCTGCACCTGGTTCGCTTCCTCACCAACCAGAACAAATTTCACCATATCCGCAATCTTTGCATAAAAACTCACGCGCACCCATTCGACATTGCTGGCCATCAGACTCAATGCGATGCCACGTGCCATATCCCAATCATTATTATCAAATTCCAAATCCTTGCACTTCTTCAATAAAATATCTGCTACATCATACAAGTATGACTCGCTCATGTGAAGCTCTAGCGCTGGTAGCGATTTCTTAATACAGACAAGAACTGCCTTTGAATTTCGACACTGATTTTTGTTCTTCATAAAGCGCACTGCGTCGTCCATACAAGCGGTTAATTTTAGAAGCTCCCTGTATTTACTTTTATATTCTTGATCTACAGATGTTTTTGAGGCCTAAAATATAAATATAAATCAATTTATTTGCAATGTCATTATTACACATATAATTAATAATGTATAAGCACATAAGCCGTTTTCGTAGTACGAGTATCTGATAAGATAGACCTTTGAGGCTGTAAAATCTTGGTTGTATATTTTTGGGCGTTGTAGACCGGTAAATATTTGCTACTTATCAATAAAAATATTTAAAGCCGATTGCTTTCTACATATAAATGAATCCTAATACTGTATGTAGGTAATCATAACTATATTATCACAGGAAATGTCTCAAATAACTATGTAATCTAAATTCCTGAAAGTAATTTATCGACGTTAGGACTAAGGAGGAAGTTATACGCTCAATATGTCAGTTAGACTATAGCTTTGATTAACATTACCATATTATTATAATAAACGTAATTATATTCTAATGGCGTCATTCAAACTTTAACCAGACTAACCCTTTCCTCTTGTGCCTGTCTGTCTGATCACATACTCGCAATTTAACTACACATCTTGTAAATACATATTGAAAAAAATATTCAGAAAAAAATCTAAAACATGCGCCCTGTTGACTAGACTCCGCATCAATCGCAATCCTAAGGAAGGACCTCAGGATTAATATTTAAAAAAAATAATATATATATTTTTCTTTGTAAATTATTATTGTTGTAAAGACATAACATCCTCCTTGATATATTTAACCCTACAATTAAGTAAGGATAAATAAACATCGCAGCTCCAAGCACTAACCTGCAGAGTCAAATTGACCTTATAACCAATATCTGGGTACAGCATTTGAAGCACTGGGTCTAACTGTGCCACGTGCAAGGCCGTGACAAGCGTGGAGGGCGGCAGTGGGGATTCCCTTGCCCAACTTAACAATGACTCGGCGATCACCACTAGACGCAGCCACATCGAACGTTGGTGGTAGTTGTCGCAGGTCAGAGAAAATGCATTCCTTAAAAACAACACATACACGTTTTGTAAATACAAAATACATACATAAATCACGCCTATATCCCCGAAGAGGAAGGCAGAGGTAAATTAACACCCACTTTTTGCCAATTAAGTTAGGCTTAGGTCCCATGTAATAGGTTGCGAACCTATTGCCATATATGGGCACGAACGTCGCAGCATATTGCTAGGTAGTATAGAAGGAACGCCGCTGCCCATTTCTCATCACTGTTAACCCTTAGTCGCCTTGTAGGGCACCCGCTGGTAAATATGTCTCCAATTTGATTTAATTGAGGTCATTATACTTGTTGCACCGCATTAAATATAAATTCGAGAAAAGATTAGTAGTTTTTATTTCGTTTTTATAACGACCATAAAACACAATGGTCCTTCGTGAGCCGGACATTTCAAGCTGCATAGCTTAAAATGTCCGGCAATCTGAATATAATAGTAAGCTTGATATATAAGGCCGTAATTATATTTTGTATTGAGAAACAATTTTAAATGGCCAACATAAACACTAAAATAATCCCACAAACACAATTTCAATAAAATTTAATTCTTTCATACCTACGTAATAATGAAATGATATTATATTTACCTGTACTTCATCAATAGATCTCCCAATAGGCGCATCACCAAACAACTTTTATGAGCTATATCTCTAAAAGTTTCAGTTTTATGGTCCGCCTTCCAAAATCGGTCACTAACACACGATAACAACAACTGTACCAAGCTTTCGATCAAGTCCATGCTGCTATTTAATTCTTTCTAAAATCATAAAATGCTAAGTTTTGGTTTCGGATTTTGACTCCTTTAATATTAATCTTTCGGAGGGATTTCAATATTTTTCATCAATAATTGTATTTTTTAACTATAACCTGGTTTATTGTTGATAAAACACATCTATATACTTGTTGTGTAGTGTGTGCTTAATACTTAATTTAAAAATTAAAATAAATATTTTGTAGGTAACATAATTCTGTATTTTTCCAGTAAGTTCAGTTACATTTCGAGGAAACAAAACACGTAACATTTGCATGTTTCATTAGTCTTTTAAGCTCCGGTCACACAATATACTCACTAAATTTGAAATTCCAGCTCCACTTTCTGTTCCGTCTAAACCAACTTTTCGTATCAACGTGGTAAGAACGGTATTCATTGTTTGTAATGCATACAAAGGTGCAGGTAGCTGCTTCAATACCGCAAGACGATCTTCATGTTTAGATAAACGCAATTCCCCATTGCTTGTAATTTGCTCCAGCTCTAAGTGAGTATCGTCATCTACAAGTTTATGATCATCTGAAAACTATTATACTATCTCTTATATAAATACTTAAACTTCAATAGTAAATGTACAAAGATTTTGGGGTTAGAAAAAGAATTTCGAAAAATTATGATCTTGAGGCGGGAATCGAACCCGCGTCCGCTGCTATCCGGGCAGGTGCCTGACCGCTCGGCCACCCAAGACACTAATTAACTTGCCCAAATTCTTCTAACCTTTACACTTCACGTTGTAAGCCAACGGGTACCCTCGCAATGTAGAAATAAATTTCAAACATTCCAAAGCAGATATTTTTACAAATACCGTACGTTCCGTTAAGCTTGGGTTTGCTTTATAAACTATTCGATTTTAATTTTAACATTATACAAATGTTAGAAAAATTAGTACAAAGATTTTGGGGTTAGAAAAAGAAAAATATCTGCTTTGATTGTAAAAATATCTGCTTTGATTGTAAAAATATCTGCTGAACGGTTTTATTCCCGCATCAGAACAACAACGTTTCGTGAATATTTTGACATCTTTTTCTTTGCAAAAATTTTTTTTACATTTATATTATGTTTAAGTATAATATATTAAGTATATAGTCTTAAAGACTCAACTCTAACCCCACTCTCAACTCGAGAGTATCCTTTTTTGTCTTTAAAAACAGAATCCATTGTATCACTTAGTAAGAAATTTTTCTTAATTATTAATTAAGTATGTGAGTTTTACACATACACATATAGTACTCATAATAATATTTGATAAAACAATTATCTTTTATTTATAAATTTACGAACTCACCTTGCTACCGTCATGAATTAGATCTACACAATATAATTCCAATAACCTTTGATATAATTTTTTGGATATACACAACAAAACTTGTAATGCTTCACAAGCTTGACTTTCATCATTACCCTCATATATTGCAATTAAGCTCTGTAATGTACAAGATGAATTTTACGACAAATATATCAGAAATACAAAGATTTTACAATACTCAATAATACAGTATATTTATGCTTTATTACCTTTATAATAGCAGGTCTATTTAAGAATATTTCTGCAGGAAAGTCTCGTAAAAATACATTACGGATAAACCTACAACATCTTCTAATAGACTTAAGTAACCTTAATGCATCTTCAATTAACAATATTGTTTTGGTATCTGATGGGCTCAACTCCACCCAAGGGAATAAAAGAGTTTTCACACCAAATGACACATTTAAGCTGAAATAATAATTATTTTATCATCACAGGTGACTAAATATAATATTGTTGCAGGTATTAAAATTTATAGCTGCCTAAATTAATAACTTCATAATTATTTATTCCAACTTACTGTGGATAAAACCATTATATTAACAAAATCAAATTATGTTTTGAAACTCTTTAAATTTAATAGCTCAAGAATTCCATAATTTTTAAAGCATATTATTGTAAAACTCACAATTTGGATTCATTTAAATCAATTTCAAAATTTGAAAATATGTTCTCCTTGGAATTATGATTTGAATCTAGATTCAATTGATCACAAACAAAACCACCTTCACTTTCTGAGCTGTAATTGAAATAATTAAATTAATATTTATAAATATTACTTACTCTAGTCACCACTGACTCACATGGAGAGCTATGTCTTCACTCACAAGCTTTACATATCAAGCAATCATTGATATAGTAAATGCACTTTTGATTTAAAATAGAGCCTTTCTTTTTTACAGATTTATTTCCTGATAATTATATCACTTATAACTTGCGTATTGATCTTGTCGGGTAGACAATGTCAATACAAAAATATGGCTTTAGTAAAATGATTCAACAATTTTTTTTCAAATATGATTAATGTCTTAATCAGTTGTTGTTTTCCTTAAAAAAAGTAATACTTTGATGTTAAAATCCATGCAAATACTAACCTTGTCGCAGAAGGTATGTTTAGTTGAGGAATTGCCATATCAATATCAGACTCCACTGTATTTAAAAATTGCAAAGTATCAACCAAGTCATTGTACAAATCCACAACTACAGGATTATCCAAACTCGGTTTCAACTTCTGTATTTTAGATAAAATTAGTTTGATACCAATTTCATTTGCAATGTAAGTGCCAGATTTTGTCTACAATAAAGATCATTCAAGTAGGTAAAATTATAATCGGTAAAAACAAAAATCTATGACACTATAATAATAGCAGTACCTTAACAGTAGTCAATAGTAAGTCAATTACATCCTTTTGCAAAGTGGGTTGGGGAAGGGAAAGCCAATTGAGTAAAGCTTGAATTATATCCCTCGAACAAGATAATTCATCTTCTAACTCCCAACCGCATCTTAATTTGGCCTGTAGCAGTTTTAATGCTCGCTCACGTATTTCTTTTAAAGGATGATCTGGAATAAATTGAATTTATTTCAATAGATATTTATGACATATTATTTCACTTTCTAACTTAAATGAGAGAAATAAATAAGAAAAACCTCCAAAATTGAATACTTAACTTACTCAATTTCGCAATGTAACCAGACAGTGTTGACGATGAAGTCATTTTATATATCTTTGCGTCTATGTTAAGACAAACATTTCAATAAAATTATTTTAATTACTTGTTAGAGTACAGAAAAATAGGGAACATTCAAAATTTCAAATACAAACCAAACTAACAAACAAACAACATTTGTCCTCTATGATTTAAAACATTGTCGTTTGATTTTGACACTGACACACCACTGACAGATTTGACAGTTGCCATGCCAGACTTGCTTTAGTTAGTTAGTTTTAAATTCTCCCTTTATTTTAGGGAAGGCAAAGGGTCTAGCCCATACAGCCAAGTCTTTAGTGTATATTTTATCGGTAGTCTTATGAAATAATTAGTGGGGGAAATGTATGAATGAAATGAATTTTACGTTTAAATATGGGAGCCACATATTTTAACGCATCTAGGGAGTGCATGGCGCGAATTGAATGGTAACAGAGTTAATGATGGTGCTTGATGAAATGGATAAAACCACTTTTTATAGTGATCTTCACCACAACATCAAACACATCATGAGACTTATTTTCGATGATTCTGCATAATTGCACATCAACACGGATGCTTGTGCATCAAAATAACACCACTTTCACTGCACAAAATCCACTCTGTAACAATTTTTGAATTAGTGAAAATAAATCTGACTGACACCACGAAACGCGCCAAACATTCCCCTTATTTTTTTTTAATTCTCCCTATTTTTTTTAGGGAAGGCATAAGGTCTAGCCCATACAGCCATGTCTTTAGTGTAATTATTCTCTAGTTTTATGAAATAATGAGAGGATGAAATTATGAAAGAAATGAATTTTACGTTAAAATATAGGCGTCACACATTTTAATGCGTCTAGGGAGTGCTTGGAGCGAATTTAATGGTAACACCATTCATGATGGTGCCAGATGAGGTAGACAAAACCACTTTTTAAAGTGGTATTCACCACAACACCAAACACGTCACAAGACTTATTTTCAATGATTATGCATGATTGCACATCAACACGAATGCTTGTGCATCAAAATAACACCACTTTCACTGCACAAAATCCACTCTGTACCAATTTTTAAATTAGCGAAAATAAATCTGACTGACACACAATCGTTTGTTTTTGACATTACAAATGCATCTCTTTCCCCCGAATACAGAAACGCTAATCAAAGTTTGAGTCTTGCTTAACATTTAAATGTTGTCAAAATTGACGTTTCTCCATTCAAATTCTGACAGGAAATGTCCACTTAACTGTTTAAGCAGTGCCCCAAATTTGATTAGCGTTTCTGTATTCGGGGGTTTATTAGTTTCGTGGACGATCACTTTCGCAAACCAGTGTCATCAACGCCAAGATGGCAATAATCAAATTAGCTTAAATTTTTGGATGACAACCTACAAGTACAGCCTGTGCGTTCACAGTATCCGTAGTATTATTGTCCTCTATGGTTCACAGTTATTTTACCTGACGTTTCCATTTTCATTTTATGTGAGAGAAGGATACTATAGTGCGTTTCATCTTATAGTTCCTATGGCGTCATGGTGGTAGTATCGCAAGAAAATGATACCATGTCAACTTTATTGTCTTACCTTTAATTCAGGGAGTTAGTTTCTCATTACCTACATAAACAATTATGCATCTATATTATTTTGTTACTCATAACTACTAGCGGTACTAAGCAGTAGTTACATATTAGTTTTTTTTATGAAAGTCTTATAAACTAACTCGTGAAAATTTGCGAGAACAGTTAGTTCATGATATATTATTAGGGCCTGTTTCACAATCGACTAGTAAGTTCGAAGTAGCTTACTTGTTTAATAAAGATCAGTGGGTAGATTGCCCTTTGCCTTCCCTAAAAAGAACGCATTAAAACAACAAAAAAGGAAATGGAAAAAAAATCAGAAGTTTTTAGCGCAATGGACAAGCAATCATTCAAAAATTGTTTCAGAATGGGTTTTGTGCAATGAAAGTGGTGTTATTTTGATGCTTATTCTTACAGATTAGACATTTATGAACAATCATTAAATTAAAAGTGTTATGATGTTCAGAATTTTATATTGGTCTTTACCACCTCATTAGTCGCCATTTTATACCATTTCATTCGAATGCATGTAAAATTAAGAAATATGAAACGAAAGATATGCCTTTATGGGTTAGATCCCTTTGCCCTGATAAGGGGAATGAATAAACATTATGACAATTAGACATGACATCATTGCTTTTCTTCTTCTTCGTTTCTTTTGGTTTCTTCTCTTAGGTAGTATTGTATTCTCTTTGGTTTCTTCGTCTATGATTGAGAGAGTGTTTGGCGCGTTTCGTGTTGTCAGTCAGATTTTTTTTCAATGATTCAAAAATTAATACAGAGTGGATTTTGTGCAGTGAAAGTGGTGTTATTTTGATGCACAAGCATCCGTGTTGATGTGCAATTATGCAGAATCATCGAAAATAAATCTCATGATGTGTTTGATGTTGTGGTGAAGATCACTATAAAAAGTGGTTTTATCCATTTCATCAAGCACCATCATTAACTCTGTTACCATTCAATTCGCGCCAAGCACTCCCTAGATGCGTTTAAACATGTGGCACCCATATTTTAACGTAAAATTCATTTCATTCATACATTTCACCCACTCATTTATTTTTTTTGAGGTTTTTTGGCTTGGTTGCTAAGACCTTTGAGCCAGATCTTCATTTGCTAAATATCCATTCTCACCTCGGAGTAAATAGAACTGGAGTAGCCTTTGCCTAACATTCCCCTCTGCCAAACGCACAAGCATCGGATGCCTGTGCGTTATATAAAACTAGTTGAGCCGCCATTTTAAAACCACAATAATCAGAACGTCTTGCCGTGCAGAGCTCCTACTAAAATGCCTGCCTGTGCTGTTTTTTAGCGTTAAAAAAAATCGAAAACATCTAGTATTCAAAAAGATGGCGTCACATTTCATTTTTAAGTATTATTTTTAAGATTTGATATTTATTTACTTCATAATTTCATGTTTTAGCATACTACAATTTCAAATTTCGAGCCATAGTCTCGTGGGGAGTCGGCCGTGACGTCATCAAACGATCTTCCAGCGCACTCCCCACGAGACTACCTAGGGTTGAACATTATCGCATTTCAATTAATTAGACAATAATTTAAAAAAGTTTGTTGTTAATAAATAATTGTAATTTTGTCATTTCGTATTAATTAATTACCAATTATAATTTTGTTTTAACAATATACGTTGCGTGTTTATATTTAGTTTAGTATTAAGTACATACCTACCTACACTTTTGCGACCGCTTGAAGCTTATTTTTTGCCACACTACATGGAAATATAAAATCATTAGTGAATTAATAAAATAAAATAAGAATAAGACTATTTTGCCCTTTATTCATGCTGGGCGGCGCTCATAAACATTAAGAGTACCTATGCTGTAGCATATACAGCGTCCCTGACTTTATAAAATAAGCAAGGGTAAAAAGGTACCAGCACAGCCGATTATTTCTGAGAAACCTAAATTTTTTTTCGAGCCACAGCACAAATTGTTTTTTTTTGTTGTAATCAGCAACCCTAATTGAATTGCACTTCATTAATAGTGATGTCCACGTCATTGATATTGTGATTTTACGAGGGAGTAATGAATGAATGAATGAATGAAAGTAACATTAAATTTAAAATATGTATTATGATTTAAATCTATACATTGTGTTCCTGAGGTTATACATTAACTTCGGCATTTTATTCAGACTATATTAAATTGATCATTTTTGAATATGGAATAAATTTATGATACTTTTATGAATTGTAGTTCCTTTAATTTTGAAATCCTAGAATAAAACCATAGAGATATAGAATAAAACAGGTCAAGTCGACCTTAAGCCAAATGGCATATATGATGTTAGTAATTGCCGTGTGGTCACGGCAGAGCAGAATATAATTGTCACCACCTCAAATCTCTCCCGTGGGTGTCGTACAAGGCGACTACGGATAAATCAGTGATGAGGAATAGGAAGCAGCGTTCCTCTTATACCACCTAGAAATGTACTGCGACTTTTGTGCCCGATAAATGGCAATAGGCTCGCCACATTTTACATGGGACCTAACATAATTGGCAAAACGTGAGTGTTAGTTCACCTCTGCCTACTCCTTCGGGGATATAGGCGTGATTTATTTATGTATGTATGTATGAGAGAAGAGGAAGTAAAATCTCAAATTTTTTAACATTTTGTCTGTATGTATGTTTGTGCACGCATCATGCATAAACTACGAGACGGATTTTGATCCCATTTGGTATGATGATAGCTAAATGTCATTGTCAACATTTAAGTTAAATTTATTTTTTATTAATATTTAAAAGCTCCTTTTAAAAACCCGGTGGTCCAAGTGCAATACTTCGATTTACTAGGAGTTAGGTATGTGGCACCAAAGTCTTCCGTACATAAATGAAGCTTTTGGAAAATATTATTGTAGTATTTAAATCAGAAATGATCGGTATGTGTAGTTCAAGCAAAAATACCTCTGCCCCTAGCCGGTATCCTAATTGCTAGTATTTATACTGTAAGCTTTCACATTCCCGAAACAGCTAATTTTTAATTATAATTTTCAGTTTTCCTAAAGAACACGAAATAAATGGGTTGATGCTTGTAATAGGCACGTCTCTTGGGCATCTACAAGAACAAGTACTATTTGTTCCGTAAATTTTGGGCCGTCTCAGTTTCAGAAATTATCTAACAATAGAAGAAGATTTTATAGAATACAAGTTTGTTTTTTCCTCGCAATTGTGTTGAAAAACGTCGTTTGCAAATCATATGCATTGGTCATTACACACTCTGTTTCCTTACCGCGTTCGCTTGCGGCTTGCGCTTGCAATAATGCCTCGTATATAATGACCAACATAGCATACTCGTAACATAATGTACTATTTTAACTTTTAAGATCCACACATTTTGATTTTTGATTCCCCTTAAAATTTAACAATTCCCAGTATCATACGAGAAATCTAACTATATTCACTATCGCTTTGTTAAAAATAATGTTTAAGGGTTTCTCCTTTCCATTATGATTATACGCGAAAGGGTCCACACAGTGATTTCTGAAAGTGAAAATATATAATAACACCTATTGTAAATACTTTTTAAATGCAATAAGCTATTAAGTATAAATTTGTATTTGATTGATATAGCCATAGTGTATTATATACTCTTTGGATATAGCTTTCGAAATCTGTCAAAGTTTTAGATAGATTTCATATATGAGTGTCTTTGCAAAATCGAAAGAAGGCTGATTGTAAAGTAAGCGTGTAAATCATCATTTAATTTTTAATAATGTAAGAATACTAACGCAAAATTAATGCATTCATTCATTGAACGAAAACGATTTATCGATATTGATATTCTCGTGCTATGTCATGTCACTACACACACAATGACATTCGTGTGTTTGAATAGAACGTTAACACACTATTTTAAGTATGTTTGCGTGAATTTTAAATATGTGTGTCGTTTTATGCACGTGTGTGTTTGTAAATACGCAAAAAGTTTTTGTATCTGTGTGCAGCCTTTCAGTGTAGTAGTAACCAGCCTGGCGAAACTCCCATACTGCAGAAAAAATGTATGGAGTTTAGGCAATTTTTAATGGCGACTTGTTTTGTCTCTTACTTCCGATCTAACCTTCCTTGTCTCGCGCTGCCGGAGTGTGTCACTAATGTCATAAGTCACTATGCCGTTTTGAAAATATAAATTAAAGCGTTGTTTTAGTTTAGTTTTCCATCTTGTGCTTATTTATTGTCTTCAGTGACTTATCATTAGTGTATATCTAACTAGTTTGTGTCATTTATTTATGTGCATAACAGCGAAATGTTTTACAAAAGGTGTGAAATATGTTGACTAAAATCTAGTAGGAAATTAAACCAAAAGAGGGTTTTCATGGCCAATTCCCACTAGATGAGAAGCGGTAAGTAGTTTTCCATGTTAATATATAAACGCTAAGTAATTAGAAATAAGTTCTGGTCACTTTAATCAAAAATCATATGCGCCGTAGCGATGTCCTTACTACTTACCAAATTATCGATAAAAAATCTATTTTCGTAAATTTGAGTATCAAATGTACTTGAGATGTTTCATTAGTTTTATACATATAAATATTGTCTATTGCAATATATTATAATATAGTATATCATATATAGGGTTATTTATAAAACAACAAAAACCTCCCATGACTAGATAGCTAACATCATTAACAACAAAGTTTGTTGTGTGAGTTTTATTATTCATCTCTCATTATCATCATCAAAAGTTCTTCTGTGTTCAACTCCACTTATTTTTCAGATCACAGCGTGACTTGTTGAAAGGCGATGAGAGTCATGGCTGCAAAGCATATGAGAGTGGATCGGCATTAACCCCGTTGAAAAGCCGCTTCGGTTTGCGACTGACAGAGATGAATATAAAAAGCTGACGGCTTATCTTCCGAATTGAAGAGGCACTAGAAGAAGAAGACAGCGTGACTGCCGCCTTGGTACACGATGCCCGTCGGGTGTGATCGTTGCCTGCAACCGCATAAGCGCCTCTATTGGTAAGTTACATAACTTCGATATGGTTTGATAGCTCAATTCCTGAAGCTAATGAGTGGTTTATTTCAGAACCAGATTTCATTGATTGGGCAGAACCAGACCTTCGGGCGCGTTACACATAGTCCGCTATGGTAAGCGGTGAACAATAAATTGAATTGATGATGACCAGCGTAAACTCAAACGATATATTTACTAATCTCTATTTATTATTTCAGATCTAAATGTCCTGCTTACTTGCTTACACAACATTGCAAAAACGTGTGTTGATCGATCAGCTAACATCTGAAGACTCCGCCTAGAATATGAGATCAGAAAATTACCAACAATTTTAATTTCCACATTGTAAACATAACTTTTATTTTTTGTTGTTAAATAAATTGTATTAAATAATTACACGTAATTAAATAATACTCAATATTTTCAAACGAACAGAGCTTTTTATTTTGCTTTTGTAGGATTAAAAAACCTGTCTGCAAGTTCTGCAAGGCAGGGGGGGGGTACCCATTCGTTTTTATCGATATCGACACATTCTGTAGCGTACACCACATCCTTAGTTTGCTTTTGTAGTATGTTGGCATTACTTTTTTATCTGTCTCTGTTGGTTGGTACGAGATCTTAGCCTAAACTGCGAGTCAAAATTGTCAAAAGCTTGTTTGAAGTCCCGACTCTTATACGTAGTGTATTATATACTCTTTGGTAGTAACCTCACCCCCCGCAAAAAATGGCAGAAAAATATGTACGAGAAATTGACTAATGGCTACTCCAGTCCTATTTACTCTGAGATTCTCACCCACTCATTATTTCAAAAGACTACAGATAAAATATACACTAAAGACTTGGCTGTATGAGCTAAACTTTTGCCTTCCCTAAAATATAGGGAGAATTAAAAAAAAGCCTCTATGATTGACATGACCATGACACTTGCAATGACAGTTGACATGAGAATTATTGTGAATGAATATCCATCACATCACTTATAAATCAGAATTCAGTAAATTCTTTTTTACATGTTTTAAATAATAATCTCTAGACCAAACGGGTAGGTGTATATTTCATACCACCGACGTTCATATTATTAAGCCTGTCTGAGCTGCGAGCCAGGGTAAGTTTATAAATTGTTGAGAACCCGGCTGTCCCGAATTATTGTTTTAACTTCTGCAATTAGAACCTACAGTTTTCATTACATTTAAGTTCCTAAATTTAGCAATAACCTGTGAAAGTGATATTGAGTGTACAAATATTTCAGATGGCTGATATCAAAGCGCTTCTGAAAGAAGCAAGAAAATTAATAGATGAAAAGAATTATAAAGATGCACAAGAATGCTGCAAGAATATACTACGAAAAGATAAACAAAATTACTTTGGGTTAATTTTACTTGGAAAATCATTACAAGATTCAGACCAGGCACCTTTAGCGTTTCAAAAAGCAATTGCTGCTAAACCGGAACATCCATTGGCTTGGCAAGGGCTTGCACATTATTTTGAAACAAAGGATGAAGAAAGTGCTAAGGTTAAACTTTTGTCTATTTATAATGAAATATTATTATTACCCTTAGAAGAAGAAAAAGCATTGGAAGTCATTGCTAAATTTGGTCAATTGAGTTGCAAATTAAAAAACAGTGATTGCATTACTTGTTTGGTTAATTTTATTACAAATAAAGATGATAAAGTAAAATGTGCTGCTGAAACACAATTCTTGCAAATGTTAAAAGCCAATGTTCCATGTAAACAAGAAGATATTTTAAGTGTAATAAATATACTGAAAATATTCATAGAAAAAAATCCCAGTGACACTCTCCAACTTTTAACTGGCCAAATCATTGCCCAGAAGCATGACTTTTCATCAGCAGTGGAAGAAATTATTGGGTTAGAATATTTTACCAGTAATGTGACATTAAGGGAATGGCTCTGTAGTTATTTGTGCAAAAAGTATATTGAAAATGGATCATTTAATAATTTGAATATAGAGCAACACTTGGAAAAAATTACTCAGGGAATTGAAGAGTCTAAGGCTCCTACAATTTTAAAAAGTATTATATCTTTTGATAAAGGTTTATATTTAGAGGCATTTCAGCAAAGTGCACCTATAGTAAATTACCAGCAAGCAGATGTTACTGAAGCTACTTTAATTCTCAAATGTACCATTATGTTGAAAAAGTGGACCACCACAGAAAAGCTAGCCTCAAATTTCTTATCAAAAGTTGAAAAACAAAAAGATGGAAACTTTGCTTTTGACCTAAAAAAAAATCTATTTCTATCTCTCATCAAACAGAAAAAATGGAAACAAGGAATGGTGGTTGTAAAAGATATGCCTTTTGAGAAATTAGATATCATTGAACAAGCAGCTGTAGTAGAGTGTTTTATTGAATGTGGAGAACATTTTGGATCACTTCTAGAAAAATTGAAAACAACTGAATATTATACACAACTTCAAGCACTTGCTCTTTTAAAACAAGGGAGATATCAAGACACAATATCCTTTTTAGGAAACTGTAATGACTGTAATTTGAAATATTACTTCATGGGTCTTGCATATTGGAAGTTAGATGAGTTTGATAAAAGTCTTATAAATCTTTTAAAAGCAGCAAAATTAGATCCAGAGAATTCAGATACTTTTTTTTACATTGGTCAATATTATTACAAACAAAGTGATTATGATAAAAGTAAAAAATGTTTAGAAAAGGCAATGAACTTGACACCCAATGATGGTAAAATCATAGAAAAGTTAAGTGAAGTTTATACCAAATTAAATTTAAAACAACTTGATTTTGAATTATTGACATCAGCAGAAAAGTCTTTGCAGACAGATGAATCATGGCTACATTTAAGATTGGGATTACATTACCTTAATAAAAGACAATGGGAAAATGCTATAATACATTTTCGGAATGTTATCAAAACAAATCAAAATAATGTTACTGCTTTAGAGTGCTTAGCTGATGCATACTATGCCCGTGGATCTTATTCATCTGCTTTGAGAGCTTATAATAAAGTCATTACTATGAATCCAAGTAAAAGCTCTCACTGTCTAACAAGGATTGGTTATATTTATTCGTTACTCACACAATATGATGATGCTATAACTACCTTTAAAAATGTTTTGGAATCAGATCCTTTCTCAGTTTTAGCGATAAAAGGAATTGCTGAAACGTGGATGAGGATTGCGAAGAAAAAAGTATCATCTAAACTTTATGGCACCGCCAGAGACTGTGCTCAAAATGCAATAGACTATATTAGAAAGGCTATTTCAACACAAAAACAGTTTAGCTGTTTTTGGAAATTATTGGGAGATACTTTAATTTTTATAACAAAGTTGCCAAATAAATTTTCATATGTTTTCTTTGAGGATTCTCTACATGAAGGAAAGGAAATAATAAGAAAAGAAAAGATTAATATTTTCCCTGATGCAATTTATTGTTACTCTCATATTGCTAAAGTAAGACAACAAACTGCAACATATGAACTAGCATCTGCTTATCTTGCATATTACCATGAAACTAAAAAAGTTGTAAATTGTAATATTTCTTATCATTTGGCAATCACATGTATAAAAGAAAAATCGTCAGCTTGGCGCAATTGGAATTTACTTGGGAAAATTTGCTTCTTTATCAATAAGTTTGATATTGCCCAACACTGCTTTATTAAGGCTTTGTTAGTCACGCGTAAATGGTCTGTCGCGGAAATATGGTGCAATTTGGGCACTTTGTACTTAAAATTAAACCTTCATAAAACTGCTAATTATTGTTTTTGGCGAGGTCAGTCAATACTACCTTCATATCCCCAAAGTTGGATTGGACAAGGATTGATTGCAGAAGCAATTCGTGAACAAGAAGCAATGGATCTTTTTAGACATGCATCACGTTTAGGATATCACCGAGAAAGTTCTCTTGGTTATGCAGATTGGGTGTGCAGAACATTGAAGGATAATAGGTACAGTGAAGAAACCGAATATAAATATATTATTGAAGGATTAAATGCTGTTAACTACGCAACAGATTTAGTGGAATGGTTCTCTACTTTTGAACCAAACAATGCCTGTGCCTGTAATATACTTGGAGTTTTACAGGAGAAAAGTGGACTTCTAAGAACAGCATTAAAATCATATGAGAATGCATTGCTATATGCCGCCGATGATAAAAAGAATGCAATTTTATTAAATATTGGACGTATTTTAGTGAGAACTGAGAAATATGATGAAGCTATCAAAGTTTATAAGAGTATTACTGAAGCCAGCCTAAATTCTACCTGTGGGTTAGCTCTTGCACTTTTTAAGAAAGGTTTATATGAGGAATCTTATTCAGTTTATGATACAGCACTTCATTGGTTGAGCAATGATGATAATGAAAAAGCTGAACTGCTTGTTGCTATGGCTGGTATTATGTATATGTTCAAAGGTGCTGATGATGCTAAAACAATTTTGTTCCACAGCATTCAAATATCTCAGAAAAAACCTACAGCCTACAGTTTATTTGGAATATGCTCATTAGGTCTGATACACTCAGACCAGAGTCTGACGAAATTAGCATTAAGTGAGTTACAAAAATACGAAAAAGATAGCAATTTCGGTTACGACATTGGTTTTTTGAAATCATACTTTTTTGTTTGTGATAATAACATTGATCAAGCCATAAAGTTATTAAGTGACTCACTTCATGATCACCCAAATAATACATTTTTGTGGTTTTGTATGGCAGAATATTGTCTTAAAACTTCTACCAAAGCTAATATTGCTAGTATTTGCTGCCAGAGAGCTATCTGTTGTGCACACTCTAATAATAAATATTCATATGATTCTGCGAAAATGATTGCCACAGCCAGTATTGCTGAGCATTTAGCTGGCGACAAGAACAAGGCGTTTAATAAAGCAAAGGAAGGATTCCATATGTATCCTAACAATTCAGAAATATGGGCTGCATTGATGCTTTCTCTTTTATCTAATAAGTTCTGCACAGAGAGAAAAGAGTGGATGAAAGCAGCTGCGGGATATATGCGCCGACATTTAAATATATCTCGTCCCCTGAGTAGATGGACAAGTTTGTTAGAAAAGAAAATAATGAATATATAGGCAGTGTTTTATCTTTTTGTTTAATAATTTTATAATTATCTATGCAATTGTGTATATTTTTAAGGTTAAATGAAAACTTCTCGTAGGTTTATATTGTTTTATTATCCACTTTCTGAAAATTTGTCAGAGACCCTTTTGAAAACTGCTAGAAATTTTTCTCCTTGGTTACGAGTAACTTTTTGGCCTTCTTCTGTGCTTTCATATAATTTTTCCACAATTGGATCAGTTTTCTAAAATAGAAGCTTTAATTAATAAATAAATTACCGAATGATGTTTAATGTCATGCTTCTCCACCAGACAACCACTTATTACCTAGCCACATTTAATATAACTTACCCTACCTTCCTCAAATATACATAGTGCAATTTTTACTAATCGGTCCTACTATCGAGCTAAACTCAAGAGCCGAGTAAATTAGTAAAGTAACGAGGTATACAAATATTATTATATGACAACTAACAAAAAAATAACAGCTGTTGCATACATTTGACATTTGGGTCAAGTAGGTATTATCATTTTGTATGAAATAGCCATTGAACTACTATTACTAACGTATAGAAGCGACACCGCAAACAAGAAAAGTAGCCCGTGCGTTGATGCTCCGGAGCAACAACTCATTTAGTCATTCGCCAACGCTCGAAGCAACTGCTTACCGAAATTGTGGCTACAAAACGATTTAAAAATGCCTTCTTGCATGATAAAAACATGCAAAAACGAATCAAAAACAAGTCAAAAAGTTAAGGGTGTGACTTATCATCGGTAAGTTACAAAATATTAATTAAAACATAACAAATATTAATTTTAAAACATAATTCGCCATTTTGTATGAAAATCATAGATTATGAAAAAGTGAACTATACAGAATGGACAATTGATAAATTGTTGGTGAATTTTGTGACTTTGATGCAACTGATAATTTTGTACTTTTTATTACTCAGTTTGTTATCATTCAATATAATTTCACTCTCAGACAGAGGTTATGTTCCTTTTCTATATTCGCAAAACGAATTTCTCGAACGTATTATTATAATAAAGGAGAATGCCCAAAATCTGAAACCAATTGGTTTTAGATCTGAAAACAAAATTAATTACTTAGCTTAGAATTTTGAGAGTTTATCTCGAAAAAGCTTGCGACAATTTTGCTTCAGGTACAAAATGGGCCCTAGAATGGGCATACCCCTTTTAAATAAAAATCAAAAGTAGTACCTAATTTTATTTCATTTTAAACTTGTAACTATTCATTGACTTTTCCTTTATTTCTTAACCATTTTATTTCTAAATAATATCTAAGTAATAATAATTTATTCAAATAAATATGAAAATAGATAATGCATTCAAATTCGGTTTCGTAGGCACTAAATCTTTGTCTCTTCTGCGATGCATAATCTATAAGGACATTTTTGTTAAGACTGCGTTGAAAGAAACGCGTAAGCGCCATGAAATCAGCGGCGCTTACGATGTTTTGGTCGCGAGAAAACTGTGCTCAATCAGCGATTAGCGCTGCATGTTTTAATACTTTGGTTAGACGATAATCCACTGATAATTGTGTTAGCGCTTATGTTGTTTGTTTAGCGCTGCAGCTAGCAGCAGCAGTTATACTGATTCCAGGCCACGCTCGCCCGCTCGCCCCGCACACCTCGCCACCGTAGGTAGATTCAAGTTGGGAGAATATTTTTGTTTGGCATAGCGTCTTTAGTTTACTTTATAACTCAATGGAAATAGCTGATATTTTTTTCGTTCATTTGGAGTTGCTCCCGAAATTTGTTCAGTTTGAAGGTCTGGACGAATTCCAAAAATTTTTGCAGTGATAAAAAAGTGACCTGTATATAAGATATATGAGCAATAGATGAACATAATAAATAATAACAATAAATATTTTTTTTACACATTTCTATCATCTAGCCTAAGCACTTGTGTTATGGATACTAGATGACAGACATATTTTCAATATAATCATCACGGCGCGTGCTCATTGCGGCGCACAGAGAGATTTTAAGAGATCACTTTTCAATGTAGTCTTTTATATATTTATGTAGTGAACAAAAGATAAGTCTGTCGTTTTGGATTCTGGTTACAAATACAGTAATTTATACAATAAGTTACAGATCTTACCAATTCTTCATCACTAATCCTTTCAAATAGTGGATGCTCTTCTAGATGCAAAACCATCCATTCATGCAAATCTTTTACATCTGTAATAGTATACACAACACCCTGGAATATATAAATATTTGGTTAAATTGTAATTACAGATACAGACAATATTGATAAACTGCATATAAATAATTTTATACCACAAGAGTGTACCTGCATGACCACATATTTAAAACAAATGGACAGTTATATACCTGTTCTGCAAGGATGTAAGCATATTCTGATAGAAGCCACTTATTGATTATCCTCCATTTATGTTTAGCTTTCTTGAAATGGGGATCAGGGTACAGGAAAAACATTTTCTTGAGCTAAAATTGCATTGGTATATATTTTTATTAAAAACATTAAAATTTGACATAAAAGAATGAGATTTCTACTGACCTGTCCTTTGTGGAAAAAGTTTGGTAAATATTTCATAGCATTGGTTCTCAACACTGCAACATTCTGATACTGATCTGGATTTTGAGATCGCAACGCTTTGATACGATCATTGACATAATCAGATACCTTCACTCTTATTTCTAATCCAAGCAAAAAAGAATCAGGAAACATTGGTGACAGAGTAACTGAAATGTTGAATGTAAAATGCATCTAATTTCTATCTTTCATTTTTGAATTAGCTATGTACCTATGTATTAAGATTATTAAGTAAAATGTGACAGGATATCAAACCTAGCAAACCACCATAGCCACATCCAACATCTAAGAATTCCACCTTATTTTCAATGGTTTTATTTTGTAAGATAGGATATAATGCTTCCCAATTATAATCGTCTGGGTTTGCAGGACTGCAAAAATAATAATAACATAAAAAATAACCATATTCATTATTTTGTAAAGTAATAAATTGGTGTGTAAATTGTTATTATAATTTAGGTTTGTCAGATTTGACTATTTAAGGAATTGTAGACCGTCTTTTTATCCTTCGTTCATTACAAGTCTACTATTATCAACCACTTACTAATCAAAACAATGATCGGCAATGGGGTTAGAATGTGCACGTTGTCGATAATATTTTTTTTGAGGTAGAGCCATATTTCATATGACTAACAATTTATTTTATACATAGAATCTGATATGCTTTTTATCAATTAAAAAGACGACACGTCATTTCGTTTACGTGAACTTGAATTAATTTAATACAATTTATAATCGAGTCGTGTCGTATTATATTTGCTCACAAACAAAACAAATAACTGTCACTGCTGTCATGACGACGTCTGTCATCGTCATGTCATTTTGTTGTAGTTTTAATTGTTCCATTTGTGAACATGATGTCAATGGAATCTAGCACTGTATGGGCCAAGTTTTAGTTTTATTTACATTAGTTACATTTTAAAGCATCTAGGGAGTGCTTGGAGCTAATTAAATGGTAACAGCGATATCTGTTTATATTTAAAAACACCACTTAATGGCCGTATAGATTAGTTTCCAGGGTCATCCCGAGTAATAGAAATAAAATTAAGCGGGGAATTCACTACACGAACATGCCCGCGCAGACATCATTTACATAGGCCAGACTGACTGTGAACCACAGTATACCCAGAACAGTAGTTTACTTGCGGCCTGTCAGCTGCCTACTCTTGCGTTGACGCTATGGATGTAAAGGGCGTAAGCTAAAGCGGTGACGGATGTGCCGGGCCGGGCGGGAACGAGCAGCAAGCAATTAGCAATCACCTTGTACACGCGCGGTCACCTGAACGCATGGCTCAGACTGCCGTTCCGATATTTCCTAGTATTTTATGTGTGCGTCACAGTGCGTGCCTACACGGCGTCGAGTACAAATGCACTTGTAGGAACGCACATATTCTTATGGGCAGCATTTGTATGAAAACTTATTACTGTTCTGTAGGCCTATTCGCTACACGGACATGCTTGCATGTCTGCAAACATGTCCGTGTAGTATATTCCCCGCTTTAAAGAGGGGCTAGATTCCTTTACCTAGGTATAATTTATAAATGGGAGAGGAAAGATAAAAGACAACACACCATAACACTTAAATGATTCCGCAATGCAGGTTGACATTGCGGAATCATTTAAGTGTTATGGTGTGTTTAGCATTGAAAACATTATAATGGTTCACCATCTCAGCGCCAAACCCTCCTTAAGTACATCAAAATGTGTGACACCCATATTTTATGTATTTAAGAATTCTTAAGACATGGCTGTAGGAGCTAGATCTCTTTGGCTTCCCTAAAAAAAAAAAGAGAAAATTAAAACAACAACAATCAATAGCTGTCAACAAGCAAAAAAACATTTGTTTTGTTTGTTTTTACGCTAGAAATTTAAATGAACATTTACTAAAATATTGTTAAAAGTATTGTAAGTGAAATGTGATTTTAGTAAAGCCCATTTAATAAACTAATACAATTTTCAGTTAAGGTAAGTCCTTAAATACTCTTACTAATAATAATTTCCGTTATGAATTTGGTTTTGTCTTTGTGTTAAATTGAAGTATTTTTTACTGCTCAAGAATAATTAAAAAAATGAGACGAAAACTCTAAGCATTCCCAAGATTTACCGTGTTATAATGTTAGTCCATGATATGAGTATTATTAACGTAAAGAAGAAAAGAATCAGCCTCTCCTTAAATGCACAATTGCACATTCAAAATGAGATGCAGCAACATCTGATAAATGTTAGACTGGGTAATAGTGTTTACTTAATTATGAAAGCATAAAGGAATTCAACAAATTTAAATGAATAAAGTAAGTTATCAATCTAAGACTTGAATCCAAATAAAAAAAACTTAACCTATACCTACCACTATTGTTGTCATTTGTAATCTCTATTGCTGTTGATCATCAATTATTATTATTAAGATATTAATATGGGTAATGGTCACACTAGTACTAGGTGACTGAGCCAAGGTCCGCACCTTGAGATGTACCCTAAGGCCTGCAAGCTCAGACTGGTAGCGCCCAGTGGGGCTCTCTGTGGAAATCCTTTTGTGGAATGCTCAATTGCAAAGCTTGAGGACAAGGTATTCACCTGCCCCAAAAAACCCGGTAGATGCTGTATAGGCGTCTCGGCCAACAAGTCCACGTTAGGTCCTTCAAAAAAAAGTTGTGAAGCAGAAGGATAAAGAGGAATGATATTATAGCAATAATTTTCTTTATAATTTGGAAATAGGAAATAACACTATTAATTAACTGTCAGATTCACGCTGCACAGTTTCAGTACCTACAGTTTATTTTAATTACTTCTGATGCAGCTGGAGACCAATTGGTTCATTTCAGTTCCAAACCATAGAATCACTTATTTTGGTTTGCCTTACCTATAATTATTTATCTTACAAAATAACACTGCACCATTCATCTTGATCCTTCAACAATATTATTTCTGTTTAAGCTAGTTTAAATCTGACATTTCCCTTTTATTAATATTTGTGACATAGGACGTAACAACTTAAGACATCTGAATTAAACACTTAAAAAACTCGTTTTTGTAATATCACCATAATAGTTCTGAAGACTGTTGATTATTAGTTTAACAATTTTATATCAAGTGAGTGTTAAAATTATATATCTCGTAGGTTTTCTTGCCATTCCATTCCCATAGGTTTTCTTTGAATATTAAATTCATCACAAAAAAGCCCAGTACAATAATGAATATGACAGCCATATAAAAGAAGTTAAAGGCAAATAATTGAATTGTGGCTTGCACAACAATCGTAAAGTGCCGGCAAACCGCGTTAGTTGTTTTGACGTCGCGCCCACGTGTCTCGTCACCGCGGCAGTCCGCCGCCGGCGCCGTTTGCGCCACACGCCCGCTCCGTCGCTCGCTACTTTTATCGCGAAATGTTATCAATAGAATCCGCGCCTTTGAACAATACAGTTTCTAAGTACTCGAGTGTTTGAACGTTGTTAAAATGGATAAGGAGGACTCGCGCAGCTTGGATGCGGCCAACCATGCTTCCATGTTTCTGGATAGCGTGTCGTCTGATGAAGGTCCGGAGACGGAGATGCTTCTGAGCACGCAGCTCGCGCCAGCTGTCATAGCCATGACCAGTGGCCGCCGACAGTCACTAACTGCTCCACCATCGCCTACTGATTCGCGCAAAAAGAGGCATCATCATAACTACAAAACTCATTTACACCACCTCATACATTGGAGGGACATATGGGGTGGAGAGCACCATAAAGTCCACGAGGTAGTTATCAACAAATATCGTTATTGGTATTATAAATTATTAACGAATACTACAATACTACTACTAAATTACTATTAAGTATTATAATAGGATTATGCGCTCGCACCATGATGATTTGTTGTGTTTATGTCACTTAACAAATGTTAATTATTTAAGAATAATATGAGTGTCGTAACGAGGAATGTTTGAAAAGTCATTTTAGTGTGTACACAGTTGTGATTGTGTCTCTTTTACCTTGGCTCACTTTTCCCTTTTCACGGATCATGTTTTAAGATCATGAGCTAATTTTGGTGAGGGTCGGTGTTTCGCCCCTGAACGTTTTCCATGACCGTAGTGGGCATGAAGATGACAAGTGGCATGAGAAGTGAGCCTTAATCAATTAAAAATTGCTGTGACTGTGAGAAACACACGAGAAACGCGCTTCCGGCGTTTATGCGTCGAGTGCAGAAAATAATAAAACAGTATCCGTATATTCGTTCTCAATATAATTGTATACTATTTCGTGACATTTCAATCGCTTAAATACTGATCTTTTCAATTAATATTTTCTATTATTGACGCAATGTTGTCACAGTAAATAGTATTTTGCGTGCATAAGCACTGCATTTTCATTGTTTTGTACGCCTCGATACTCTTTGGCTTGCAAGTCAGCAGTGAGTCAGCACTAAGTAGGTAGTAGACGACGCAATTCACTTTCATCGCAGAGTTTCCCTCCACTTCAGTATCGTGGTATAATTTAGGCCCTTCGCGTCAATACAGCCGTATTTGTTGAGTAATGAATCACAATTGAGTATCTAACCTATGTAACAGAAGTCGATTGAAGGAATCACTATTTTTACTATAGTATTGGTATGGTTTATAACCGATACCACGGCATAAATATCCACATTCATCAGCTACCCACAGCTGCGGACGATAAATAATATGCTTCCACACATTCGTTTAGCCAAGAGCGGTCCGCGCGCTTCGAATTTAATTCTCTCATTTGAACCCTGACCCATCACGCGCGCATTCTCTGTTATCGTTTGTTATATTTCCGCACATTGCCAATTTGGCATTGTTTGACTAAACTCGACCGTCGAATTCTTATGCATACATACATAATTTTGTCATTTATTGGTAAATGTTGTTTTTAAGATAGTGATTTGACTTAACGATACGCGACAATCGGACAAAAAATCAAGACAAACCGTTATCATTGGATCTGATAAAACACATACTATTAATCATAATCAGTCTAACCAAAGATAACATTTTAACACTATTGTGGTAAGCAACTCGATTATTGACATATTTATTTTCTTGGGTAAACGTTAGTTAAATGTTTATATTCATTAGAAATTAGCGGCTACTTTCCATCTTTATCTTGTTATCTTTAATTTATTATTGTTTAATTGGGATTGGGATGACAATTTACATAATTCTTATATAATATTTGATTGTCTATCTGTACCGGGTGTGGAGATGTCGACGTCACCAGCCATTTAATGACCCCACTGCTAGCGCACCGGCATTCCCCATGGATCGTAGAATACAGGGAGAAGGGACCATAACCCTGTCCATTATTAGTGAAGGGGAGGGGCATTAACGTCTGCAGAATGCAGATGCAGGCGAAGCCTTAACCTTGACCTTTTTTTGTTGCGAAGAGATAAAATGCATTTACTTACACATCATCTCTACAGTTTACAACTCTACAGGGTAGTTTTCAGGGTGTGCGTTAATTTATATTGCATGTTCTATTTAGACATACATAATATACGCCTTATAGTATGTAAATAAAACCACTTATGGATTAGGGTCGTATGTATTTAGGTGTTTACAATTAGTATTAGGTATGTAGACAATGACGACTTTACAGCTGCGGCTGTCGACACAGGGATATGGACACCAAGCATAACCAAGGCCGCTGTAAATTACTCAAAACTTAGATATTTATTTATTGCACTCCAACATTTCTAATATTTCTATGACTAAGGGTTTCATTGGTGGATTTTTTGGAAGACGTTTTTAATTTAATACTCAGTACTCATGCTTTAATGCAATTTATGAGCTGGGTAAAAACATTAATAACGAACACGAATTACGGTAGGCAATGCGTTGCGGCCACAGATATATCTAAGATATATCTATGGTTGCGGCCGTGGGGTGACGGCAGAATACAAATGTCACCGATGCGATGAGTAATAGGCAGCAGCGTTCCTCTTATGCCACCGAGCAATATACTGTGATTTACGTGCCCGATAAATGGCAATAGCCTTGCATCCTTATTACATGGGACCTAAATAAGCTGACGATATGTCGATGTTATGTTGATTGATACATCTCTACTTCTTACCCCTTTGTGGTTTGGATCTAAAGTAGTCAAATAAAAAGTATACAAAATAATAAGACATAGGAATCCTTCCATATTCTTAGTAGGAAGGAATCATAGGATTTAGGAAGTGTCCAGCAAATGACGATCTAGTCAATTTTACAAATAATAACTTTTTCTATATTACAAAAATATTTATTTTTCTTCGTTATAGTAAAAAAACTAAATATTTAATTTTCTTAAAAATTTTAGCAAGCGAGGCGGCCATGTTATGGAATAAAATGAAAACCAAAATAAAAATAGTTTATTAGTTCACCTCTGCCTACCTCTTCGGGGATATAGACGTGATTTATGTATGTAAAATAATATTAAAAAAAATTTTTCGTAGCAAATAAAACGGAAGTTGTTTTTTAAAATTTTCATAAAAGGCATAGGTAGTGAATGATCAGTTATAATTTACTAAATACGTTAAAGTAAGAAAAATAAAACAATGCATCCTGCAACAGTGTACCAACTTTGTTGTGGGTAGGTAGATGATAGATTACCTAAGTATCTCTTGATATGTTCAACAACCTTGCACGCAACCACTCAAAAATGTTGATTCCAACCTAAATAGCAGGTGAGGTCTATTGCAAGATTGGAATTCTTATCTCGCAAGAGATACGAAATTAGTAATTTACAGTTTCTTTTCTCTATACATTACCATTACCTTGTAGGTGTGTCTAACTTGTTTTTATATTTTTCTTGGTAAGTTTTAATAAGTTTTCTCGTCTTATAAATGTAGCTTAAATATTCAACGTTCTATCTGGATATTCAACGTTTCGGTTCGTAGATTGGATACACACAAAAAACAAAGGTTTTATCGACCACGTATGTACACAAATTCGTAATAACTATTATAGTACCTAAAAGCTCTACGGTTTTAGTTCTTCGTTTATGACCTCGTGAGTACGAAATGCTTACCAGAACATGGCAATTCAAGCCACACTTGGCGCCCCATTCCAACAGGATTAACAGTGCGATGACCTTGCATTCAAAAAAACACAAAGACGAAATAGTTTATTTAAAAGGATAAATTTGTAGAAATTATAATAGTTATTGAGTGCAAAGTTGCTTTTTAACCGCGTGCTCAATTTTGATGACCGAGCTAGCGAAGGATTCTAAAATGGAATCACGAGCGTAGCGAGTGTTTCAAAATGGGAACTATATTTTTTGTCACCAGAATTTATATTTGTCATCAAATTGTATCACCAAATAAATAGATCTATCACCATTCACCAAGAAATATTTTTGTTATCAGATAAACAAAAAGTGTTACCAATTCTTAAATTAATGTTAATATAATAGGTTGGGGAAAAAAGTTTCTTCGCATTTTTTAAGAAAATTCAAAACATTTTTTAATATAGTTTATTTACATTTAACTAAAGTATGTAGGTACCATTTTGTTCGATAACTTTTTGCCATCTTGTAGGTAGGGACATGATCCCATTGCTATAGAAATTTTGGGACTTCTGGTCAAAATACCGCGACAAGTGGTTTTGGCAGTCCTCTCGTGATGTTAACCTGACACTGCCTAAAGAATTCTGACGAGACCGAAACAGGTGGAAATCTGAAGGTGCAAGGTCAGGACTATACGGCGGATGCATTAACACCTCCCAGCCAAACTCTCTTAATTTTTGCTGAGTGGCTAAAGATGTGTGAGGTCTAGCGTTATCATGATGAAAAACCACACCCCTTCTGTTGATTAATTCCGGCCGCTTTCTCTCAACTTCTTGCTTTAATCTCATCAGTTGTTCGCAGTAGAGTTCAGAATCGATGGTCCTGCCTGGTGGTAACAGCTTATAATGAATAATGCCCTTCCAATCCCACCACACACACAGCATCACCTTGTTGCGAGTTAACCCGGGTTTCGCCACAGTCTGTGAAGCCTGACCGGCCTTTGACCACGACCTTTTTCGCACGTTCTTGTCGTACGTGATCCACTTTTCATCACCAGTTATCAGCTTCTTCAAAAATGGTTCGGTTTCATTACGTCGTAATAAAGAATCACAAATGAGTACACGGTTCATTAGGTTTCTTTCAGTGAGCTCGTGAGGTACCCAAATGTCGAGCTTTTTTGTGTACCCAGTTTTTTCAAATGCGCCAAAACTGTTTTGTGGTCAATTCCCAGTTCTTCAGCTACGTCGTAACTACTGACATGCCGAACTTGCTCCACTTTTCCAAAAATGGCATCCATTTTATCTGTAATAGGGCGACCAGAGCGATGTGCATCTTTGACATCAAAATTTCCGGATTGAAAACGCTTAAACCAAATTTGTGCTACTCTCACAGACACTGCACTAGGTCCATAAACATCGCAAATTTTTTTCGCGGCTTAAGTTGCATTTTTACCTTTTTTGTAGTAAAATTTTAAAATGTATCGAATTTCTTCATTGGATTCACTCATCTTGGCGGTACGAAAAACAAATGAAAATCACACATTTTCCTAATTTGAATTTGGAATTATGTTCTTTAAAATTTAAACTTTCAATGATACCAAAACCAGCCAGATACAAATAGTATAGCCAAAGAGATTTTATTACAAGTTTATACATACTATAATGCGAAAAGACTTTTTCCCCAACCTAATATGTCCAAAATAAGAGATGGGTTACCAATAAAATATTAGAGCATTACATGAATATTAACTTCGTTCTTATAATAATAGTTTTATTACATAAATAATAGCTTTGTCCTCAGAATAGTAGATCTGTCACCAAATAACATAGATTTGTGCTCAGTATAGTAGATCTGTCACCAAATAAATCGATTATCGATCCCTGACTGCGACTCCTTTTTATTTGTTATTTTGTCACCAATAGTTGTAGTTACATTTTATTTCGTTCAGTTACTAAAATAATTGTATTAGTTACCTGTTTAATAAATCAATATCCAATTTTAATGAAAATATGCTCAAAGAGGCGAAGCCGAATTGGTCAAAATTGGAACTAAAATTCCGCCTACTTTTGTTTGTCTAACGCCCGAATATAGAAACGCTACCTATTTAAATTTTGAGTCCTACTTAACATTTAAGTATTGTCTAAATTGACGTTCTTCAATACCTACAAATCCTGACAGGTGTTGTCCACTTAACCCCCGAATACAGAAACGCTACTCAAATTTTGAGTCCTACTTAACATTTAAGTATTGTTAAAAATTGACGTTTTTCAATACCTACAAATCCTGACAGGTGTTGTCCACTTAACCCCCGAATACAGAAACGCTACTCAAATTTTTAGTCGTACTAAAGATTTAAGTATTGTCAAAATTGACGTTTTTCAATACCTACAAATTCTGACAGGTATTGTCCACTTAACTTTATAAGCAATGTTAAAAATTTTAGTAGCGTTTCTGTATTGACGGGTAAGTAGCTCTCTTTTGGTTGGGACGATGAGGACGACAAACCTAAATTATTTTAAACTTTATGTCTGGTGACATAATATTGATTTATTGGCGATCTATTTAAATTTGTTTGATTACATACTTATTGGGTCAAACCTATTATAATACATACAAAAACATTTATTTGGTACTGGACCCTATATCTCGATGATTTTATGTGATTTATTGTGGAATTGATTTTATATTGTTTGGTAACTACAATCTGGTGACAGATCTACTATTTTAGGGACAAACCCTATTATTTAGGCAACACAAAACTATTTAAATTGGTGATAGCTTAAATCATACCCATTCAAAATTAGAATCCTGAGCGTTAGCGAGGGAATCAAAAGAGCACAAGGTGAAAAATCTTTGTACTCGAGTGCAACACGTAACTTTTCATCCACCTCAGCAAGGAAATGGAAAATGCAAAAAAAATTACAATCACATTATAAAAAGTTTCAGACAATTCTATTTACACCCTGACACTTTCACACCCACCCTACAAAACACACACACAACATCCTCCCAGACACACCCACAACATCCACCCAGACGCACCCACAACATCCACCCAGACGCGCACGTGCAAAGCAAATTAATAAAAACAGTACACCAAGAAGGTTCCGAATCTAAATTTTAACAAATTAATAAGGTTGCTTAATAAATCGACACTATAGAGGTCCAATAGGTTTAATGATGTTTTACAAAGTGGATTTTGTGCAGACTGTGCAGTGAAAGTGGTTTTGTTTTGATGCACAAGCATCTGGGATGGTGTGAAATTATGCAGAATCATTGAAAATAAGTCTTGTGATGTGTTTGATGTTGAGAATTTTAAAGTGGTTTTCACCACCTCATCAGTCGCCATCATGAACTCTGGTAGCATTCAATTCGCGCCAAGCACTCCCTAGATGCGATAAAACGAGTGACACCCATATTTTAATGTAAAATTAATTTCATACATTCATTTCACTCACTCATTTATTCATATTAATATGAAATAAATATACCTAAAGACATGGCTGTATGGGCTAGGCCCTTTGCCTTCCCTAAAAAAACAGAGAGAATTAAAAACAAATTAAAAATATATGTTTTGTATTCACAAACTTATTGCACTTGCACACGATGTTCTAAATTCAAATTTACTTTATCCTCTAGAGGATAAAAACGGCTTTTGCACTCAGATATCGAAGAGCAAAAACGGCTTTTTCCGAGATGGGGGGATGAAATAGTAGATTTTCCATCAAGTGCACAAAACGAATCATTTTTGTCCGAGACTTTTAGCAGCCCGAGCCGAAGGCGAGGGCTGATAGTAATGTCGAGGATAAAAATGGTTTTGTGGACGAGTTAGAAACTCTGCTTTTCACTTCGATTGCGAGGAAATAATACAGTAGTTTATCATAACATTTCATAAAATTCAAACTAAAATTAGTACAATTTTGAATACTGAAGGAAATTGTTTTTCCCATTGGTATTAGGCTTGGGCTGCAGACCTATACAGCCAAGTATTAAATTAATTTTGAAATAATAATTTTCTTAAGTTAATTTAATAACCTACCGTACCTACTTAAATTAAAATTATGTCTTAAAAAACGCATTAGGCAAATAAATTTAAGTTAAAATAATAAAATAACAAATTCTATCTCTGAATTTCTTATTGTGTTTGGCTGCATGGCTCACTTTTTTTGCCATAATAGAGACACATTTATGAGTAGCTACGTTAATGCTCTAGAGCACAAAAATCGATTTTGTGCAGCCTATATCCTGCACAAATAAGCACTTTCAGAGCATGAGAAGTGAAAAATTATTTTTTGCTCAATTTAGAATTACTATTTTTGTTATGTACAAAAAATATGTTTCCCCCACCTAAAATAAAAAAACATCTAACATTGCGATCCATTCTGTATTTACTTACTCATCATCTTCGTGCCCTGGGGCCTTACCACCAACTCTAAACGCGACTCAATTCCCATTGTTAAAGTGAGACCACGCTATAAGCCGAGTAGAGAGGCGTCCCGTTTTGTCACCCGCGTTTGGATCGCACTAATACTTCATGGTACGGCCCCTGTTCCTAAATTATCTCGGCGCAGTATGTTGTACCTACCTTCCAGTCATATCAGTCAGACGACATTCGAAAAATTAATTTTTCCAACTTTTTCTAACCACTAAAATTATTGTACTAATTTTTCTAACATTTATATAATGTTGAAATTAAAATCGAATAGACGTCATAAAGCCCACTACTACACTCCTTTTTGATTCATATCCACCTCACCGAAAAGGTTCGAGTGATGATAGAATGAATAGAAAGAACCATCTCGAGAGAACTTTGAACTGAGAGTGATTACAAGTGATGCTCAAGGTTTTGGATTAGGTTTTACAGCTGGCCGCCTGCTTGTCACCAACCCTCTTTGGATATGCTGTTCTTGTTTTTGTTGTGTCGGTGGTTTACCCTCCACTATTCGGATGTTCGCCCAAGGTGATTATTGGTCTAGGGAATCTCACTTGGTCGACTTTTACGACATTCATGGGGTGAGTAGGCTTGCCACATCATTAGTATATTTTGGCTCTCAGGCCAGCACGGCAGGAAGGCACTACTTTATTCCTAAAGCAGTTAAAGCCTAATTGTGTTACTAACTATTATTATGAGTTAAAATTCTTTTCGAACAAATAACGTGGAATAGGCCAGTCCCGACTTATCCCATGGGTGTCGTAAAAGTCGACTAAGGGAGATTGCCCGGTGTAGACACCCCCAAGGTGCTTATTGGTCTAGGGCATAGAATGTCTAGGGCATTTCGAATGGTGGAGGGCAAACCACCAACTACAGCATACCCAAAGAGGGTTAGTGTGAGGCAGGCGGCCGGCTGTAAAACCTAAGCCAAACCTTTAAGCAGTAGGTATGGATTGGAATGTTGTCATTCCAATCACTCTCTCCGTTCATCGGTCTCTCGCCATGGTCCGTTCCGTCTTTTTTCTATAGATTCATTCATCACTAGCACCTTTAGGGTGTGATGGATGATATGAATCAAAAGGGAGTGGATGGCTTGATGACGTCTGACCGATATGAATGGAAGAGGAAACAAACTGCGCCGACCCCAGATAGACTGGGAACAGGGCAGGGAGAAGAAGAGAAGAAGTAATCGAATTATTAAATAACGATACTTACTGATATAGAAATATTAATTATCAAGAAGCATTCAAAGACGACTCATGTCACATTCCAAATATGTTTGACTTAGTATTGAGTCACACATGAATATGTCAATTGACTAATTGTGTTTATCTCTATGGAACACTGAGCGTAAAACCATAAACTCGCATTAAGTACTTATGAAAAACGTTTAATTTATTATGTTTATTATCCTACTCCGTTTTTTAATGTTTTTAATGTCTTTTTAAATCATATTTTTGGTAATAAAATACTTGACAAAGGAAAGAGAGTATAATAAGCAGGACTCAAACTTTAGAGTAAGTAGTGTTTTTGTATTCGGGTGGTAGTGTCATTGATTAATAAGTTGTGGGTGATATACTGTGCTGCATTCTCAAATTATATCTGATATGTCTTTGAATAGAACAGACATAGATTTGTATCTTAAATGCCACCCACAAGGTCATTATTCAACAATATTATTATTATTAGAATGTAACTTCATACTCGACCTGCATATACATAATTATTTTATGCCTGGTACTAAAACGTATTATTTAAAACTATTAGCGATCCTGGACGACCCGATCATTCGTCCTTTAATATTGTGGTTGTTATTATAACAATAACCGTAGTATTTTTCTAAATCTCCATTAAACTAGCTTTAACTCCAAAGCCTTTTCTTTTTCATAGTATTTATACAAAGTTATAACAATTTGGAAGGGATAATGCTCCATGCTCCGTTAAGCAACAACCAAAATCAACAATTCAGGCAACAATCATCAATTTTACTTCATCCACATTAAATTATAGTTAATTTTCTTTGCTAGATTTTTTTACAGGTTGTAAATTCTTGTCACATAATAGTCTAATGTTTAAAGTAGAATGATTAGAATTTTGATTTATTCTTGTTGGTATTCACTATTGAGACGATAACTCTTAACATTCCATGTCACCGTGCGGGTGCCGGGTCCATAGTGTGCAAAGAGGGAAGCCAGTAGCAGCGCCTGCGACTTGTGGCCCAAGTGTAGTTTTAAGGGATCCCTTGACAACTAGTCAACACACACCTCCACTACCCCGAATTCTCTCTCTGCCTTATAATATAAGTTTTTAATCTACTTATAAACTCGGTCTCAGTGTTGTGAATAACGATTTTCCTCTTATTGTTTTCTGAATGGAATTCTACGCCTCTTTTGTGTGAGACGACCAAGGTTTCAATCGGTTTCTTCGTGATGTATTTTAGTCATTAGATATTTTTTATGTCGCTCGGCACTAAACGACAAAAACTCTCACAAAAAATCTTATGCTAGATATAGTTCGAAATATAATTGGAAAGAACTTGCAAAAAGTAATGGATAAAGTTCTAACGCCATGGCCAAGGTAACTAGTAAACTTGTATAAATGGCTTTCAAAAACTATGAATATTAAATCTCCAAAATTTCTGGGTCCTCGGAAGGAGTGTCTCGGACTTATCCCAAAGAAAGGGTGTCGTAAATGTCGATTTAGGGAGACTGCCAATATGCATTTTGGGGCACCCGACCATCAATAAGAGCATATCCAAAAGAGAGTTGGTGTGAGGCAGGCGGCCAGCTGTAAAACTTAAGCCAAAACCTTGAGCAGTATGGATTGTTATATTGCCTTACCAATCACTCTCCGTTTATCGGTCTCTTGATACGGTCCAATGCTTCACTTTTTTACACATTCATTAATCGATGGTGTGATGGATTATATGATTCAGTGGATGGCTTCGGACCCCCGTGAATGGAAAAGGAAACATACTAAGCTGACCCTAGACAAACTGGGAACGAACGAAAAGATAATGATTGCAATGGATGAACAAACGCTTAATTTTCATTGCATTCGAGTTTGTCTTTTAAATTCTAGATTTTCATTTTTTTTTGCTGTAGAACATATTCGTATACTTTTTTCACTTGGCTGTGTCTGTGGTCAAGGTTCCGCTGGTATCTAGTTTCTGTGCGTCATTATCCCGCATGGTGACATCATCCATTACTGCAAATTGATGTTTAATTTGGATTCAGTTTATTATGACAAACATCTATCCCGATGTCTGTATTGTCGAATAAAGGACTTTTCTTGATTTATTATTTGGAACGTCGTGCATGAGTGGCGAAAATGTATTTATTTACAGCTTATAACTCCTCTAGCGAGTGTACGATTGGCAATGCTATTGTAATAACTATTGTTATCGTTTCGCTCGTGTTATTTAGAGCACATAACCACCATAGTTTCATAAACTAGTACCTACTTAAATTGACTATTAATATTGGTTAAGATTATCTACAATGGACCGAATATAATTTATGTACAAAAAAAAAATAGAAAAAGGGCTCTTGTTGTCTATTGTAATAATATTCTCTATTGTAATAATTATTCTCTATTGTAGTAATTTTCCATTCAATTAAACCTCTAAATCTGATTTGTAAACAGAATATTTAGATAGGCTCTTTAGGCAAGTGACGTCGCTCGAACACATCCCCTCGGGATCAGTTTACTAAAGAGTCGATAAGTGTATTCATTCATACAAACATGAAGAATATCACTTGTGTGGTCCTTCTGAGTTATCTAACCGGTAATTAGCTTTGTGCGGAGATATTTTAAGATTGTAACAAAATCACGCATCATCGACTAGAGGTGGCTGATAGGGCTCTTTTGTCAAAAGCTTGCCCTGAATACAACCATATCTAAATTTTTATCTCGGCTATGAGTTCACATGATTTAAGACGGGCGAAATGGCGTTGGAATGGAAGCTAATTAATTATAAATGACTTGTAGAAGAAAATGGAATAATTTTGGCTAGACGGAATAATTAGGAATATCCAAATTCCAAATAAACTATGTTATTTGGAATTTGGATGAGTACCTAAGTAAGATGTGGCTGATATAATTATTAGGTCACACGTCCACTTATTGTAACTGTTAAAACATATATAATATTTGGTTTAATGTTATTACCATTACCTACTTCTTAAATACCGTCTTCTAGCTTCTACCGTCGGCTTGTTCGTAGAAATTATGTAGTTTTCTATCTATGCACTAAATTTTAGTAATGAAAACTACTTTGCAATCGTGAATTTAAAAGAAAATTCTTGAATACATATTTGACTAGTTCATAAGAGAAGTAATAAAAGTAGAATTTTGTTAACAATAATAAGTAAACGCGTTTTTAATAATTGTTTAATTGTGTCTAAAACGTATTATGTTTGTTTGATAAATGATAAATCTAAATTTAGAAAGACAGAGAGAGGTGGAAAAAAAAAATAATTTGAACATTAACTTACATTATTTATTGAATAACTTCTAAAATCTTCTAAATCTTCAAAAAATTTATTATTTTTGTACGGGTTATGCCTAAAATAACTTTAAATAACATAATATTGTTCAACTTTAAAAACTTTGTTTATTATATTATACAATTTATGTAGGTAGGTACTGAGTTCCTGTAGCAGACTTTGCAAAATTAAACTTTTCATACTTTTAATGGCGATAAAATTATTTTAAATCCTACACCTCATCAACTGATCAAATTCACTGGAGTCCGGCAAGGTAACAACTTTGGTCCTTCAAATAAAGGTGAATTCAGTGAAATGTTTTGCGGCCTCTATCTCCATGTTTAATGTTACTATACGAACGCATTATCATTTGTATTCAACACAAGCTGAGTTGACCTTACTGCACGTAATAGGACCGCGTTTTGTTATCAGTTTTGTATCAAGTCATTGGATTTCTCGATGGTATCTGTGTCATACATAAACAGATTTACGTAGGCTACTAAATCATAGGTATTCGATCGAAGAAATGTTATCTGTCTATCTATCTCTGTACATGTAGTAAGTTGTATTTGCTGTAATATGTTATACATTTAATATGTTTAATTTTTTTTTTCAATTTCAGCTATAAAATACTATATCTGATTCTACTGTTTCAAATATGCCACATTGTTTGCGTACTCAGATTAATCAGAAGGATTTTTATCGTAACTATAAAATTTTTGAGGAGTGACTTGAGTGATGATTAATTATAGTAGGAATTTTCTTTCCTTGAATTTTAATTGTTCTCGTAAACATAGAATTTAAACAGACTATAAAAAATATTTATTCATTATCAAACTCAAAAATATCTGTTTTTGAGAATATATTAATTAACTAGGGCTTATTTGCTTAATTATTCATTAGTGTTATGCCTAACGCAGGCTATAATTTAAACTCACGATGGATAAAAAATATATGTAGTCACTACCAACCGAAATGAACGCTTGTCGCGCGGACAATGGATAGATGGAGAAGACATAAAAGTGCCTCGACACAATAAGTTTTATATTACAATATCAATTGACTTGTATTCTATGTTGTGCTGTTTAGATTGTTTCTTAAGGCACGAGTTCACTAGGCGATTAGTATTTAACTGTCGGTTTTTGACATTTTATCATATGGAAGAACTGCCAAAAACTGAAAGTTATTTTTTAAACAGTTGATTTACGTTTTGGTGAATACGAGCGTAAATATGCGTTCACTCACATTAATTTTTGTTTGTATGTAACTTTGGTTAACTTACTTTATTCATAATGATTGCGACCTTACAATCATTTTTGTCAATGTTATGTGGCTTAATTAGTAGGTCGATCCAAAACGATGCCAAACCTGTAAATAAATGCGATTTAAAAATCCGTAAAAGTAGATTTTTACAACTGTGTATTATTCGTGCAAATATTGTAAGTATTTATAAGAGGACAATTAATATTTACAACTTTAGACCTATCGATATAAGGATTCTTCCATATTAGACGCTTATGGTAATCAAAATACTGCACAAGGATTCAGACCTTGGACTTACACTGCGATGAGGTAAAATGTCCAACTTTATGCTATTTAATAATTACCTATATCCTGTCACATGTCACTGCTGTGATGAGGTAAAATCTTATGTGACGATAAACTATTGAATTAAAGTTTTACTATTGATATTATAACTATTGAATAAAGGTTGTTTATCTAGACAGGCTCTCGTTTTGAATAAGACCTCGAATAAAAATTTTATCACATTAATTGTTAGATGAATTTTTTTTTAGAAGATTTTAGATGATATTTTATGCAAATATCCACTGAACTTATTTTCAATTATTATAATATATCAATCAATACATCTTTGATATTTGATGAATTAGGCTTAGATGAACGAAGTTAGTGTAAAGCTGCATACTTAAGTATTATTTTATGCAATAGTAAATGTTGACAGTGACGCCAAAATAAATACTTAACAGTTGGTTTGGCAGATGGCACCCCATGTTCTACTCAGAGTCATTCGTCAGCTATCGATCGGACGATTTGCCTACAGTCCATTAGCGACGTATAGCAGACGAAAATAATAAACAACATCACTGCTGTAATGTGTCATTATCAATATTGTGAGAGAAAAGAGGTGCAAATGGTACAATTACAAATCTGTGGTGAGATAATGCGTTTGATACAAAATAATTATTCATAAAAGAGAGGCGATTAGAATACATGTATTAAACACAAGTTATACTTCAGAAATAGGATATCATGACAGTCCAGTGTTTAGGGAGATAGCCTCAGTGTGACGTATGGGGCAAATTTTAAACTTGCAGTGAAAAATGCGTCTATTTTAGTACTTTAAAATGATCTAAACTGTCCTCGCAACGTTGTTAACTATTTTAGTATTGACCTTTTAAATCTAATTCAAACCTTTAATCATGGTTTCAGTCAACACGCATATCGTTAAAGCTGTAGTTAACGTAGTGGCTTCACTTGAAAATGATCTTTATTACATTCGGCTAAAGTACAGACAGTTGTCGTTATGGTGACCTGATCTGACCACTTTGTCTTTAGTGTTTAATTATAATCAGATCGCTTTGCATTAGCCTATCAACGCCATCTATGATTTCAGCATATACTTGTCAATTATTTTATTTGTATTCATGTGCTCGTGCGCAAGAATGTAGTTTACAAGTTCTAAAAGTTCGACGCGTGCACGGTAGGTGGCGGTAAGGTAGCCGTTTCAATCATTATGATTCAAATAAAGTTTTTCCAGTTATATTAGTTTGATATTTTTTATCGAAAATTATAAATAATATTCGGTATATGACACTGTGTATTATTTTATTTATTAGCAGCTTTTAGTTTTTAAATACTTTATTTTATTATTTGCAAAGAGAGTGTAGACTTCTTGTTGATGATGATGAGCAATCCGGAGGACACCTATCCGCTTAATGGTAAAGGTGTATTAGTAATTTCAGTACAGCTCAACTTATCGACATGCATGACTGCTAACAAAATGAATTTATCATTAATCAGGCGTAAGTAAATATGGAAGCGATGTCAAGAACCGACTTGATAACCACGATAAAAGTTGTTTATATAATTTAATTCCATTACTTGACTCTTATCAATATGACAGAGTGCAGTCTGACATAGGGCTTAGGGCAAGTTCAACCTTTTGCTGTTACACATTAAATTGTTATAGTGGTGAAAAAATATAAATACCCCCATATTTTGGATTATCGTGGAACATCTAAGTGTTAAACAATTTTAGTTCTAGCAATAAATGACAAAGAGTTGAGTTTTATAGGAATTGCTTCTGAAAAGAGTAACAAATGTGGATATGGCAAAAAATGTTTAGTGTTTTAAGTGTTCGTACTGGTAGTAGTGTGATTTTGTATAGTTTTCAATGGAGAAGGCAGGTCCTTCAACATCGGTGGCCGAACGGAATCCCCTAGTGCTAGGTGGAAGGGTGCCAAGGAGTTACGGCAGCCTTTTGCCTTACTACAAGTTCGTGAGAGATACCATCACAGAAACCTTTCATTATAGTGAGGTACTATTAATTGCAATACAATAAAAACAATCTGTCTTTGTTTGATATATTACTAAATATAAACGAAATGCTTAATAAATATTCATTATATTCCCCATTGAATAACCGAACTCAGACGAACAAGGAAAAACTATAGCATAGTTTATATAGTTTTATTTCCCCAATCTTATATTTACATTAGAAATAAATCTTTCGTCTCTTTGATAACTATAAAATAGATATTTATGGCACATATTTTTATTTTTAATTGCATCTCTAACACCGTTAGCGCTCTTCTGAATGTTTATTGGGCTTGAATATTTTTATGGTGTTTATCTATTTAAATAATAAATACCGAGGTCACTTAAGTCACGTGTATAACTAAATAATGCGTATTCGATCATTTAGTTAGGTATTTCTGAATCATATTTAATTTTGTAGTCAGCACCAAAAGCAATTGTACAATCTACACTTCGCCATGCGCCAGGGTTACATTCTGCACAATTTTTTTATGGTATATAATGCGTATCGATTTAAATAAACAATTTTAAATGTTGATAATTAAAAACCTAATGCCCCGCAGTGATTCGCATAAAACTCTAATGCAGTTGATTCCTTGAAGTATATGTAAGTAATAGAAATGAAAGATCCCGAACACGATACATTTAGTAAATTTTATTTTAAAATGTGTTAATATATGTGTTTGAAATACACAAGACAGAAGTGGTTAAAATATTGTATGAAATTATGGTTTTAATTTGAATAAAAACGTTGGAATATAAAGTAAAAAAAATTTAAAATAAATGTTGCTTGTAATATTAGCAGCAGCAGAAAATAATTTAAAATATATTTCATTTTTAACAAAAAATATTTCAAACTCTGGAAGCATAGAGGATGGAGGAGGAATCCTTTGGATTGGAAAGAAACAGATTATGCATGTTCACAGATTTATATAAAGTACCTTAAAATCAATATATTGCAAAAACTATTCCTAAAAGTACCGTGTTTCTGAATATTTTTTTCAGCACTTATATAAGTTCCTAAAATAAATAACGTCAAGTAAGTATAAATATTTACTGGGAAAATTACAATTCGTTAAATATTGTAAAGCTAATTCTGATCATAACAATTACGATCGTTTGTTTTAACGATGTTCATAAAAGAATTCTTAAATTTTTAACATAACTGATCTGACAAAATCTAACTTTCTATCAAAATTAATTAATGGGTCGCGGATTCCATCCTCTGATGAAATTTGTAAGGTAATTCCGATCGTTTTTGCCTAGAGTCTCTGCATGCTCCAATTTGATGAATTGTAGTCTCAATATTTATTTAGTGAATATCTCTTCTTTGCTATTTTTTGTTAGAAGTAGTTTGATTAGTTCTATTATATTTAAAGATAAAATTTTCCTGTAATTACTGTGCCCAGCTTAGTGTCGTCGTAAACGACTCCGAATCGGGTAAAAATGCCTTTCATTTCATCATTAATGATTTAACATAATCCGTGTTGCCCGGGTTTGTTGCCATGTTTGCATTTTTAGTTTTCGTACCTAAAGGGTAAAACGGGACCATATTCCTAAGACTCCGCTGTCCGCCCGTCCGTAACTAGGCTTTATATCATGATCCGTGATAATGAGACACTTAAAATTTTCACATATGATGTATTTCTGTTGCCGCTATAACAACGAATACCAATAAACAGAATAAAGTAAACATTTAAGGGGGCTCCCAAACAATAAACGTGATATTTTATAGATAATTTATAGCTTATTGCACTATATTACTAGGTTAACCATGTCATGCGGAATAATTCCATTCATTATTTGGCACACCAGGGAACCGTGATGCGTCATAGTAATTCCTGCCATTATTGGCAAGGAACAGTGATTGAAATTTGAAACTAGATAGACAGAGGTGATGAGATCTCTAGAACGTGACTTACATTTTGTAGGAGCCGATTTCCTAGTTTTAATTTGGTGCAGCTAAAATTAGGGTGAATAACATTTATTTTTTGTCGTGTCATCAGAACTATCTTTGACTATTTTGTCCTAATATTAATGTTGAGGTCTTTCTTTGTCAACACAATTATCACCTCTCCTCGTTACGGGTTGTCGAATCCTGGATGATTTTCAGTAAGAGCTAATCTTAATTTTTCGTCATTATTTGAACTTCTACAGGAATTTATTTACACCATTGTTAGTGTTATCTTGAAGTAAGTAGCATTTACTGGAGTCATCTACGTGCATTTACTTTGCACCACTTATTATGTTCCTGGGTAAATAAATACCATGATGTCGATCCAAGGATTGATTGGATTGTCAATGCAATAAGAGGATTTTACGGGAAACCATGTTAAATACCGTAATTTTTTTAAATTGCCTAATTTGATTTCGAACCACTGTTGTAAGAAAGAAATGTGTAATGAAAACAAAACTTTGATAGTTTTCTTTTTAATCTATCTGATTCTGGTTCTCTGGACCTAATTTTATTAGTTGGAATCAAAAAACCTGCAATAACCTTAACGATACGCCATAACAAATGCATTGGTCCCTTTTGGAATGACGTATAGTTCGAATTAATTTTACTGTGTTTTGCCACCACTAGGTAAAATAGATCAGTCTTACGTAGATCCTTCGTTTTATGAGCCTCCTAGTCGACCCAGTCCAGTAATGACAAGACTAGGTTCTAATTATCGGGCTATAAAATAAGCATAAAGAACTTCGAGACTTGCAAGTGTTAACGGTAAACTCTATTATCTGCGTCGTGTTCTGCAGAATGTGTATTTTGCAATGAATAGGATAAATAGCCGTGTTTGGAATTGATAACGATAGCTCGGACCCAATGTTAATGTAAACTTTAAGCTAAGCTTTTGGGAAAACATAGACTAATATAAAAGTGAGATATACTTTGACCTACCTTTTGTATATCGCCCTTTTCCATTCAAAGAGGTGGATAATGAGTTGTTACTTGCGCCTTAGTGCCGTGTCGTAATCCAACAAATCTCATGCTGTTTTACTGAAATGTTGCGTGCAACGTCTTTTATAAAGACTTATGGACTGGTATGATTCATTATTATAATCTTAAAGTTACATATTATATGACTTAACGATTGTGATCTACATTAACGCATGGTGACTGGAATCCTGGGAACCCCGTTAGTATTTTTAGTTCACTTTTATAGCGGATCTTCACCCGTCCACAACTTTTTGCCGTTTCCAATGATAGATACTAGACCGGTTTCCACTTACTTCTTTGTCCATCAAAGTTTATAGATTCAGCGCTTTCTCAGGGGTCTATACCAAGCAGCACGTGCAAATTATTACTGGGTATTTAAATTAGGTCCTCACTTAATAGGCAGCAATAATGTTGGCGAGCACACACAAAATAAACTAATCTGAAATAATATTTTCTTTTTCTTCCGATATTATTGTTATTTAGGTACGTAATCAATAGAAATAGTATAATTAAAATTTATCTAACGCTCATCGGCCTGTCGCTACTATGTTGGTAACCCGTTGGGTTAAAAATGTTTGTATGGAGGAAACTCAAGTGTAAGCTCATGATCATGAGCTGGCGGCGGGGAGGGCCAGTGGCGCCAGCGCTGGCGCTGGGCCGCCGGCGGGTGCCACGCACAGTCCAGCCGGACGCGCACGCGAGATGCTGCCCCCGGAGCGAGCCGCGCACCGCACCGTATCCACCATGCTCAAGCTTCTTACTCTGCGCACATACAGCTTTTATTCTTTAGTACGTATCGGTTGGGCGAGTTCATTCATAGCCCCCGCCCTACTCCCCGACTCCCGTCGTGTTTTACGGCGCGCTCTAAATAGTATCGGCCCGACGACGACGTGGGCAGCGTCGTCGTTCCGCTCGTAGTGTGTTACTCACGCGACCACAAATCTCTCACGAGGCGCCGGGGAATACGCTCGTTTTATTTATTATGCAGGCATGCGGGACACCATCATGTCTCTGCCGCCTCACCTCCCGACGATCAGTGATAACGAGTACGTTCATATACGATGTCTTGTCGCGAATATACACAGGCCGAGGAACGTGTCTCGTCCGCCGCGGTCGTCCATCGACGACAGTGTGCACCTGGAGGTGGTCAGAGAGTCGGCAACGTCGTCGGAGACAGAAGGGAGTGTGACCGGTTCTGACAAATCCGATCTCAATTCGACAGAGGACGACCTGGCACCCGCACAGAGGGCGAAAAGCAATAGCTTTGGTGGCTCAATGCTGGCGCTTCCGGAGGTGCACCGACACAAGCGGCGACGGCCATCGTTCCTGCACCTGGTCGGCTCTGGCGGAGGGGCAGAGGCCTCGGGCCCCGTGTCTGCCGGACCGCATTTCAACGTGCCAAAGTTCACGGTGACAGCGCCGCCAGGCGAGGCTCACCACCGCCGACTCAGCCATGGATTTGCGGCCTTCCACGGTTTTGCTCTGCGCCGCCACTCTAACACGGTCTGCGCAAGGATAATTTGCAAGTGTGAAAGCGTTGTTTTTTATCACAGTAACAGAATCATGAGTGATGATCAGTGTTTAACTTACTAACTGCATGACGGCAGAGTAACTTCACGTATTACCATTGAATACCTGAATGGTTTTAATTATGCGAATGCTAATAGTAGGTATTGCAATTTACAGGAAATAGTCATTTACTGTATTTATTTCATTAGCATCACCCACCAATCCTCACTGGCCCAGCTTGGTGGGTAATGGCCCGTGCCCCTTGCTCTCTATATTATTCCATCCACAGATGAGGCCTGTGACAACATTAAAAGGCTGGTGATGATTCATTAATAAGATTGGCAAATTTTTATCACTATGACAATAAAAAAGGAACTTGTTTATTCATGTAAATTATTATTTCGCTTCTAATAATGTCTTTCAGTTTCGCTTAAATTTGACGAAACATAAATGATACTTGCCTACTTTAATGATTGTATGCAAATATGTATTTACGACTTAATCGTTTGGTATCACGATTCTATTTTTAATATTATTTTTCCAACGTTGAAAGATGCCACTGAAAATTTGTTTACTTTTTCATTGACACGTTATGTTGTTACGTAGTTACTGAAGGCAAAGCTGAATCTTGCGTTATCACTTATCTAGGAATTGTTCATAAAGAGCGTGAGCTACCTCAGAGGACGTGTTCACTTGTGAAATTATTTGTTTTCATATATTTTGGTGTTTCATGTGTAATTGTATATCTTGTCAAATTTTTTAAATAAAATGTTACGCTGGAATTTGTATACGAGTGAGGTAACCGTTTGATTTTTATAATTATAGCCCGACACTGATAAATATTATAGTTTATATACGACTGGCTTTATGCTGTTGACGGTACACCTATACCACACTAAGCATTTAATTAGTTAATAGGTAGTAAATAGTATACTAACATTAGTTTGGTTGTCTGTGTGTTTTTTATTCTTTGACTAATTGCCGAAACTTAGAATGAACAAATAATAACAATTTAAATACGCTTTAAAATAATGTATGGTAATTTTTTTGTAAGTGTTCTGAATAATGAAAATTACTAATTCTAGAATCAACATATTGCTCTCTTAAAACTAAGCAGAGATAACAAAAGCAATTATTATTACGGTTATGCAAATTTACCTTAAAACGTATTTCTGAACGCAGTGATTCCAAAGACAGTGTGTTTATGGTTAAAAATACAATACCTGATTGTCTGAAATACTTAAAAATGTACTGCCTACCTATGTTACATTTGTGGTACACACAATTATAGTATAGTATAATAGGAGGGGGTATGGTATGAAACATATAACATAGTTTGCAAGCATATCCAGTCGCAGAAATTTACTTTAACTTATATAGTTTATAACTTAAGCTAAACTTAACTATACTATACAATTTTCGAATGACATTTTATAAAAATATGAAAAATTATCCGAATACCTTAGACCTTAATAGTCCCAAGACAGTACTTAGTTCTCTAGTAATATTACATTCGGTCAAGAAAATGTATCTACTGGTTAGGTTACCTGTCCTATTATAGACCCTGTACAGAGTACAATGTCAGTAGCTAATTAGGGTGCATTGACTCATTGGCTACGACACTGCATAATCCTAAGCATTGTAGAACAAAGCATTCTGTAAAAATACATAATCCTACGCATCATAGAATAAAGTAAGAAAGAATATTCTGTAAAATAGATCCAACACGATATATATTAAATAACTGATTCCGATAACGTCACTAAATAGCGAAAGTTATGTCTAATGAATATTAGGATCAAATTTTTATGGATACGAGAACAATTTTCTAAATTTTTTATTTTATATAATGTTGAAAATTTAAATATAATACAAACAGCTTGTTCAGATAAGATTTTTTGGTTTCACTAACACATCGGACTCAGCTAATGGTATTGTTAGGCGCTAGCTAGATAATGCTATAGTCGTTATTGCTAAAATAATAAGGTACACAGTATTTCGATTCTAAAGGCGAGATTCCATCAGTGTGCTGAACTGTGCGGCACAGCAACAGCCCATACAAATACACTGCGTCTCACAGTTTAGCACACTGGTGGAATCCCGCCTTAAAAGTGGTATGATTATAGCTGGCCTGCCCTGCTAGCATGAACACTGAAACACGATTGATAAAGCCATATAACGCTTTGAACTACCAAAAATATATGGAGTTTTGACAGTTCAAAGCGATAAATGGCTATTATACCATATCGTGTTTCGGTGGTCATGCTAGCCGGACTATGGCTGTAATTTATCTAGACTTGTAAAGGGGTATTCGAAGAATGCTAAATTAAGTTACATCATAGATGGTGTTAATTCTAATACAATCACTTTGTTTGCAGAGCCTCCATCGCAGCGAGTCGATGGTGTCCCTGGCGTGCTTCAAGACCCTCTCTCAGCTGGTGAATAGCGATACCGCGGCCGAATTGCAACAATACCTCTCAAACAACAAAAATGCCAACGTTGATGATAAAGACGAGGTACGTAATTGAATAATGTGAGAAAGCGATAAATCAAATAAAAAATAAATCTCACACTCAGTCACACCTATCATCTAATCTGGACCATAGTTAGTACCATAAGCACTTGTTTTATTGATAGCAGATGACGGACAAATTTTAACACATACATAAACAGATTAACAACACCATCGTTTCGCTAAAATGGAACTCTTTGTTATTGTGTAATCGGTGGCGAGCCTATTGCAATTTATTGGGCACTATATTGCTAGGTGGTATAAGAGAAACGCTGCTGTTCATTAACCCTTAGTTAGGTGATTTCTACTTTAGGAATCATATATAAATATTTGTAATATACTACATAAACCTATAAACAATCATGACTCGAAAACAAAATTAAATGTCAGTGTTCATCACAATAATTTGCCCCTGCAAGGATCCTAAAGCTATATCAGCATTTCACAACTTCGTCAAGGAAATTATAAAACATTCCGCATCGACTGTTGAAATGGTAATAATTTCATCATTTTTAAACCACGTGTCAACGAGTGACGCAAATTTAATACGTCATAATAAATTATCGAGTTGACCCATCGGCCTGGGTGGTAATTTTTTCAAATTTTTAATTGTAGACTTACCCGAGATTTCAATACTATATACCCTCTCAACAACTATTTCCTAGTAATTGGACAAGTAAACAGCTGTTAATTAATTAGTAATTAACGCATGACGCATAATTTGAGTTAAAATTTATTTTAATCTAATTATTTATTTTAATCTGTAATGGAAAATAAATAAGGTATTACTTTATTACTCATCTTTCTTAGGCTATACTTAACAAAGTTACTAACGATAGACGAACCGAGCGGTAGGATTTGATCCATATAAGTTTGTCCGTCACCTAGTAATAATCCAATTAGTGCTTACGGTACTTATTTTGTACCAGCTAAATGATAGGTGCGAGTCTCTGAATATTTACATATTTATACGCATATTAAATTAAATAGCGCTGGTATTTTTTTTTTCATGTAGAATGGCACAACGGCTCTCATGTGCGCGTCGGAAGGCGGACGCGTGGCTGCCGTGCGTGCGCTTCTTGCGGCGGGTGCGGACGCATGCGCATGCGACGCAGACGGGTGGTCACCGCTCGCGTTCGCTGCACGCGGCGGCCACGTTGCCGTAGTCAGGGAACTACTGGACGCTGGGGCCAAAATTGACTCCAGGGATTGCGTAAGTAATGTAAACTATCAGTATTTATACAGGGTTAATTGACAACATTTCAAAAATGACAACCTCACAAAATAAAAATACCGTTTCTTTATTTTCCAATCCTGACTTCGAAAATATTTTTATTACTTAATTACAGAGAAAAAAAATAAAATGTAAAAATCATGCGATGACGTCACGGTCGGGGATGTATGAATTAAAACGTTTGCCTTCCTAGATGGAAGAATAAAAAGTTATCATAGACATGATGACAGACGTCAGTCATAAATCAAATCCAATGTTATTTATTGTCATGAATGGAACATAGACTTAATAAAACCTTGAAAAATTCGATTTTGTTAAATTTATTGAGTTATGTTGAAACTCGTAAAACAAACATTGTTGTTTATGAATTAACTACCGAAATTGTTGGTGTGTTACAAACAATCCTGTATACTGTAAATAACCCGTAAAATGTTTATTCCCGAAGGGGCAGCCAGAGGTGAATAAACACCCACGTTTCGCCAACTATTTTAAGTTCTGTGTAATAGGGGGTGAGCCTATTGCCATAAATCAAGCAACTAAATCACAGTCTATTGCTAGGTGGTACAATATGAATGCTGTTGCCAATTACTGATCACTGTTTTAACCCTTAGTTGCCATGTACGACAACCGTGGGAGAGATGTTTCCTATCAGCAGTAGTGCTGTTTCAAAACATTTAGTTTTTTGAAAAATCACGCTCGCTTTTCGCCAGATTTTTTCAGGTCTCTTGTAATAGAGGCGAGTGTGTTGCCATTCATGAAAACTTTCAGGTGTTCAATATTCCGTCCTAACAGACCAAACAGGACCATAATTCACTGAGAAAATCCGAATGTATTTCTCAAATAAAATTTGTAATTTAAATGTATAGCAGTATTTCTATGATCTATATTTAGCATCTCGTCATTTAACGCTTGTCGGCTTTCTAGAGTACTCACATCCACCTCGATCCTATTATAACATAATTGTGTTCATAATAAATAACTCAATAAGGTGTGAGAGGATTAAGTTAATAAAAACTGTAAACATAACCAAATTTCTTCAATAATATTTCAATTAAGTATAGCTTATTTTATGGAAGGCTCTACTTTCTTCGTAATTGATTCGAAATTGAGAAAACTTGACAATTTTTGATAATATGACATGCCGTTGTTCTTTAGTCACTGTGAGTTAGGTAGTGCCTAAAGTAAAAGGGCATATCAGAATTGAAATATAAATTTTATTTTAAAAAGTAAGAATGTCGAAAATTCATAAATCTGGGTGTAACACGATCTATCGAACTCGTTTCATCTGTGACCAGAAATTCATTAAAATATTTAATCATTGAGGATGTTCTTTTCGTTTTTAAGTTACTTCGTAAATCAAGGTTAATTTGAATGCTCACTAGACAAGTCGATTTATAATTATGTCGACTCGACACCTTTAAAATATTTATTTTATTACAATACCAACCAAATGATTTATCGTAAAGCCAAATTCCGGCCACTTCAAAACGTAGTAGGTTAATCGTAGTAAAAAAATTATCAAAGAAAGTTATGTGTCTATTACTCTTTTACTACTTTTTGAGGTCAGTAGGTATTGGTACTATTTTCTCATAATCCAATTGGCTTTATCGTAAGTGCTAATACCTCATAAATTATTAATTAATGTTTTACATGTACGTTTTAAATAATTATAATTACAATTTATATAAAAATTATAAATGCAGTTGAGTATCGTCTATCTATTTTGTATTAAATGCGTACCTTCACAAGAACATTGTCCAAAATTACAATTAAGGTGTTTAATGTGTTCATATATATTATTTTACCGCCGTGTGGTGACGGCAGAGTAGAATACAATTGTCACCACCCCAAATCTCTCCCGTGGGTGTCGTACAAGGCGACTAAGGATAAATCAATGATGAGGAATGGGCAGCAGCGTTCCTCTTATACCACCTAGCAATAGCAATGTACTGTGACTTTTGTGCCCGATAAATGGCAATAGGCCTATTACCTATTACATGGGACGTAACATAATTGGCGAAACGTGGGTGCTAGTTCACCTCTGCCTACCCCTTCGGGGATATAGGCGTGATTTATGTATGTATGTATGTATTTTACCGCCCGTTCTCGTGAATGCATACGCCAGGCAGTCTCAAAATAATTTTGTAACGTTTCTTTGTCAGCTGCACACTTCTTTATTGCTGTTTGCGTCCAAACAATGCTGAAACAATTTTAACTATGTCGATTTGTCCACAAAAAGCGTCGAGGTGTAAAATAAATTGACCCCTGTAGTAATAAAAGGTATTTATAATTTTTGTATATGTATTTGCCAATCTCATGCCTAATTATAAATAAAATTATTTATGTAAACATAAATAAAATTACAAGTTTTGGCATTGGCGGAAAATAATGGAACATTGAAAATTATCTAGATTCTATACAGTAAATACTTTTTAATTTTATACTTAGCCTAGAGTTCACCAAACACTCGATTATTACTTCAGAATTTGTATCTTTATTGACATACTATTACTTGACGCTACGTAAGTTATTGACATCTTAAAATATCCAATTATTGATTAATTTAAATTACTTTTATGTAAAGGGAGGTAAAAACCTGACTGATTTTCTTGCCCGTTATTCTCAGGACAGGGCTTCCTTGTAGTTTGCGAATTTTATCATATGAAATAATTGTCAAAAACTGGCGGTTATCTTTTAATCGGTTGTTTTACGCGTTGGTGAACTTGGGCTTTAGTAAATTTTTATTTATTTACATTTTCATGTTGCAGTGCATTTTATGGGTGACCTGTTTAATTAAAATAGACAATTAACCTCACCGCATTCTGGACTAAGAACTTAAAATATTTATATTTATACTTTAAGTGGACCCTTGCCAAGATGTCAATGACATCCACCAGTCCGAAACAGTAGAGGTATTCTTATTTCGGATCAAATTATATATTAGAGTGAACATTTATGTTTCTCGATTAATAATTAAAAATAATAAATATAACACCCGTGATATGTATTTGATCTTTTATCATTAGACACTGATAAAATTTATTAACGATTGACAGTATTAGAAAGATTTTGAATATTTTATATTATGCTAAAACGGTCCTAAAAAGAATTACGTTCCGAAACCCAGCAAACCGATGTGAGTTATAATAACGAAGTCACCAGATGACAGCGATGATGGACATCCGTTTAAAAAAATAAACATTAGCTGGCTCGTGTAACCTTGACGAACTAAAATTAATTTGTGCACTCAGCAATGAAGAAAGCTTATACTCACTATTATATATAAATTCTAAACTACGTATGTACCAGGAACCCATTCAGAAGAAAAATAAATCCGTCATCCACCTGGCAATAAAATCATCATCACCAGCCCTTTAATGTCCCCACTGCTGGGGCACGGGCCTTCCCTATGGATGGAAGAATATAGGGAGATTGGGCCATAACCCATCACGCTGGCCCAGTGCGGGTTGGTGGGTGCTAACGACTGCAGATGCAGCCGGGACCAACGGCTTAACGTGCCTTCCGAAGCACGGAGGAACTCGAGATAATAAATTTTTGGTCACCCATCCAATGACCGGCCTTAGCGAAATTGCTTAGTTTACGCAATCGCAGACCAAGCGCGCTGTGCCACTGCGCTAGCGAGCTCCTCAATAAAATATTACCCCATAATTTTTTTTAAGATTTGATTAGTTTAATGTTCTGATCATAATGTCCTTTAGGTAAAATATCTAAAAAAATATATGCCTCTATTTAAATCAAATAAATAGAAGGCAAATCTTACTCAAAAAAAAATTATAATTTTTATAATTTCACTTTGTACCATTGTATAACTCCGTAATTGATCAAACAACTTTTACTTTGTCCGCATTGTCGTATTTATGGGGGTCAACATCTAAATCTAAAAATCAGCTGTCACGTTCATTCTTTCCGGTCATCGGTCTGTCGACATAGTCCTTTTGATTTCTTAAAAGTTATTACTATAGCGCTGACCTGACACCAGATATTGATGAGTACTTTCATCCTCTTAGATTTGTCTAAAACAATAAAATTTCACCTTTCAAAATATTACTATTAAGATTAAGACATAAATGTTAATGACCTACTATATCGTGTGACTTGAAATTTAACTAACGCTTTTGTCGCACGTTCTAGTGACGCAGACACGTGTCGAATATAATTATCTCAACCAAAACTATTTCATTATTGCCCATATGAATGTGGCGCTATTTTAGCCCGTCATTTACTAATATGATTCATATTTAGATTAATTAATAAGACTGTAAATCGCTAAGTATATCACCATTTTACACTGAATCTTTCTTTTCTTACAAGCAAATTGCTTATGCCAATACATTTATATTTTTTTTGATAACAAATTATGACGGTACCACCGTTTACAGTTTCTTTAGGAGTGTTCCATCTACAATAATTTTATTGATTATCTTTCCACTGTTACGTGTGAATCCGCAAATTATATTTTTTGTCAATAGATCATTAGTCATCGATTTTTATCTTCATGGCATTTTATTTTATATATATTTTTTTTTGCCTTTTTTGTAAGAATATTAACTACGGAATTACTAATACAGAACTATAAGTACCTATATACATGTTAAGTGGTTTGGTTAAGTGTGAAGTACTTTGTGTTGTATAAATGTATTTTTTTATTTTTATTTAATTTTGTTATTCAGAAATTTATGTGAACGGTTGGTTGGCGAGTTGAGTTCGATATTTGGAATAATTTTAATAAGTATCTAGAATTCTTATTTTGGTATTATATATTTATTTTATACTATACTATATATCAATATAACTACTATACTATTTAATATAACTGGTTATATATTTTATTATTATTATTGAGATATCTATTTGTTGACTCGTTGAGTTGAACCTTATATCTATTATATACATCATACCTTATTGAATATTATAATATATCTTAATTATGCTGGACATTAACCTTAGTGACTCCTATCTTTCGTGCGAAGATTCAGACCTCTCTTATCACTCTATTGATGATTCAGAGACTGATTGTGATTTAAATGTGCAGCTTTGTGACAGCTTTAATTCTTTTCCAAAAATTTCAATGTGTGTCATATTAATGCCCAAAGTCTCCCTTGCCATTATTCGGAATTTCTTGACACGTTTATGGGTGTTTCCACCCATGCAATACTAGTTTCCGAGTCCTGGTTTAAGCCGTGCCATTCTTCTGTTTCATATTCACTTTCCGGCTACGTTCTTGTTCGAAATGACCGAGTATTGAGAAGAGGTGGAGGAGTTGCCATTTATCTACATAGCAGCATACCATTCAAAGTAATTTCTACATCCGATCAGCATGCGGGGGGAATTGAATATATCTTCTTGGAGATATTGTTGTCTGGTACTAGAGTCGTACTAGGAGTTGTATACTGTCCACCTACTGTAGACTACCTTTCTTCATTGGATTCTGCCCTGGATAGTCTGTCAGTAGATTATACGCATCATATTATTATGGGAGACTTTAACACGGACCTTCTTAAGAACTCTCCTGCTTCTGCCAGATTGCAATCGACCTTGGATTCTTACAGTTTATCTATCCTTGGCTTAAGTCCCACCCATCATAATATTGACTCTAGTGACTCATGGATAGACCACATTATTACTTCATGTCCCAATCTAGTATCCAGTCATGGTCAGTTTTCCGCACCCGGTTTTTCTCGCCACGACCTTATTTTTATCTCGATCAAAATTAAATCACCTAAGTTTATTCCTCTCTTTATTAAGTTAAGAAATTTCGCACGCCTCGATTTAGATAAACTCACTCAAGATGCGCACGCTTTGGATTGGTCTGATATTCGCTCTTCGCCTTGTGTTAATTATAAGGTTGACAATTTTAACAAATGCATATTAAACCTTTACAATAAACATGCTCCTGTTCGCACAGTTAAGGTTAAGCGTCCACCAGCGGCGTGGATCACACCAGGAGTTCGGATGGCCATGAGGAGACGAAACAGAGCGTTTATTAGATTCAAGAGGAATAGATCTGATGAGAACTGGTGCTTTTATAAACTTAGTCGTAACCGCTGTAATCAGATGGTGAGAGCTGCTAAACGCCGATATGTTCACGATAGTATAGTGGATTCTTCTCCTAATAATATTTGGAAATTTCTCAAATCATTAGGGTTAGTCAAATCACAGTTAAATGTTTCTTCCTTTCCCAATTCTCTTAGTGAGCTTAACGTTCACTTCTCAGCTCACACAAATTCTTACTCTATTGACAAACCTAGCGCCTTCCTTACTATCTCTAAGTACTGTATGCAGCCAATAAACAGCTTTTCTTTTACTGAAGTATGTGAGGAGGACGTGCTTAAATGTATTAAATCTATAAAGTCCAGAGTGACAGGATGTGATGAAGTAAGCAGACTCATGATTTTTCTCTTATTGGATTGTGTCATCCCTATCGTCACTCATATTATCAACGCATCCCTTCTCTCTGGTATTTTCCCTTCTGTTTGGCGAAAAGCTTATGTTTTGCCTCTTCCGAAAATTAGTAACCCCAGTTCTTTAAATCATTTCAGACCAATTTCCATACTCCCTTTTCTGTCTAAAATTATTGAGGCAATTGTACATCAGCAGTTATCCAGTTTTATCAATAAAATCAAACTTCTCAGTCCCTATCAATCCGGTTTTCGAATCGGCCATAGTACTACAACCGCTCTTCTAAAAGTTACTGAGGACATACGTGAGGGCATGGAGAGCTCCCGGTTAACAGTTTTAGTACTCATAGACTTTACAAATGCATTTAATACTGTTGATCACGATATACTACTTGCAATATTATCACGTCTACGCATGTCTTCTTCGGCGCTTGATTGGTTTTCTTCCTATCTTCGCGGACGCTGCCAAGCTGTACGGGGTAAAGACACTTGTTCGGACTGGTGTGACCTCGCAGCTGGGGTTCCGCAAGGCGGTATACTTTCTCCTTTGCTCTTTTCTATATTTATCAATATGATCACTCATAATCTTCGCTCATCTCACCATCTGTATGCAGACGATTTGCAAATTTATGCCCAGGCGGAATTTGCAGAATTGAATTCAGCGGTTGAAGCTCTCAATAATGACCTATTACATATTTGTTCCTGGACTCAACATTTCGGCATTCAGGTTAATCCTAATAAATGCCAAGCTATAATTGTTGGCAGTTCTCGCACCTTGGCGAAGGTCGACTTTGCTAATGTCATGCCAATCACCTATAATAATGACATCATTCCGTTCTCTCCACAAGTAAAAAACCTGGGTCTTAATATTGATAGCTCTCTTAGCTGGCGAACTCAGGTGGATGTTATTAGTAATAGAGTTGTGGCTTGTTTGAGATCCTTTTACTTATTTAAAAATTTCCTTCCTGTATCTACTAAGATTCTGCTGGTCCAGTCTACCATACTGCCCATACTGGATTATGGTGATGTCTGTTATGTGGATATAACTCAGGAACTTGTTAGTAAATTGGATCGCTTGCTTAATAACTGCATTCGCTTCATATTTAATCTTCGCAAGTTTGACCACATTTCGTCATATAGGAAAAAATTAAAATGGCTATCTATCCGCCAGCGTCGGGATCTGAGGGTTCTCACTACTCTCTTCTCAGTTTTATTTGATCCTCATACACCGCAATACTTAAAATGTAGATTTGACTATCTGGGTAGTGGTCACGATCGTAATCTCCGTTCTAATCACAATCTTATACTCCGCACTCCCTCTCATCGTACTAGTTTCTCAGCGAATTCTTTCTCTGTCCTTGCAATTCGACTCTGGAACGCTTTACCTCCTCACATCAAACGGGCTCCCAACAAGGTGGCTTTTAGAAGTATGGTACGTAGTTACTATCTGGAGTCCTAAATTAAAACCAATAATGTTCCTGTTATAAATTAAGTTTGTCTTGTTTCTATTATATTATTATTTTGTATATGTTTACTGATTGTTTACAGATGTATGTGTATTGTTATTATAATATTATTATGTATTATACGTTTTCTATATTATGTATAATATACCTATTTTAATTACTTATATCGTACTTTCGTAAGTATAAAGCATTATTAGTGAATTATTATTTAGTAAATATTACTTAGTCAGTAATTGTATTTGTGCCCATGCCACCCTACTGATTCTTACTCAGCTCTTCGGTTGACTGGTAGAGAATGCCTCATGGCATTAAGTCCGCCATTTGTACTGTATGTGTGCAATGAAGTTTAAATAAATAAATAAATAAATAAATCACTTGACCAGTTTGATGTGATAAAAGTATTAGTAGATATTAAGATTAATTATTATTGTGCTTAGTAGTAAGTTTGACCAAGTTTATTTTTAGAACTCTTGAGAATTTTACAACAATATGAAATAATAGTATGTACCTAGTACCATTTTCGTGATTTCGCTTCTGTAGTAAATGTTATTTGTATATTTATCGATGGTGTTATCTTTGATGTTTCATCTAAATTATTGTAGCTCCGGTATTATTTCAGCCGTCTGGTGACGGCAGAGCAGAATACAATTGTCACCAAATCTCTCCCGCGGGTGTCTTACAAGGCGACTAATGAGGAATGGGCATCAGCGTTCATCTTATACCACCTAGCAATGGACTGCTACTTTCGTGCCTGATAAATGGCAGAAGGCTCGCCACCTATTGTGTGTTAAATTACCTCTGCTGCCTGTATGTGTGTGTTCTTTGTCTACTTATTGTTCAAAGTCTTATAGTGATTTTAATTATTTTCAGGGTGCCTGGACTCCTCTATTGTGGGCGTCGTATAAAGGTCACGAGGAGGTGGTAGCCTTCCTATTAGACAAGGGTGCAGACGTTCATGCCCACGGCAACTATAATATTAAGTACGTATCCTCTTTGCCTTGTACATAATTGGAACATTTGGAACATTCACAACAGAAGAATGTATCATAGGTTCTTAAAATGTTCTAATTTAAATGCTAATTTTATTTCATTAATATATTTTTTTATTTTGATTGAAACATTTGAAGGACGTATCATACGTTCATAAAATTTTCTAATTCAATTGCCTACTTACAACGGGTTCAGTTTGGTACCGGTAAACGATCTCTTCCCATAATCAATGTGACTCAAAAAATATTACTATTATATTGAGATTTTTATTCGTTTATTCGAAGTTTATGAATAAAAAGATTAACGCTTATCAATAAAGTCGCTATACTGTATGTCCGCGCTATAATTTACTTTTCAAATGTAAACATTATTACGTCTAGTGGCACAGTTATTGATGACATCAATTATTTCGTTTATATTATCGACGTCATGTCAACCGCAAATAAGTAGGAATACATGTCGTAACCGCAGACGTTTTGCATGTTTGTTATTGCAGCCCAGCGAATTTATGCGTTATTTATCATATATTATTATGATAAGTATATCATCCTTTAACGTATTTGCCTGAAGATTCATTATAAAATAAATGGTAATTGGCTGCTGGTGTAATTAGTCAACGAAAATACGAGTGGTAACGAAGTTGGTTGTTATTTTCTATTGAGATTTAAAAAAACAACCAGTTATATATTCACTTGTCATGCTGCGCTATGCGAAAAGTATACAATTATCATAACTATAAATACATTTGCGGTTAATGTTTATTGACATCTGATAACAATCTTTCATCGTCTGCCCTTTAACTTTAACTGCTGGGGAATAGAGGTCTCTGCATACGTAACGAGATAATACCTCGGACGGGACGTGAACGAGACGGGGACGCTTCTGAGTGCTACGTTCCCGTTGAGTCCGTGACTCCGTGTCAAATAGTCCTACATGTACATTTTGTATGAAACGATATTTCTTAAACTTCCCGTCCCGTCCCTTTAATATAATATATGTATAAAAACCCGTCACGTATGCAGAGACCTTTATTCTTCCGTATGAATGGAAAAATATAGGGAGAATGGGCCTTAGGTAGCTGTCCGGTGACATATCCTAACGAATGACCCCGGCTACCATGCATAGTGTGCCTTTGGCTGGATGCCCGGAGAGGATGTTTAGTGGGTAGTGGAGGAAAGCTCTACCCCGAGCCCCACATACCTCTGTAGTTGCACCTTACTGCAAAGAGAAGATGCGTAAACACTGCATTTGTCGTCTCCGAAAAAAAAGAGAGAATGGGCCTTAACCCACAACGCTGGCCCAGTGCGTATTCATCATCATCATCATCCGGGTCATCTGTCTGGTGGCGTGGTCCCTCCCCCGGTGGTCTGGACCGCCGTTATAAACGGCGGAGCTCCCCTTCGCCCCCCTGTGCTCAACCCCAGTCTGGCGGCGAGGCCCTCGGCGCGGTCTAACCATGTGCCGGGTGATTTACCGTGGGGCAAGGCGTATTAATGACTGTAGCTACAGCCGGGACCAACGGCTTAACGTGCCATCCGTAACACGGAGGATCTTGAGATAATACATTTTTGGTCACCCATCCAATGACCTATGTATTAAAGATTATTCATTTATTTAATTTTAGGAAAACACACAGTTCCAGATATCACAATAGTAACAATTAAAAACGGCACATGGACAGCTAAGGTTCCACCTATAAACAATCCAAATACAAATTATAAAAACAAAACATATGTGTTATTCATTATGCTTTACTTTTTTTAATAAGCATTAAAAAAAGTAAAGCATAAATAAAATAATGATAATACAAAGAATATTGTGGTTAGAAAAAGTTCGAAAAATTTTAAATTATATAGTCTTGATGGGGGAACTATTATTTTACGACCTTTTTCTAACCACAATATGCTTCGTATACAATTTTTTTCAACAATAATATAGGTATAATGTTCAAATTAAAATCAAAATAGTAATAATGATAATCTGCTCTTGGGTCGCAAGTCCCATGCGCTCCACTGACTTCCCTCTTAGCCACACTATAGACCCGGCACCCGCACGGTGAATCCATGGAATGCTATAGTCCGACAACTCCGTGCGCGACCCTCCTGCGGTATGAGAGACGGTGGCGGGGACGGGGCACTACAGATGCCAGCGGGGGCGGGCGATGCGGAGAGGAGGGAAAACTCGCTGCTCCCAGCATCACAGCGTCCCCGCCGACATCCAGAGCGCCCCGTCCCTGCCACCGTCTTATATCGCAAGAAGGTCGGGCTTAAGAGTTATCTTCTCGTCCCTCTTCCAGTTCCCTAGTATGGGCGGCGGGCAGACGCCACAGCGGCGTGGTGCAACGCCTGTTGGCGGCGGGCGCCCGCGCCAACTCGTGCGACAAGTACGCGACGTCCGCGCTGACGTGGGCCGCGCGCGCCGGCGACTACGTGTCGTGCGTGGCGCTGTTGCGGGCGGGCGCGGACCCTAATACGGCGGGGATGTACTGCTGGACCCCTTTGCTTCAAGCGACGCACGGTATGTCTAGATTCACTGTTTACAAGGAGAGATTGAAAGCGGTAATTTGTTATTTCTCGAATAATCTATACTAATATTATAAAGCTGAAGAGTTTGTCTGTTTGGTTGGTTGGTTAAACGCGCTTATTTCAGAAACTACTGGTTCAAATTGATTGTTTTTTTGTTTTGAATAGTCCATTTATTGAGGAAGGCTATATAACAACCGACATTAACGCGAGCGAAGCCGCGGGCGACCACGGCTAGTGTTGCAATATACATTTTAACAAAAGTTGAAGAATGACAATATCCAATGGATAAAAGTCGTTTAAATAAAATGGAAAAAAAAGTCTTTATTTAAATACAAGTCAAGATTCCAAAGAAAAAATGTCGATTTCATGATCTGAACCTAAATGACCTTTTGTTTTAATATACATACATAAATCACGCCTATATCCCCGAAGGGGTAGGCAGAGGTGAACTAGCACCCGCGTTTCGCCAATTATGTTAGGTCCCATGTAATAGGTGGCAAGCCTATTGCTATTTGTCGGGCACTTAGGTACATTGCTAGGTGGTATAAGAGGAACGCTGCTGCCCCTGCATTCCCCATCACTGATTTATCCTTAGTCGCCTTGTACGACACCCACGGGAGAGATTTGGGGTGGTGACAATTGTATTCTACTCTGCCGTCACCACACGGCGTAATTGGATGAAATAGATTTGGATGATATTATAATTATCTTTTAAACATAGGTTTTAAACATAGGTACCGAGGTGACTATGGAAAAGATTGTGTCACTTTCCCCTCCGAAATTATATTATTTCTAGGTGGTAGGTGACACATCTTCTGGGCGCCCCATTTGATATTTTGCAAAGTATTAAAATTTAATAAAGTACGAAATTACGAATAGGCCTCTTTCATTCTTCGGCGTGAACCGGTCGCGCTCGCACGCGACCTTCGCATTTTGTACGAAGCTACGCAACCTACCGCACGCGGAACAATGAAAGGTACTATGAAGCTTCACACAAATTGTGCCGGGCGTTAGTGCTGAAATATAGACACATGTTCTGTGCGTTAATGTAATATCACGGCAGGTGTCCCTAAACTGACGCATAATTTACCGATATCGCATTTAACTTAAAGTGTTGAAAAATCGATTGAATAAATTGGACATTTAAATAGTTATTTTCAACGGTGGGTTATGTATATATAGAATTTTATCAAGGGTACTTCATTTCTTAAATACGGGTACAAAGCCCGCTGGTGACGGCAGAGCAAAATACAATTTTCACCACCGATCTCCATCTCTCCCGCGGGTGTCGTACAAGGCGACTAAGGGTTAAGACAGCAATGAGTCTCTTACACCAGCTATATAGTGCGATTTAGGTGACCGATACATGACTTCCTATTAGTCGAAATGTGGGTGTTGGTTCACTTCTGCCTACCCCTTCGGGGATATAGGCGTGATTGATGTATGTACGTCAGTAGGCTGATTAAATTACTTGAGCAAAATGTGATGTGTGTACTGTTGATTTGCAGGTAACCACTTCGACATCGTGCAGACTCTCCTGGAGAACAAGCCCAACGTGAACGCGTTAGACAAGGACGGCTTCACGGCGCTCGCTATCGCCTGCAAGGAGGGCTACTACGACATTGCGCTCGCGCTGATCAACTCCGGGGCGTACATCAACGTTCAGGTAACACTGCCGTATTGTGTCGCTGAGAAATATGAAATGAAATGAAATGAAAAATATTTATTTGGAGCATAATCAACACCTAAATAACATACTCATTATAAATATTCAGAATTAATTTAAATAACAAAAATTCAAACTTTTAAAAAGAAACAATAATATACCCAAAATGGTACCCACTCAGCTTTATGTCACGGCATGCGCCGGGACGCTGGTTTTCAGTGAGCCCAGTAAAATACTGTGGCGCTTACAAAAACATTATGTACGATTTTAGCGAAGTTGAGTTATATACATATTTGGAATCAGGAAAACAAGCTCTATAACTTTCCCAAAGAGACCATTTAAATATACTGAATATTAAAATTTTTACATCAATACATCGTTATACATTGTTTATACATTGTTATACGTTGTCTGTACATTTGTATGAACGGAGCATGTACAACTACAACAGAAGGACAACAGAACGTCAGTACAAAAAGACAACAGAACGTCGGACTACCACAAAATGTTAATAGTCGACTTTTGGCTCTACTACCAACAAGATAAGGTTGACAACCGATCGAAGAAATTTGACAGTTTTGGGTAGTCTGAAGAGCCGTTGACTGCCTAAGAAAAGAAACTAATTTTTCTCATAACTTGTAAAAAGGTAGATAATGCCGTTTTTCGTAAGCGCGGCAGATAGTAGATTAATTATGTCCAATGGCGATTAAACAAAAGAATGTGAGTATATAAAATGCGGTTTGAGTTCTGAGGCTTCTTTGTTTTATCGCCCGAGGTAAGATCAGCTGCTCTGCGCTTTCGAGTTCCTACATTTGTATGTATGTGTCTGTCCAGTTCTGGAGGAGGAGCTCGCTAGTGCAGTGGCATGGCCCGCTTGGCCTGCGATTGTCTCTAAGGCCGGTCATTGGTTTAATGACCAAAAATTTATTATCTCGAGTTCCTCCGTGCCGTGCTCCGAAAGGCACGTTAAGCCGTTGGTCCCGGATGCATCTGCAGTCGTTAATACTCACCAACCCGCTCCGAGTCAGCGTGGTGGATTATGGCCCAACCCTATATTCTTCCATCCATAGGGTAGGCCGTGCGCCAACAGTTGGGACATTAAAAGGGCTGGTGATGATGATGACGATGTCCATTTCAGGATCACTCAAAAGACACGCCGTTGATACACGCCGTGAAAGGTGGCCACAAGAATATTGTGGAGGCACTGTTGAAGAAGCACGTGGATGTGGACTTGCCCGGCAAAGAGCGGAAGACTCCCGTCTACACGGCTGTGGAGAAGAACCACGTAGCTATACTAAAGCTTTTGCTCGCCTCCAACCCTGATCTGGAGCATACGACAATAGTGAGTATATTTAGTCCTTAAAATATAACATGATTAGAATGACAGCAAGCAACAAATATAAAACTGCTGTAACTGCCGCACTCAGAGACGTCAATTAGCTTTAATGAGTACTTATGTAAAAAAAATCAATTAAATCTAGACCATAGATGATACAAGAATAGCGACTAGTTTTGAATTGTCATTTTTTGACATCAAGTACTCATTATCGTTATTTGACGTCTCTTGGGTGCGGCAGTAAGTGCGAAAAGGATAGACAAAAAAAGACAGCTCTCATATGAATCATATTTTACAAACTATAGTAACTTATTTAATTTTTCAATAGATTTCGACCTTCTAAACTTTGATATAATGAGAATATGGTATTCTGAGTCTATAGGTGTTTAATTTTTAACGAGTAAAGAGTTTTTCAAACTTATTTTTATTTTGTGTATTTTATTTAGTGATGAGGCACAGTACACCAACACGTTGTTTTATCTGCTTTGCTGAATTTACCTTAAATTATGCTTCTGTCCTGCTTACAGAGTGGGGATACACCGTTGATGCGCGCAGTGCGCTCGCGTCACCCTGAAATGGTGCAGTTGTTGCTGGAGCGTAAGACGCGCGTCAACGTCGCCGACAACCGCGGTGACACCGCCCTGCATATAGCCATGAGAGCACGCTCTAAGGTACACAACGACATTTCTATTGGAACAAGCTAATAACGGTTGACTAATCTCTGTTTCAAATAGGAAGTCTTATGTTACATCTTCTTCTTCTTCTTCTCCCTGCCCTGTTCCCAGTCTATCTGGGGTAGGCGCAGTATGTTACCTCTTCCATTCATATCGGTCAGACGTCATCAAGCCATCCACTCCCTTTTGATTCATATCATCCATCACCCCGTGGAGGTGCTAGTGATGAATGAATGTATAGAAAAGAGATGGAACGGACCACGTCGAGAGACCGAAGGACGGAAAGAGTGATTGGAATGACAACATTTATGACACATATTAGATACATACATTAATCACACGTATTTATCACGGAAGTGGCAGACATAGGTGTGAAATATCACCCAACTTTCGGTATTTTCTATATTACTATATGTGATATGGGCCGAGCCTATTGCCATTAGCCATTGACAGATTTCAATCCCATATTAAAAAACTAGACAAAATACTTCTTCTCTTTTCTTTGCTATACACACTGAAGTAGGACGGATTTGTCTAAACTTCGTATTTGATACCGTGTTAATTTGGAAACTGATTGAAGTGTAGACTTTATAATATTGACTTAAGGTTCTAAATAAACCTTAAAGATACAGAGACGCAAGTTATTTCGCTTTATAGTTATGGTGCATAGCGTGAATGGCACGCAGCCAATACCAATAGCAAACAAGTTTACATTGCACCTTTTATTAATAAATCTTCTGCGCATATATGAGTAAATCCGTGTGACATATAAACACTTACGGGACTTATATAATAGTTGACATTATGATAAAAATAATCGTGAGTATGATGTTACTATAGTTGGTACAAGCCTTCCTTGTAAGAACGGGTCATTTGCTACCACAATTAAATACAATTTGGTGTCTCCTAAAGGCGCACCCATACTGTTTTTATTCTTTGTGGAGCAACCTTTTGTCATGATGATATTATGTCCACTAACTTTTGCAGGCTTCGTTTATTAATAGGTTGGGGAAAAAGTTTCTTCACATTTTTTAATAAAATTCAAAACATTTTTTAATATAGTTTATTTACATTTAACTAAAGTATCTAGGTACCATTTTGTTCGATAACTTTTTGCCATCTTGTAGGTAGGGACATGATCCCATTGCTATAGAAATTTTGGGACTTCTGGTCAAAATACCGCGACAAGTGGTTTTGGCAGTCCTCTCGTGATGTTAACCTGACACTGCCTAAAGAATTCTGAAGAGACCGAAACAGGTGGAAATCTGAAGGTGCAAGGTCAGGACTATACGGCGGATGCATTAACACCTCCCAGCCAAACTCTCTTAATTTTTGCTGAGTGGCTAAAAATGTGTGAGGTCTAGCGTTATCATGATGAAAAACCACACCCCTTCTGTTGATTAATTCCGGCCGCTTTCTCTCAACTTCTTGCTTTAATCTCATCAGTTGTTCGCAGTAGAGTTCAGAATCGATGGTCCTGCCTGGTGGTAACAGCTCATAATGAATAATGCCCTTCCAATCCTACCACACACACAGCATCACCTTGTTGCGAGTTAACCCGGGTTTCGCCACAGTCTGTGAAGCCTGACCGGCCTTTGACCACGACCTTTTTCGCCCGTTCTTGTCGTACGTGATCCACTTTTCATCACCAGTTATCAGCTTCTTCAAAAATGGTTCGGTTTCATTATGTCGTAATAAAGAATCACAAATGAGTACACGGTTCATTAGGTTTCTTTCAGTGAGCTCGTGAGGTACCCAAATGTCGAGCTTTTTTGTGTACCCAGTTTTTTTCAAATGCGCCAAAACTGTTTTGTGGTCAATTCCCAGTTCTTCAGCTACGTCGTAACTACTGACATGCCGATCTTGCTCCACTTTTTCAAAAATGGCATCCATTTTATCTGTAATAGGGCGACCAGAGCGACGTGCATCTTTGACATCAAAATTTCCGGATTGAAAACGCTTAAACCAAATTTATGCTACTCTCACAGACACTGCACTAGGTCCATAAACATCGCAAATTTTTTTCGCGGCTTGCGTTGCATATTTACCTTTTTTGTAGTAAAATTTTAAAATGTATCCAATTTCTTCATTATTCGTTATTTCCGTTGTAAGGTTCGAGATTATACTTTATTAGTCTACCATCCGATGACCGCCCTTACTACGACCATTGCATTATAATTGTGTATATAATATATATTATATAATTTGTTATGACTAATACAACGTATAACGTAATATTGTATCTTTTATTACAGCAAATAGTAGAAATACTTCTTAGGAATCCAAAGAACAGTCAATTACTTTACAAGCCTAACAAATTGAATGAAACGCCTTACAATATCGATATGAGCTACAACAAGACAATATTGGGCCAAATATTTGGCGCCAGGAAACTGAATACGAACGAGGACAATGAGAATATGCTCGGATACGAGTTGTATAGCGCGGCACTGGCCGACATGCTGTCCGAGCCGAGCTTGTCTGTGCCTATTACTGTGGGCCTGTACGCTAGATGGGGCTCCGGGAAATCTTTTCTGCTGAATAAACTTAAAGGTAAATATATCTCGTAAGTTTAGTGTACTTTACACAAGTATAAAATACAAAAAATAAGTAATATTAATCAGCCACATTAAAAACTGATTCGTCACTTTGCAATTAAAATAAGGTATTATGCTTATTCCGTGTGGTGACGGCAGAGTAGAATACAATTGTCACCACCCCAAATCTCTCCCGTGGGTGTCGTACAAGGCGACTAAGGATAAATCAGTGATGAGGAATGAGCAGCAGCGTTCCTCTTATACCTACCACCTAGCAAAGTACTGCGACTTTTGTGCCCGATAAATGGCAATAGGCTCGCCACCTATTACATGGGACCTAACATAATTGGCGAAACGCGGGTGCTTGTTCACCTCTGCCTACCCCTTCAGGGATATAGGCGTGATTCATGTATGTATGTTATTACTATGTCTCGAATAGGTTTAATATCACATTAAAAAGTGATTGGTCTCTTTGCAATTAGATTAGGGAAGTATGCTATTACTTTACCCGTTATTTTTATATCAATACCTAATGATCTATCAATCAACTTAGGTTGTGAGATTTAATTTTATACTTCTTGAGAATCATATACATTTAATTAATGTTTCCTGAAATATAAATTTGAATATATCTCCCTCTTAGCTGGTCCATAATTCAGTCTATGTTACCTAAATCAATCCTAAAATGTTAGTAGTCGGACGCTTGGTCCGAGACTCGGAGAGGTCTGAGCAAAGTATAAAAAATGGCTGTTAGTGGTTAAACAATTGTTTAAATAAATGGCCAGATTCTCGAATATAAGTTGCTTAATTTTTGATCTCACAAATAAAATTAAAGTGGCTTATAAAACCGTTGCTCTGCAGAAATCCCGAATTCATTATATTCATAACCTACTGTACTTGAATTTAAATTTTAATATATATTCTGTGTTAAAAAACACATAAGGCAAATAAATTGAAGTAAATATTATAAAATAACAAATTCTATTTTCGAACTTCTTATTGTGTTTGGCTGCATGGCTCATTTTACTTGCCTTAATATGGATACATTTATGAGTAGATACGTTAATGCTCTAGAGCACAAAATTCGATTTTGTGCAGCCTATATCCTGTACAAATTAGCATTTTCCAGGGCATGAGAAGTGACAAAATTTAAATGGCTTCTAAAACCGTTACTCTGCCGTAATCCCTCATTCATTTCTGTTCATTGCGCAGAGGAGATGAAGAACTTCGCGAGGCAGTGGAGCGAGAGCGGGTGGGCGTGGTCCTGGGCCGTGTCGTGGGGCGCGTGGCACGCGGCTCTGTCGGTCGGCGCGTGCGTCGCGCTCGCCGGCGCGCACGCGTATGTCGCCGTCGCCGTGTGCTTCGCTCTCTTCATAGCGTTCTATTTGGCGCTCTATATACTGTGGTATATGGGCAACAGGTTGGTTCTTTATTGCACAATGTTTGTTTTTATTTGATAAGGAACTGGTAGAATAGTAGATTTTCCATCAAGTGCACAAAACGAATCATTTTTGTCCGAGACTTTTAGCAGCCTGAGGGCGAGGGCTGATATTAATGTCAAGGATAAAAATTGTTTTTTCCATTGATAACCTACCGTATCTACTTGAATTACAATTTTAATATCTTTTGTCTGAAAAAAACACATTAGGCAAATAAATTTAAGTAAATAATAAAATAACAAATTCTATCTCTGTGTTTGACTGCATGGCTCATTTTCTTTGCCTTAATATAGACACATTTATGAGTAGATACGTTAATGCTCTAGAGCACAAAATTGCGCAGCCTATATCTTGCACAAATAAGCACTTTCAGAGCATGAGAAGTGAAAATGTAATAAATAAACGCTTCCAAAAAATTAATGAGTATTATAGTCCGACAAATTCGTGCGAGACCTTCCTGCGGGGGAGAGACGTTGGGGGGCTGAGGAATTGCATGCTATATTGCACAAGTTTTCTTTCCTCCCCGCATCACCCGCCCGCGCTAACATCTAGAGTTCCGCGTCCCCGCCACCGTCTCTCACCCCGCAGGAAGGTCGCGCACGAACTGGTCAGACTATAGCTATACTGTGGATTTATCCTTTGTACACATATTAATTTTAATAATAATTACAAACAGACAACTTTAATTCCTCTTTTATCAGACAGGAATTTTAGAATGTTTCATTTGATTTTTGTAAAATACATTTAAAACACATATTAAATCATAATATGTGTACTTAATTATTAAATAATATTTCATGTATTAATAGTTCCTGTGTACTCTGTACACACAGTGCCGAATCATAACATGCCCATTCATACCTACAGTTTTTTAAATCACGAACGCAGGTGATGCGCCATTGCGCTAGTGTGCGTGCCTGGTCTGTGGTTTCTCTGTGACATTTCTCTTTATTTTACTCACCTAAATATACCAATAAAATAAATACTGTCAAATTAGTACTATACTTATTTGTTGCAATCGAAATCTTGCCAGCAAAATATATTATTGCCCATTCTGTTATGATGCCATAAAATTATTAATAGATAAGATGTATGTCACTCGTGACTTTTGTCTACGAAGTGTGACCTAATGAACACGCGAGCTATTTCTGGTCCGTGGCCTTTTGTTTACTCCTCCAATCTATTAATAACAGGCAGTTCTATTTCCATAGAACACAAGCGTTAGTTTTAAGAATGTCAAGCGCGGAATACTCTTGGGAAATGGACCCTGATATTTACATTCGTCGTTGAAGGTCGTTCTAAAAGCTAAAATGCCAGAGTTTGTGTGGCCTTCGCTTCGTGTATTTCTACGTCACCTCCGCTTGCCTCGAAATGTTGAATTGAATCGTTGGAAAACATTGAATGTAGCTTCTATGGGCAATAATAGTAAGTTAGTGAGACTATGCAATGTTGTGGCAAGCATTTGCTATTAGAGTTACTCTTTCTCTTAGAAATACTACATACATAATGTACATGAATCAGAGGTGAATTAACACCCACGTTTCGCCAATTAGATAAGGTCCCATGTAACAGGTAGCGAACCTATTGCTATTTTGCTATATTGCTAGGTGGCATAAGAGGAACGCTACAGCCTATTACTCATTGCTGTCTTAATCCTTCGTCGCCTTATACGACACCCGCGGGAGCGATGGCGGTGGTGACAATTGTATTCTACTCTGCCGTCACCACACGGGATTAGAAATACGGTCTAAGAAATACTAAAAAAACCTTCCTCAGATACGAATGGTGGTGGGCAGGCGGCGTGATGTCAGCCATGGGGAAAAAATTTGCTTCTCTCCTGCTACTACTGCAAGTCGTCTTCTGCCACCCGCCGGGTCCAAACGACCCGCGTGCCTTACCAGCAACGCCGATAAGGTAAACATTGGATATTTACTCCTACTATTTATTTATTACTACTAAGTATCTATTTATTTCTACTTGATCAAAATAATCAAATTAGTAAGTTAAAGAAAGGACAGGAATAGAAATGAGTACGTCAGACGAAGTTTGAAAGTAGCGCCGATGATCAAAAAAGTAAGGAGGATGAATGTCAAGCAACTAGAAATATGTCAAGTATGGATGTGGATGGATCTGACAACGAGAGGAAGACCGAATAAGCCATGGATGGATTGTATCAAAGATGTATTAATGAGGAAGAAGAGAGTTCATGTTGATATCACTCCTGATTGAAGAGAATGGAAAGGAAGAAATGGAAATGAACATGTATCTTTGAGTGGGATAAGGGCAGGGAAAAGAGATTCATATCTTGTTCTCTTGTAATTCATTTCCACTAATTTATCATCCTCACCAGCCCTTTAAAGTCCCCACTGCTGGGTCACAGGCTTTCCCTACGCATCGCATATTCTTCCGATGGAAGAATATGCGAGGGAGAATGGGCCATAATCCACCACGCTGGCCCAGTGCTGATTGGTGGGTATCAACGACTGCAAATGCAGCCGGTAACAGCGGCTTAACGTGCCTTCCGAAACACGGAGGAGTTCAAGATAATAAATTTTTGGTCACCCATCCAATGACCGGCGTTTAGGGTACATTGCTTAGTTTTCGCAATCGGAGGCCGAACGCGCCATGCCACTGCGCTTGCACTGCTTTTGCAGGAAAGCAGTTTATATGGGAAAACGAAATTGTTGTTTTTTACTATTTTACTCGCAATTTTGCCATATTTTCTCACCTTTTATGCCTTGCCTGGCCCATGACAATCATTTCAAAACCCGAATCCGCTAAATCGGCCCAGCCGTTCTCGAGTTTTAGCGAGACAAACGCACATCAATTCATTTTTATATATTATATAAGAGAAGATACACCTGATAATTGAGTTTCCATCTATATTTTACAAGTTGAATGTTTTTTCACAACAGGTTCCACTTTACGGAGGGAATGAAAAGCGGCGCCGGTCAGGAGGGCGAGGCTATGGTGGTGCAGATGATAGCCAGCCTGGCGGAAGCGCTCGAGTGCCAGTACGGGCGCGTGTGTACGCGGCTCGCGCGCGCCTTCAGACCGAAGCCTGTCTCATCTACCTCGGGATGGAGGTAGCTTTACTAAGCTCGTACTGTTAGGCGCTGTCTGCGAGAGAATCGCGGCGATATTAATGTCGTGCCACGTATTTTGATATACTCTCTATGAATGCGTCTCCACACGGCGATTTTATCGGGACGAACCGACGAGTGGCAGGCAATGTTTTCCGTTTTTTTTTTTTTTTTTCTTTTCGGAATGGAATGTTTTGAAGCACCATACCAGCCGCTAGCTAGGCGACTGGCGTGTGTGGGACTCGCCAAGGCACGAAGCGACCAGCACTACCCACTAAACCACTCCGGTGCTCCTCCTAGCCCTGTAAGAGGGGAAAGTCTGGGATCTGCCTCGCGGCAATTCACCAGTCTCTCCCCAGGGCCTCCCAGCTTACGCCAGGGTTACCGCCGAGTGGCGGGCAATGTTCGCCCTAACGATTTCGTTACCACGCTGCGATTCCGTCACGAGTCGTGACGATACGCTGGCGGAATAATCGCTCGTTCGTGGAGATTAAGAAGAGCGGACTCGTCGCGACTCTCTCACACGTGGAGACAGCCCCTTAGCACCATATTTTTGACTGAGTGGAATGCATTTATGAACACTGACCTCTATTAAATAAATTCGCTGTACTGAATACTTCTACCAAAATGACAAACGTTTCTTGTGCCAATTTGAAGCGCCCCGTCGAGCGGCATGGGTACTTAATTTGACATTTGTTGCGTGTATTTGACATTACAAAACGCATCTCTAATATTAGTTCCGTGGACGTTCACCTTCGCACACCAGTGCCATCAGCGCCAAAATGGCGATAGTCAAATTGGCTACATTTTTTTGGATGACAACCTCCAGTCCAGCGTACTTGTATATTAGAGGTCAGTGATTTATGAACCATATCAGCCGCTAGCTGACGTGTGTGGGACTCGCCCGCGCTTAATTCTGGAATACGCCACTAAACCACTCCGGTGTCCCTCCAGCACTTTGGCAGGGAGAGTCTGGGATTTGTCGCGAGGCCATTCACCAGTCGAACTGTTAGCACCATATGCTAAGTGTCCACTTGGATTCTCAAATACATACATACATAAATCACGCCAATTTATCCCCGAAGCGGTTGGCAGAGATGAACTAACATCTAAGTTTTGCTAATTTCTCAAATTGGAATTGCTAATATCTAAATTTGATACTATACCACGCCTATTAATCCCATGTGGAGACAGCGGAGTAGAATACAAGTGTCTTAACCACAATCTCTCCCGCGGGTGTCGTACGAGGCGAATAAGGGTTAAGACAGTGATAAGTAATTGTATGATAAACGTGAGTGTAAGTTAATACACATCTGCCTACTAAGCATCATCTATAATACATACATACATAAATCACACCTATATCCCCGAAGGGGTAGGTAAAGGTGACTAGCACCCATGTTTCGCCAACTATGTCAAGTCCCATGTAATAGGTGGCGAGCCTATTGCCATTTATCGGGTACAAAAGCCATTCCTCACCACTGATTTATCCTTAGTCGCCTTGTATGACACCCATGGGAGAGATTTGAGGAGGTGACAATTGTATTCTACTCAGCGGTACACGGCATCTATAATATGTATGTGTATCACTCACAATTCCAAAAGACCCAAGATAACTTAGAAACAGGACAGGCGAATGATTATGATTAAATACTGCTGGAACGAAAGTATGGTGGCAATTCATTAAAAAACATACAACTTTTGTAGTAATTAATTTTTCAGTCTTAAGATATTCAATGATCGTATTATAATATCTAAATAATAATATGTATCAGATGGCGACGGGTATGCTGCGTCCCTCACGTGATCACCTTCGAAGTGTGCTTTACTTGCATACTGGTTGGAATCTGCGTGCTCATAATGTACTACACGGACAGCCAATCAGATAATCCGTAAGCTTGCAATCTGTTTATTAGTATTATTGTTACTACGTGCAAAGTATTTTGATAAGATGGTGGTAGCTAGTCAGACGGACTTGAAAGAAGTCCTACCACCTACCGAGTACAAATTTGTTCTCCCAGTGGATCGAACCCGGAACCTTGGGATCTTAATTCCGCTGGGCGAACCAATAGATCACGGAGTCAGTTACAGACATTTGTATATTAAAATGTGCCCCTTTATATATATAAAAATATAAAAACTCTATTATTCATAACACAAGTGCTAGTAGATGATGGAGCGTAATGCTAGGACTACATTAAAACGGCCGAAGATTTGTGTCGCGTGAAACATCGTGTATGGGCATACGCGATGTTCTTGTCTGCATTGGCGGGCGGACATTTATCGTGTCGGATTATGTTGCTCGGCGTGACGTAGGTGTTGGCAACCAAGCGATTATTGTCCCGACTGTTAGCTTGTACTCCAACAGCGACAAACCCCTTTGATGCGCGCCAGTTTACCGACCGTACGTACCCCAATGGTAGATCGTTGCAACGCGTAGTATTTGGGCGAAGACGATGTCGGTAAACTGGCTCGCATCAAATAGATTTGTCCGGCAACACAAATCTTCGCCCGCCAATGTAGACAAGAACATCGCCTATGCCCGTACACGATGTTTTTAGCGCGCCAACGCGACACGAATATTTGTCCACTAATGTAGCCCCAGCATTAGACCGCTAATGTAGCCCCAGCATTAGAAATATTAATGTGCTAACAGCCAACGGCTCTGAGTGTGAATGTCGTCTGTCAGGCGGCGTGAAATCCAACAGGGCGTGATGATCGGCGCGTGCGCACTCGCCAGCGTCGTTCTCCTAGCGAACTTGTATACGTGGGGCCGTGTGCTGGCCTCGCTGGTGCTGCCACCTCGCGGCCGACTGTCGCGTGCTTTGCGACGGGATGCGCCCACGCTCGCGCTCCGTCCGGAGGTGCAGGCGCTTACGCATATGGTAAGCGCCTCGATAAGCATTTCTGTGGCCCTAGCCGAGTGGCCAATCTATTCGAACGCATAGAAAACAAAAGTATGAAACTGACGTATTTACAGATTACAGAGAAAAGAAAACGTCAGTTTCATACTTTTACTGCCACTTGGCTTGGCCCCCTGATTCATCATCACCCTGCCCTTATTCCATTGTATCACACACAATCCATCCGTCTTTTAAGTGGTCTTCCTCTACATCGACATCCATCAACATTTATGTCCTTATCTTTTTTAGACACATTCATGGCATCCATTTAAGTTTATAAGTGAAACAGCAGCACGTTTTTATCTTTTCTGTCACTGGCGCAACTTTCAGACTCCCTCTTACGTACTCATCCTTATCTTATCCATTTTTGTCACTCCACAGTACTCCAAATATCCATCTCAACATTCTCATCTCTTTCGCATGCAATTTTCTTTCATCCGTCTTTTTCACATCCCAACTTTCTGAATTTCCGATCCATACATGAGCATTTCTGATATCTATTCCTGAAATCTGTCATGTCCTCATCATCATCACCAGCCCTTTAATATCCCCACTGCTGGGGCACGGGCTATCCCTATGGATAGAAGAATATAGGGAGATTGGGCCTACGCTATAATTATAATAACCCACCACGCTGGCCCAGTGCGGGTTGGTGGGTACTAATGACTGCAGAGACAGCCGCGACCAACGGCTTAACGTGCCTTCTGAAGCACGGAGAAAATCGAGATAATAAATTTTTTATCACCCATCCAATGACCGACCTTAACGAATATTGCTTAGTTTAGGCAATCGCAGGCCAAGCGCGCTATGCCACTGCGCTAGCGAGCTCCTCTGTCTCACGTCCTCATACAGTATCACAATAAGTACAATATGGCTGTTAATACCTATCGAGGCTGTCACATGAAACTACAATTAAATATTAATTATTTAATACGATGCCTAGGTTTCCTGCTTAGACGCGTTTACTGGTCAGCAAACTCGGCTGGTGGTGGTAGTGGACGCTCTGGACAGCTGCGAGCAAGAGAAAGTACTCGCGTTGCTGAACGCAGTGCACGCTCTCTGCTCGGATGCCAAGAGCCCATTTATACTACTGTTGGCCATTGACCCGCACATCATCAGCAAGGTGAGATTTTTCGTCCTCAATTCAATATTTGTTACTTTCTGTCTTACTACAATTACTAAAAATAACTCCATTTTTTACGAGTTTTTCTCTATTACCATTTCACGTGCTCATGTTGCAAGAAGTGAAAAAAATTCTTTGTGTAAAATTTGTACCCGCATCAGGTCAATAAATTATCGAAATTTTGCTGAATTTATTTTGTTCAAAATTTATAACTTAATATGTTTCTTGTTTAATTTACTAAGTAGTTCCTAATATGTGCTGATGTATAAATAGATCCCTTACATCGTAATATTGCTTGGTAGGTATCTATCAACCCATTATTATAACATTTATAACCCTTATTGCTTACGATTTACATTACTATTGTCACATTTTATTGATTATAAAGTCGTTTTAACAACTACTCAATCTAGTTTAACGTGCTTCACCTATGTGCAGGTTGCTTGGATGGAGGTTAGTTCCGCGTCTAGTGGGTTTGTGCTCTCTGTTGTTGACCCTTCGCTTCATGTGTCATTCAACCCGTGGCAATAGTTATGATTTGACCCTTCTAGGCCCTGAAACCGTTATTATGTGCTTGCATGATTGTTTCACACAATTTCAGGCATCAGTGTTGAAGTATGCATGTTTGGTTATCGTGTCGTATATCCTGTTATATACACAATTGGCTATTGGGCTATTTGTAAAGTATACCGTTGTCTGTAGATTGTGTATTTTAGGTGTTGATTGTTTATTTAATAGTTTCTGGAGTTTTGGGTGTTTCGTATTCTAAATTTTACATTATTATTATTTTTGAAATGTGTTAATATTGTTCGTTTTATAATTAAAAGCATTTAGAAATGCTTACTTGCAGTTGCGAACTCCAATCAAAGGTATAAAAGTTTTAAATGACAAAATACACGACTCACTTCATTACATATCAAACCATCTATCGTTTAACACGTGAATCAGTTTATATGAGATATTAATTACGGTCTAATCTCGTGATTAAGGAAATATTAAACAAGTTGTTGTTGAGGTGTGTTCTTTTAGGTACTCAAAATCATATTTTAGTATTGTTTGTTAAAAAATGCCTCCAAAACGCCACGCTATGAATCTGACAGCGCGTGACGTCATTTGTGGTCGTACCGACTGTGAAAACTAATAGGTAGTATACGCGTTTCATTCATGATTGCCCACAAATAGCGTCAGGCACTGTGTGATTAATGTTTCAGTACAGATTAAAAATATTGTAAATAACAACATTTTATTTCTTCATTTAAAAATATTTAAATGAATTATATTGAATTTAATCTATAAATAATAGTAAAACAGTATATTTCTTTTATCTAACTACATTTTTTATTATAATCCGATTACTGTCCGATCCCCTATTTAGGCAGTAGAAGTGAACAGCCGCCGCGCGTTCTCCGAGAGCAATATCGGCGGTTGGGACTACCTGAGGAACATGGTGCAGCTGCCGTTCTACCTTCAGAACTCTGCGCTGCGCCGCGTAAAGAGCGCTCAGCAGACGGCCGCTAAAAGGCTCCAGACTACAGGGACGGACGACTTTACGACATCGTTGCAGAGATCGGTGAGTCCTTGATCACGACATGACTGTAAAAAGCATGCACGCCTCAGTCAATGATTTTTCGAAATGTTTATTTTCTTTTTTTTTGTAATATTTATTTCAAAGGCAATTAAATAATATGCTAGCTATAGTTAGTTGGTCAAAAGTAATTCAAATACTTTATTAGTACCTATATTATGTGGTCTTATTTAACATTTTGGTGTATCTAATTCCGGGACAATACGTTTTAAAAGCTATTATTATATTCTGATGTGTAAATTTCATTTATCGTAATAATTTTATTTTAATCACCATGATTATTTTAACCATCATAATCATCATCACCGTCGTTATCAATATTTTGGTCACCTATCAAATGATCGTCCTTGGAGACCATTGCTTAGTTTACGCAATCGCAGGCGGTGCGAGCTCGGACTCAGCGCCATCGAGCTCTCCTCATTGTTGTTTTAATCAAATCATTTCACTGTCAGGTGTCCGCTCGCCGCTTGTCCTCTACATCAGAACTGATGTCCAGCCAGGAGCGCATTAAGAACCAGGTGGCTAAAGAGGTGCCCAGTAGCAGTGTGCAAGCGGCCCGAGCCCGGAGACTTCGCCCCTCGGAGTCGGTCGCCTCCTCAGTTGCCTCGGGGCTCCACAGGGCGGCGCCGGCCGCCGGCGCCGCCGACCTAAGCAAGGTGCTGCTTACTGACGATTACTTCAGTGATGTCAATCCTCGAAGTATGAGAAGACTCATGAACGTGCTATATGTGACTGGTGAGACGTTCATTTTTTTTCTTTGCTGAGGTAATTTGGGTATTTCTTTTTTTATTCCCCATCATTTTCGTTGACTAAAGAGAGATCAGTACTTCACTCAATTCACTGTCTATAGTTCGTAAAATTGTACATAAACCATAAAGCTTGATCGCTGTGACAGCAAGCAACAAATATCAAACTGCTATAAGTGCGAAAAGGATAGATAGAAATTTGTATGACTATGACAGCTGTCATATCAATCATCCTATATTTTACAAACAATAAAGATGGAACAGTTCTTCACTCAATTAATGCCGTATTTTAAAACTTACTCTGGTCCAATTATGTTCTATGTGTACTGAACAATATGGGCATGTGATGCCTATAGTTTTTAATTATTGAAGAGTAGTTTATTGTAATGTCCTCCTCTCGTTTATGAACAAAATATAGATTTACAAATGTCACGACAGTACAAGAAAAACCTGAAAAAATATTTTCGTTTAATGTATTGAGTTATGTTAAAATTCTTAAAGAAACTTTGTTGTTTATGATGTTAGATATCATGAAGTTGCTGGTACCTTTACAAGTACTCTGTATGAATAAAACATTATTCGAGACCACACATTACAATTTTACTGAAATTCTTGTTGACCCCAGGACGACTGCTGAAAGCATTCCAAATTGAATTCAATTGGTACCAGTTGGCATCGTGGGTGAACCTGACGGAGCAATGGCCTTTCCGCACCTCGTGGATCATCTACCACCACGAGGCTTACGAGGACCACATTGACGATACAACTTCGCTCAAGAATATTTTCGAAAAGTTAGTATTTAAAACCATTAAATAGTTGGTTAATTATTTCTTTTCCATTCATATCCGACACACGTCACCAAGCCTTGCACTACCTTTTGATTTATATAATCCATCACAAAGGAAAGATGCTAGTGATGAATGATTGTATAGAAAAGTGATCGACACGGTCCTTCTATGTCGAGATACTGATAAATGAAGAGAGTGATAGGAATGACAACATTCCATACTGTCCAAGGTTTTGGCTTAGGCTTTACACCCAGTGGCAGCCTAAAACCAACTCTTTTTGGGTATGGTGGGTATGGTGTTGTTGACGGTTGCCCTCTACCATTCATTTACCCCAAGGTGCTTACAGGCCAATATCCCGTAATCGACATATACCCTGCTTGCTTTCACTTTTTCGCATACACCAGAGTATTTGGCAGGTTTTTTTCATCTTTATTCATAACAGAGTAGCTCAACCTACTTAGCTTGCTAAGAATAATAGATGTGTGTAAGAATGTATGTTCTTTTTATTTACAATAATGTTTTCTTTTATATAGAACTATTTGTATTTCAGAGTGAAGCCAATACTTGGCTCTATCCGTGAGGCGAGCACGCTCATGGAGCTGGATCGCGACGAGCGCAAATTGGAGGTGTTCCTGAACTTCCACCGCGCCACGCTCACGGCGGCCGACCTCAAGATCTTCCTGCCCTTCACCATTAACCTTGACCCTTACATCAAGAAGGTGATCAAAGGTAATTTTCTTCATTTTTATTTCGGTGATAACTTTTTTCTGAATTTCAAAGTCTGTGTAATATTTTGTCATCCTTGTAACTCTTGTACAGAGGAACAGCTACAGTCTGGTGCTGATGAGGAGATACCAGTGGCGCCGTGGGGTACGCCTCAACACCCTCGCCACCCACACTCCAAGCTATTCCACAGAAAACATGTAAGTACACAAGGCTAACAAGTACTAACGCGTTTATTCAAATTCTTCTTTGCTAACTGACTGCTACTTCTTTATTCTGAAGTTATGACGAGTTTATATAACTCTACAATATACAGATAAGACATGACAAAGACTCCTTGTGCGCAAACTTGCTCTATTTGGTTGAATGGTCCGATCGCAGGCTATTGGGTAAGAGGTCCTGAGTTCAAATCTTGGTGGGTCCAAATGTTTGAGTGATGATAACGGTTTTTTGCTCTCGGGGCTAGATGTTTATGTAGTATATTTGTAATAATTATATATATTAATTATTTAAATTTGTCCCTTATCAGTTTCAATGACATAAACGCTTAACTATTGTTATTGAGTCAAATAATTCCAAATTCCTTAAAAATTACACCTACTTGGATGAAGTGGCGACAGGTCTCAGCAACAATATGTGACCTACGGATGCTTAAGGGGAAGATCTATAAGGCGGTCATTAGACCTGTTGTCGTGTATGGATCAGAGTGTTGGGCTATGTAAAAGACTGATGAAAGAAGAGTGCATGTAACAGAGATGCGTATGTTAAGATGGATGTGTGGTGTAATACGGAGAGACAAGATAAGGAATGTGTATATCAGGGGAAGTTTCAAAGTAGCGCCAGTGTCTGAGAGGCTGCGGAGTGATAGACTTGGATGGTTTGGTCATGTCATCCGAAGAGATGAAAGCTATGTTGGCAGAAGAATGTTAAGTATGAACTAGGAAGGACGTATAAGGAGAGGAAGACCAAAGAAAAGATGGATCCGCGACCTTTCTGCGGTGTGAGAGGGTGGCGGGGACGGGTGATGTACGGGTGTGACTATAAATGCACATCGAAATTCTCATTAAAAATGTCTGCTTCCAGCGCTCGTCTCCTCCCAGCCAATCAGCGGCACCGGTGCCAGTGAGCCCTCAACAGATGTGGGTCGGTTGGGCCAACAGCGCAGGCTACATGCAGCAAATGCCGCAGAATATGCCGAACTCCATGCCGCAGTTCGCGCCGCAGTACATGCCGCAGCCGCCGGCACAGAACCCGTATCACTTGCTCAAGACCGCGTTCCCGGGATTGGTGAGTGCTCAACGGCCATAGTATTTCTACTGCCGAGACTTTTTTTTCATGAAAAGGGATAGCGAAAATTGTGTTGATATAGATCCAACCGATACAAATAAAAAGTAAAAATTATTATTTTCAGGGTGATATATCCAGCGTGCGCCTGTCTTCGATCAGCGTGGACGGCGTTTGCGCAGTGGTGACGGCGGCGTTGGGCGCGGGCGGAGCCCCGGCCTCCGCCGCACTGCAGAGGCATCGCGTTAGTGGCCTCGCGCTCGCCGCCTGTCGGCTGCAGGACCTCGAACCGGTATGTGTATACTAAACAATGTGGGATGAGGCGATGGACTGCTTAAGAAATAATAGTATAATATGTAAAAGTAAAATGTATAACATAAAAATTCTTTAAATAATATACATACATACATAAATCACGCCTATATCCCCGAGGGGTAGGCAGAGGTGAACTAGCACCCGCGTTTCGCCAACCAAGCCAGGTCCCATGTATTAGGTGGCGAGCCTATTGCACAGAAGTCACAGTAGTTACATTGCTAGGTGGTATAAGACGAACGCTGCTGCCCATTCCTCATCAATTAACTATCCTTAGTCGCCTTGTACGACACCCACGGGAGAGATTTGGGGTGGTGACAATTGTATTCTACTCTGCCGTCACCACACGGTTTAAATAATATAATATGAAATAAAGATTTTCGAACTTACCAACAGAGTAACAAAAAACACTAGGATTTGGTTATTGTAATGTGGATTGATAACAGTTTTGTTGTATGATACAATTATTACTGGAAATTAACAGATTAAAGTTGTCATAATTTGAAGCAGAACATTTACTATTAATCCTCGAGTACACATATAGTCACGTTTAAAATTAATATGGTGTTTAATACAAGTAGAAAAAAAATGTCTTAATATTCCTTCATAGAAAAAATAAACAATCTTGATATTCATTCACAGATTCTGGAACTGCCATTCGGTGACTGGGAACTGTTCAAGCTGCTGGTGATAAACCTGCGGGAGCTTGAAGCCAGTATGCCGATCAACGCACCCACTGTGAATGGTAATAAATTATACGAAAAACATTAGTAATATTTCGAAATATTTTTAAGTTTTTTTACTAAATTAACTAGATAACATGTTCTGTAATTTAAAGTGTTGTCAAGGGGGTTTAGCAGCTTTAATTGTCTTTGACGTGGAGACTAATTGCATAGCAAATTCGACCTTAAGGATTTCCATTTCTTTATGAAACTGCTTTACTTCTAGTTACAACTGACAAAGTTGTTGAGTCGGAGCCGGACAGTGTTAAAAGACCAAGCCTTGAGCATCAACGTAGTCGGCCTTCAAATGTGGAAAAACAGGTAACTATTAGTATTACTCTCCTAAACTATTTAACACATCAATACTTTTACGCAAACTTTTCAAGTTATACTCTTTAACTTGTACGTCACGCCTTTCTCCTACATGAGTAGAATGCACTTCTTCCCCTTTACTCGCTAACTTATAATTGACAATTAAATGAATTAATTCAAGAAATTATACAGTAATGAAAGCGTGGATGCTAATACAACTCCGTCTACATTGACGCATAAATAAGTGTGATTTATGTATGTGTAAATTCATTTTATTAGGAATACTATAAAACTAGATTGAGATGGTAATAGTTTACATTTCCTTGTCAGTATATAGGAACATTGGTCAATATACTACTCAGTTTAGTTCTCTCTCTAATAAGGTCTCTGCTCTCTTACGCAAACTGTACATAATTAATGAGTAGAAAAAATTTAGATTTAATCTTACGTTTTCCCGCCAGTTTCAATCTATCAGAGATCATAAACATAGCACAGGTTAAGTTACATAGCCGCCTATGTTCTTTTTAGTACAGAAAAATTCCAGCCAACGAAACCTTAATAAATGTCTCTAGCTATAGATAGGACATAGAAACTGACCATTACCGATCTTGATATTACTCAGGCGTACAAATTATTCTCTTCATTATTTATTACAGAAATTGTTCGCTTAGATAATAATTCATACCGAGAGGGGTGAAGAGAGCATTAGTTATATTTTTGAAAAAACATATAAGATGCCTACAGCTCTCCCTACCCCTTCGGGGATAAACGTGTGTGATATTTGTATGCTATGTAACTCATGGAAAATTAAAATTAAACTTTAAAAATTTTGCAGCCATATGCGGAATATCAGGTGATTATTGCTAGAATGCTAGATAACAGTGTGATTTGTCACGGAACTTTATAGCTATCTGTCAGTCATAGTCTATAAAAGATCCAATGCACTTTATGATTGTTTTTTACGCACCAATTTGTTTAGTGAATAGTCAATACGTAGTGTAGAGTGAGATTATCATGTCGATTATTCCATTATATTAATAGACAACTACTAAAATAATGTTAAACATTATAATGGTTATTTTGAATTACTGTACAAAAACAGTATTGAATAATTCAGTTGTAGCTGTCATATTTTATCACAACATGTATTTAGTATATTGCGGCAAAAAAGCATTCATTCAATCGTATCTTAGTAGTGTCGCATGTCAGAATAATATTACTTTCGTACACTGTTTTTCTTATTACTACATTTTGTTGTAGCCTGACGTGCTAGTGCCGTAACTGTTCTGTAGTAACTGTACCTGTTTGTATTTTTTCGTGCGTACAAAGACTTTACATTAGCAGAATCTAGTGATCAGTAATCGAAGAAGTTATACCTTGTAAACCTACCCTATTCACTTGGGCTTGAGACAAAATTTAAACAATCTTCGAAACGTGTATTCTAAAACACGTCATCAATAATAATTGAAAAATAAAACTGTAAGGTGCTTTGAAATATTGGTGTTACACATTTTTATTTTTTGTATCTTATACTAAAAGACACATCAAGATTGTTTACATTTTGTCTCAAGCCCAAGTGAATGGGGTATAGCACCGTAACTGTACTGTAGTAACTGTAGCTTTTCGTGTGTTTCCGTGCGTACAGAGACTTTTCATTAGCAGAATCTAGTGATCAGTATAATCAAAGAAGTTAGTTATAGTTTAGTACCTATGTAATGTACATCAGAGCCAATATTGTTGTTAGGTAACCCTCGAGGAACAGATGATCTGCGGCGCCCTCCAAACGCTGAACGAGGAGGCGCTCGAAGACGTGATGCTGACCGAGCCCGCAGGTGAGCCCGCGCCCGACGACCACGTCGTCGTGCTGCCCGACGACGTGCTGCTGTGACACTGCCGCTGTTGCCGCCGGCATGGCACACCGCTGCCCCCCCCACCCACCCTCACACACCGATCGTCACACACAGAACAGAACACACACATTTAAAACACCGCTCATGTGGAAACGCATTATTGAAACGTGACGCGACTCGACGTGTAGCGAACATCCGGCGTCCCGTCGGATGTTCATAGTGTGATTCTGGTCATAGAAAACAATACACTTGATTCGACTCAACACGCGTCGCGTTACATCGGGTCGCGTCGTGTTTTAATAATGTGCTGGCCCCTTCACACTATGCCACATGAGTAAATAAACGGAACAGAGAATAAGGCCTTTTGTACAAATAAGGTTTTTAAGTTGTAAGAATCTATGGTTAATTCGCCGTGCTTAGGCACGTCAGTAGGTCGTCAGTGTTATACGGATCACTATGGAAGCTTTAAGACGTGCACGGCACCGCCGCCGTGTGCGCCGCATTTACGCACGGCGTGATTTTTATCAGTGTTGTATGGGAGTCTATGGGCCCTTGTCCACACCACGATTGTTCAACCGTATGTGTACAAGACAAGCTAAGGCCTAAGCTTGTCAACTGGCCGGTAGGCAAGATGGAAAAAAAAAACAGCTTCGCTCGCACAGCCAGTTGACTAGCTTTCACTCTGTTCCGTTTATTTACTCATGTGACTGTGCTCCCCTCTGCCCTGCCCAAACACTCTGAGAAAAGTGTGAAATGAAAACACACACCTCAACACTAGTTTTTGTCTAAATCTCTGATGAATTTAACGACACGAAATAATTATTGAGCAGTCTCTTTTAAATTCTCATCTTTTGCAAAAAAAATGATATTGTACTAATGTGTTTTTTTCTAATATCGAACCCTACAGTGTGAAAAAATATCTACTGGATTCTTCTTTACGCTTCATAACATTAACAACGTATGAATTACAATTTAAGTTTTAAGAAAATAATTAACGACATAAAAGTAATTATTGAGCAGATTTTTAAATTCTCCTAAAATTTCCAAAAAAGCGATATTGTACTAATGTTGTTTTTATCTTAATATCCAACCCTAAATGTGTAAAAATATCTACTGGATTCTACACTTTTTTTACAACGTTTTTAACGTATGGATTACAATTTCAGTATTAAGAATTATAAGTGCTTGGGTCGTTACTCTTTCTAGTTGAGTGTTGATTATGCGAGGACGGAGGCTGGCAAACTACATAACAAACACATCGTCAGCATGACACTAACAATCGACAGCTATGAGCTTAATATTAATAAGGCAACTCCAGTACAGTCAGTGTCATATTTTAGTGACAGTTTTATTAATTAGGAATTTTCAACATTCTTACAATTAAAGTATTCATATTAATTTCATCGATCAAATGTCAATTTTACTCTACATCAAGAAGGTGAATGGAAGAAGAATTGATATTTTATTTACGAAAATTTGATTTTAATACACCCGGACCTATGTCAACTTTGATAACTTTCCATGCTTCAAATATTTGGGATTTTTATTAGTCGCTATATAAAGAACGGTTTGTGATTGTGGCTGAGGCTGTTTAAAGAATGGCTGATTTAACATAATGTCGAGTTATTCCCTGGAGTTGTTGGTTTCGCACTCTGCCATTCTCCTTAATATGTTCTTCCATCCATAGGGTTAGCCAAGCATTGAGAACATTCAAAGGGATTATGTTGATTTGACGCTGACTGTACAATCGGATTTGCTTTATGAAATATGCACGCATACTGCTTTTTGTTTTGATTTATTAGAAATAATTGTGATAAATTATACCCCATTCACTTGGGCTTGAGACAAATCTTGATATGTCTCTTTATCTACGAAATGCTCTTAAAAACAAGAAACGTGTATTCTAAAATACATCATCAACTATAGACAAATAAAACTGTTAGCTGCTTTAAAATATTGGTGTTACACATTTTTATTTTCATATTTTATATTAATAGACACATCAAGATTTTTGTCTCAAGCCCAAATGAATGGGGTATAGACATTGGTTTCAAATACGGCAATTTTTTAATATACATATAAAATTATAATCAAAATGTATCATTGTTTAGATTTTATTTAAAATGATACTGTTGTTGATAATTCAGATAACCAAAACAGCTCTCAGTTCCAATTAACTTGAGTATAAACAATGTTTAAATGTGTGTTACAGGTATTTGTTTGATTTATACATTTAGAAAAGACCAATGTTAATTGTAACTCTTGGCTCATTGGAATCGTAGTTTACTCCTAGTTAACGAGAGTAGTTAATTGATAAGTATGTTCTTTTTATAAGGTACAAAAGACTTGTTTTATATTACTTACATTCATAATACCCTATTTATGATAAAATATGCTAATATAGTAAATGCCATGGCACGTCCTATTGTCTCCGGATCCCTAAGGAATGAGTAGCATTTATTGATGAAGAGAAAATGTTTGCCAAACTAATCAGAAACTTACTTTGTCATCGAAGATAATTATTTCATAATGGATTATCTTTGTGTCCAAACCTTTTTCACTATATTAAGATAACTCTTTGTGAAATACTTGTAACATTAATTGACAATTGTAAAAGTATATTTTCAAAATTTACAAAATATATGAAAAATACCCAATTTCTCACAGTATTAAAATATGCATACAATTTTGCTTCACTGCAATGTAAACATTCCAAACAAAAAAATAAACAATTATAAAAATAATATTGGCTGTGTACGTTATACATTGTTGTGATAATCAACTGTACTTACATCGTAGTTTTTGTGCCATTGTTTTTTTTTATATAAGTATTTAATTTTTAGGAATCAATTAGGAAGCAATAATTATCAATATGTAGTGGGTCTTTTAATAATATAATGTATTTTTCATGTTGTTGTTGTTGTAGATATAGGTAGTGTTGTTCCAATCCGATGGTATTGTTCCACTGTCAGATATCATTAAATTTGAATTAACAATTGGCGGGACCCTTATACGTATATTCATTTTATAATATCATGTGTAACATGTTGGAATTATTTAAAACATATCTTATTTAAATATATTAGTCAAATTCGTCACAGGATTTTTGATCAAATCTCGAATTAAAACAAAGCATAATCAGCATAAGAAATAAAGAAAGAATAGTGTTGTCCCAGGCCCAGTTACTCTGTTTTAATTCGGGATTTAATTAATATCCTATAATATATCACCCAATTTCATCTCCTGCGACATACATGTCTGTCGCAGTTACTTCATGCTTGACGGATTGCGTCGGACCGTGTCGACCGCGTCTTGATCGCAACTGCGAACGCAGGTACAACCGCGAAAATGCCTTGTAAATGATCATTATTTCGTACATGCTGATGCGCTCCGAT